>JAZKJV010005660.1:0-598227 GCA_037367405.1 Ottelia alismoides | reverse complement strand
TCAAACTTTGATTTTGTACAGATAAGTTTAATAATCATGATCAATTCAATTTATTCTTTAAATTCTTTATTTTTGCTTTTTCTTTTCTTCTTATTCTTGGTTCTTTTGTACTTATGGCATAAGTATTTGCTAGGGACTAGCAAAGGCAAGTATAGGGGGGTGATGAATCTCCATTTCATCACCTTTATTCTATCATTTTGGCCTCAAATACCCCAACAAATGCATGTAAATATCCTCAATTTGTACATAATAGCACCTATTATTCATTGTATTAATTGTATATAAAATAAGGTTTTTAATGCCAAAATTATAGAATAAAGAGAAGAAAAGAAAAAGGAATAAAATATTGCAAATATTTTATGACCCTAACCCCGAGACAAAGGCCAGCATGGAATTGGTCGACAAGGAATAAAGTAGGGGGGAGATAAGGGCCAAGAGTACAATAAATACCTCATTTATTAATTCATTCATTTATGCATTTTTGACACCTATTTTGTACATAATTATTTATTCATCAAATAAAGAAACTTTGTACATGAAAGTTGTAGATAATAATATAAATAAAAATACAAAATTGAGTTTGTGCAAAAATAATACACAGTGTACATTTTACACCCAAAATAAAAAGTCAAAATCTCAACTTCACAGACCCATATCTTGCAAATAAAAACTCCAAATCACCCAAACTCACCTTTAATTGTGTATAGCATTTCATAAACTATTTTATAAAATTGGTTTCACATTTTTTGGAGTCCATCTGTGGAAGTTAGGTTTTTGGCCCTTCTTGTACATAATACCTGATTAAAATATTCATTTTATTCAATTTTCATTATTCTTACAAAATTATATTTTTAGAATCTTGTAAATAATGTATATAATTCATGTACATATTAACCTTAGAATAAAACCAAAAAGAATTTGTAAAATAAAAATAAGTCTATAAAATACATAGACAAAAATACCTATGCTACCTAATGTACATAAATAAAAGGGATTTTTATTCTTTTATTCTTTATTCTTTTATATTTTTATAATAATGTATATAATATATATAGCTCATTAAAAATACAAATTCATAATAAAAACAAATAAAATTCATTAAACAAATAAAATGTATATAACATATAGGTAAAATACCTATAAGTATACTTACATATCCACAAACACATTTATTTAAAAATGTAAATAAACTCATAAAAATTAAATAAAAATATATTTATACTCACAAAAATAAGTTACAAATTTATAAAATAAGGAAAAAATAATAAAATAAAATAAACAAAATAAAAATAAATGTATATAAATATACTTATAAATACAATATTTTAATAAAACCGTAATAAAATACTTCAAAAAAATAAATAAAAATCATAAATAAATACTACATTAAATCCTAATTAATTCATTTAATACGTTAAATAAATTGGTCAACTTCTTGTTGACATGGACCAATCAGGCGCCTGCGTTTGTTGACCGGTCGGTCAACTGCGCCCCCTGGCGCCTGACTTGACGTGGTCTGTCTTTTCCCCCGATTTCTTGCCTTTTTCCCGCTCGATCTATCACGCCATCGACCACAGTCCCTTCACAGATTTTATTCTCTGATCCTCCACGATTCTCGTCGTGATCTTGGAACCCTTGTACATAGTCCCGATTCTTCAATAATCGCCGGTCCTTGGGGGTCTCCAGGAATGTGTATAAATAAAGTCCTCCTCCTTCTCCGCCGAATTTGGCCAATTTCACCCCCCTTCTTTGTGCTTGAATCAGTTCCTGGCGGAGCCCTCGTGACAGGAGGCGCTCCCCAGCACCTCGACTCGGTCGGAGATGGAGGAAATTTTGTCGCGGTGGCGCTCCGGCGGCCACCCTGCTCCCTGGCGGCCCCCAGGTATAAGAGCTGCGCTTTTATTTGTTTTAGATAGGTTTTAGTTTTAGCATTTCATTTCTGTCTTTATATTAGCGTTTAATTATTAGACTTAGCGTAATTTAGGTGATTCGTAGTTCGCCGGAGCTTTGCTCCGGCGAGCTTTTCACAGTGCCCTCGCTGTGTTCCGACCACCTTTTCACCTCCATTTCTATACCCCTCCATTTCCCTACGCCCCAGGCACCTCCGTTCACCCAGATCTCCACCAGATCTGGAGATCAGATCTCCTCTTCCGCCTCTCGCCGGAGATCACCGCCCCGCACCCCCTTTCGCTCCTTTCGATCCAAATAACGCCCCCAGCCCTTTGTTTTTGTGCGCTGAGCTTTCTTGCAGGTGCTGGAGGCCAAAGGACCCCTGTTGGGGTCGATTCGATTCTTCTGCAGGTTCCTGGAGCTCGCCATCTTCATTGACCTCGCTGGACCGTTCTTGTGAGCCTCCGGCTCCCCTGAGTGCTCCAGTCGACAGGGTCGAGCCCCAGGAAGCTATTTGGACCATCAGATGCCCGAGGGAGCGCCGGACGAGCGAGCAGCACCGGATCGAAGGTCGGGGAAGGGGGAGTTCTTCCCTGTTCTTCGTGCCTTCGCCTTCACCGTCCGATCGTGGTCGCAGCCCAGTTCAGATCCTAGCCGTTGGATGGAGCTCTGCATCGACCGTCAGATCACGCGGCTGATCTAATCTCAGCCATCCAGCAGCGAAGCGTCATCGGGCGAGGAGGTGGCGACACGTGCCAAGTGGAGAACGCTAAACCGTTGAATCGTGTGCCTTTTGTGGGTAATTTGCATATCCCACCCCCGTCTTTTTTGTATTTAATATTTAATTCTGTAAATAATTTTGCACGTTATAGAATAATTGTATATTTTGCAGTAGGACCCCTGTGTTTCTTGAAATTACATTTAGGTCCTTCCGCGCCTCACGTGCAGTCCCACGTGAGGCGCGTGAAAATTGCATGTAACCCCTGACGATTTTTGTATATTGTAAAATAGTTCTAAAAATTAAAATAACTGTTTATTTCTGTTGTATTTTTGCACTGATGCCCCTGAAACTTATTTTATTTGCAAAAATACCCCTGCCAGGTTGTTTGGTTTTGTGTCTTTTATCCATTTATTATAAATACCTAGGTGGCTTCTAAAAAATCACAAAAAATTGGGATAGATGCTCCATGCCATGCTTGTTCACGCCCATATTTTATTTTGCATTTTTTGCATTTTTCCTAATTATTAAAAATGAAAAAGAAGCCATTTTTACACTATCTAAATTAAAAAAATACAAAAAAATTAGAAAATGTTTTTAGAAAATTCCAAAAAAATCATATATGGTATAATTATATATATTGAGTCCAGAAATTGAAAAACCCTAAAAATATGAAAAAGAAAATCAAAAAAAATCAGAAAGCTCCAAAATCCAACAAAAAAATAGAAAAATCCTTAAAAAGCCCAAAAATATATTTTTCTCTTTTATAATTATCTATATATTATTAGTAATATATTAAAATTAATTTGGGTAATTTTGGAGTTTATTTTATATTTTTAAAACCCAAATTATATACGGCTATTTAATTGGTCCAATATTGTGGACATTTTTTGAATTCAAAAATACAGAAAAATTAGAAATATAAATGTAAAATAACAAAAAAATTAGAAAAATATTAAAAAGCAAAAAAAATTATGTCTATATATAGTTTAAGTATTTATATCTATATTTATTTATACTATATTATTCCTCTCTCTCTCTCTCTCTCTTCTTATATATACCTCTCTTTATATATTTTTATATATACATATATATACATATATATATTTATATAAATAAAAATATCATTAAAAAATAATAAAAAAATATAAAATATAAAAACAAAAAAAATTATAAAAACAAAAATATAAAAAAAATTAAATTACAAAACCCACAACCCACCAAAAACAATAAAAGGACATGAACAAAGGATTGAATAAATTATCCAACACATACAACCTTTCGCCTCCCAGTGTTCGACCTCTACCTGTACTTACACCTATACACATTTACGTGTAGAGTTATAATAAATTTTAACTCCACATTTTTGGATATTCATTGCATATATTTATTGTGGGTTACCTGTTGATCGATTCTTGGGATCTGTTGAGCGGTCACCGCAGCGACACTGTGATCCCGCATTGTGCGGATTACTCTAGACCCTCGTCAGGTCCCGGTCATCAGGCCCTCGCTTGAAGAAGACACCACCATCCTGTATATAGTCGACCCGCGATCTTCAAGCTCGAATTTGAACCCCCTTAGCACCCCCTTCGCTCCTGTTTTGGTACCCTTGAGTGAGGGGAAGGTGACAGCTTCCTCCTCCGCACGTCAGATCGGTCGAGCAAGCGTCAGGGCGGCTCCACCACCTCTGCCTTTCGCCGGCGTCGAGGTTCCCCCACCTCTGGTTCCGGCCATCGAGGTATACTTCTTTTCCCCCTTCTTCGTTTCACATTTTATTCGTCGTAGTCGTAGGAACATTTCCCCCCAATCATCGTCGAGATCCCTCCATCGAATTGCCTTCCACGATCGTCTCGCCGGAGCGTACCTCCGACCGAGCTTCCCTATCGCCATACCGCCGTCCATCAAGCCTTTTCGCACCTCCGCAGGGTCCAGGCATTTTTCCCTGGTCCCCTTCACCCCTTTTTGCAGGTCAAACGCATTGGACAGAGCCTGGAGCTCATTTTGGAGCATCGCCGGAGGCACCTGGACCCAGTTCCCTCCGTCGCCTTCTTGGCGGCGCTTCGATGCCTCGCCGACGATGCTGAGCCCTCCAGCACGTTCCCACACCTTCCAGGAGCACGCCCGACCCTTTTTGAAGCTTCCAGAGTCCCGGAGGAGGAAGATCGAGGTCAGAGAAGTTTGCCTCGCAGACGACTCTTCCTCGTTCTTCTGGACCCCTTCTCCGCCGTCCGATCAGGGTCTCGCTCCAGATCACACCACGACCGTCAGATCTTGGCTAGCCTCAGCCGTCGATCGTCTTCGCCAGATCTGATCGCAGCTGCTCTTCGTCGAACCGGCATCGCGCATTCCTGAGGTGCCACGTGGATAGGTGGCGACGTCCCCGCCGTTCGATTTTTAGGCATGGGTATTTTGCACATACACCCCCATCATTTACGCATTTTATTTTTAGTCCATGAACTTTTATTTGTAGTTTAAATATTTCTGTAATATTTGCATCCAAACCCCCGTAGTTTTCATATTTGAACTTAGGTCCAGTCCACGTCACCTCACGTGACCCATGCACGTGGGGTGGTGGGTATTTTGCAAGGACCCCCTGGGGGTTTGTCTATTTTGATTTGATCCATGAACTTTTTACTTAAATTGTAATATTTTGGTAAATCTGAGCCCCTGGAACTTTGTAAAATTGCAAAAATACCCCTGCCAGGTCACGTGCGCAGTGCGCATGAGTTTGGACATTTTGCAGCGAACCCCCTCCAAGTTTGGGTATTTCTTTTTAGTCCAAAAAATTGTATTTAACGTTATATAAATTTGGAAAAATTACAAATAGGCCTTTGGACTTCTGTATATTTACATCTATGCCCCTACTAGTGTTGTATTTTTGCTTGGATGTTTGCATTTATTTCATGCATCATTTTAACTTGAAAAATTACCAAAAAATACCATAGGCTCCTATTGCATTGTAGTTTAACGCCATATTTTTAATTTGCATTTTTATTGCATTTCCATATTTATAAATAATAAAAAACAAGCACTTCTGTTACTGTTTGCATTAAAAAATACATAAAAATTATAAAAAGTCTTTGAAAATTTCCAAAAAAAATATATTTTGTGTGTTTTAATTCCTTTTATTTTCTGACCCAAAATCCCTAAAAATTACAAAAGAGAACCCCTAAAAATAGCAAAATTCTAAAAATTTTCATAAAAATCTAAAAAAATCATAAAAACTCCAAATATTGTGTTTTCTTTCTCTGAAATTCCCTTATTCCATTATCTATCTATAAAAATTAGTTTGACAATTTTTCACTTCTGTTTTCTATTTTATTTCTATTTTTTCGTCTCGCATATATATTGTATTCGTTGTTTACTAGTATTTGTGACTTTAAAAATAGGAAAAAAATTAGGAAAATTATAGAAAAATCACAAAAACATTAAAAATTCTAAAAAGCCCAAAAAGATTTGATTTCCTGAATTTTGTTTGTTTTCCCTATTTTTCTCTATATATTGTATCCCCTTTTCCTTTATTCTATATACACTTCATTATTATAAAAGAAAATTAAAAAATACAAAATATAAAAAGAAAATATAAAATCAGTAAATTAAAAAACCCAAATAAAAATATAAAATCAAAAACCCACAAAATTTTGCATATTTGAAGGCAATTGATCTTACATTCACACTCCGTGCACTTTTGCCTTGTTCTATCTTGTTTGCTCCCTGAGTTTGATACTCTACACATACTTGCACACTATACACATATTCTGTAGAGTTACAATAAATTTTAACTCCACCTTGGCTTCTCATTTTTTGATTGATATTGTGGGTTAATTGTTGATTTGACTCGGATTTCGTGTTGTCGGTTCAGCGACTGAGTTCCCGCCTTGCGTGGAACTTAAGATCGCCGATATTTGGTTTAATCAAATGGCGTCGTTGCCGGGGAGCAACATCGTATAGAGTATTCTTTTGAGATTGTGAATATTTGCATACCTTTTTACATAGATATTTGATTATATTGCTTGATTGGTCTAATCACCTCTTTGTTGGATTTTGTGTGAGGTACCGTCGAGAAAGGGAAGCGCTCCATCCTAGGCGCTTGGGCACCCACATGAAGGCTCGCTTAGCACCTTAGAGGACTTGGAGGCTTGAGAAGACCATCATTTCTTGTAGAATTTTTGTAGTTTAAAAATTTGTAATTTGAAGTGAGAGAGAGACTTGATTTGTAATAACTTGGACTCTCTAGGACACTCGGGCCTAATTTCCAAGTGTTTGTTCACTTGGGGGCTCACCGCGGTTTTGTATTTTTCGCGGCCTTCTCGTTTTTTATTTTCATTTTGTTTCCTGAGGATTTAGCCCCTAGACATAGGAATTTTTGTTGACTGTGACGACTTAAGAAGCTAAGTCCCAATCCCTAATATCTTGCCTGCACCTATAGATCGTAATTGGACTTGGCTAAAAATCAACTGAAAAGGCTATTGACTTGGACTAGAGACCACGTGCTGAGAGGAGTCGTATACAGCGCTGGCAGGATCCACTGTGGTGGACACCGATCGGCTCCTGAGACCGGACCTCGGACTCTCTTCCTAGTCATAGCTACTTGTTCTTCACGTTAATAGAAGTTACTCATCTTAGGGTGATTTCCTCGTGCATGCATTTAAGTAGTTTTATTTATTAACTTTAATTTATGCACGGATCACTTTGCATGTAGAGTGCTGGCAAAAAGGTACGCATCTCTATCCCTGCATGCATCATAGATTTTGACCGTGCATCGGCTTTTCCGCTTTCCTTCCCTAAGTTTTGTTGGACTTTAAATAACAAGGAAATTGGGAAATTCGTTAGACGATGTTTGTTTAGAAAAATGCATAAAGAGTGAAAATCATAAAATTGGGAATGCTAATACAAACTTGATCTTAAAACTCATCCCACCAAAAACTTTGTCTTGGGGAGAGTAACCCCCTCCTTGTTTGATTTATCTGCTGCGAGAGAGTGACCCGACACTAGGATAGAGCCACACCTAAAATTCTGGTTGACTACTGATCGTGGTTAGTCGTTCTCCAGTGAGGATCTCTCCGGTAACCGGTAAAGCGGACATCGACGTTCTTAGAAGATTGAATTTTCGGGAACAACCAGGTTACGGTCCGCAATTCATACTGGCTGGGAAAGATCTAACGTGGATTGGGACAGTCGGCTAGGAAAGAAGGGTACCTAACAACTTGCTCTAACGTTCTGATAGATTGACTGATCATCTAATAAAATTTGACAAGATAACATACCGAACTTTCACGGTCATCAGCTCAAGAGTTGTATAGGTGAATTGGGGGTTTGATTGAACATCTTGTTTGCATTCCAGATCTCATCCGCCTTTCTCTAGATCAAGATGATGGGATGGAGATCCCTTAGGCCACGTCTGGTGGCACCGCTATCGAGCACTCCTCCTTTTTCATCTAGGTCGGCTTCGGGGAGTCCAGACCCACTCTCTGAGCCCGAGTTTACGTCCACCCTGTTCCTCGTCGACCATCCTTCTTCTTCTATCAGTCCAGTAGTGTCAGAATTTAGTAAATAATAGAGTTCAGAACATTTGACGACACCTGAGATGGATTGTTTTGACTTTGCAGAAACACCAGAAATGGAAGGCATAGAGGAAAACCCAGATGAGCCGACACCACCTCCATACTTGTATGATCAGGTGGCCATCAACTATTCACTGTTAGCCTCCCTGGAAATAATACAGAGACAGATCAGAGACCAGGGATTTGTCATGGGTGAAATCATGAGGGAGATGCGTGAAGGACGAGAAGAAAGAAATGAGGACGGTGAAATACCAAACGCAGAGGACGGAGGAGGAGAATCCAATCAGGATAGGCCGCCTCCAAGGACCATGAGGCAGTTGCACAACCCTGGTGCAACCCTCACACACCGATGGATCCGACTCCCTCCCATCTATGGTGACTTCGAGCTTCGCCCACACACCATTCAGCTACTGCCCAAGTTTCATGGGCTTGCCACTGAAGAACCTCACCTCCATCTACAAGAGTTCGAAATGATATGCAGTACAATCCATGATAGGTTCGTGACTGAGGATACCATCAAAATGATTGCCTTCCCCTTCTCCTTGGTTGATAAAGCTGCTTATTGGCTAAAACATTTGGGGAGGTACATTGATACTTGGGAGCAACTCCTAAAAGAGTACCTGAACAAGTATTACCCACTCGGTCGGACCAATGCAGCTAGATCAATGATCAGTAATTTCACTATGATCCCTAATGAACAATTCCATGAAGCATGGGATTGCTTTAGAGAGCTCATAGACCGATGTCCACACCACGAAATATCACAGCCCAATTTGGTGCAAAGTTTCTTTTGCGGGCTGACATCGGAGCTGCAGGGGTTTGTCAACGCCTTGTGTGGGGGATCTTATTTATCCAAGGATGCAGAAGCGGTCTGGGCCATCTATGAGCAGATGGCAGAAAACTCTACAGTGATGTCCCCAGTGTCGCATCTACACAAACTCCATGGTCCCGCCACAAGCCACTTCTTACCACCGCATTGCAAGGATCGATGCCAGAAACCACACTCCATCAACAGCAGCAGCACAAGACGAATAAACGGCAGCTGACATGGACATAATTAGTGAGAAATTGGACCGCATCGAGATTTTGGAGAAGAAATGGGCCAAGGTCTGGCACAAATAGACCAGTTGGCAAAGACCATGAGTGACCTGAAGACTCACATCTTGAGTATTCAGGAGGCACAATCATCTTCACATCCGCCTCCCAGGTCACTGGCAGACTCCAAAGGTAGCCGTTCTACACCACCACCTCCAGCATACCGCCAAGTTCACCATCTCCAGGAGATGTCGGTACAGCAGTTGCCGCACTATTCACAGCAGCCACCATCTCATGACAATCAGATGGTGGTCTATCAGCCCGGATCAGCCTTTGGCAGTACTACCACCTCCACCCTTCGAGCAGGAGCCGTTGACGGAAGTCAACGGGATATGGTACGACCGATACCCCCAGCAGCCTGGGATTCATCGTGATCACCCAGGATTCCGTTGGTCCACCGGAGGTGCTTCATCCCAGCACCAGCCTCCAGCTTAGGGCAATCAGAGTAGCCAACAACAGCAGCCCCAATACTCCCAACAACCGCAGCAACAGTATCAGCAGAATCCTCGTCACACCTGGTAGGGACAACAGTGGAGGCAGCGACAGAAGCCTTACCAGCCGCAGTACTCCCAATCTCACCAGCACCCTCAATTCCAGCAAGGGAACACTCCCGATTCTTCCACACCCGTCTTGGAAAACCCAGCACTTGATGATCTCGCACGCTTGCTCTCCGAACAGCAGGCATCCCTTCGGCGAGAAATGGATGAGTTCCGGCAGGAGATGAGGGACATAATCAAAGGGAAAGCCGCCATACCTGCACAGAGCGAACCAAATCCAAATAACTTGAAGAGAAAGTCTGAGCATGTATAGTTTACAGAGGATACCGCTCCTAGTGCTTATTTGAATGACATGCATTCTATGTTTGATACTCACTTCGTGTCACTTAGGAGCGGTAGGGAACCAGCCGGCGGCGGCTCATCTGAGGGACAACACCATGGAGATTCCAGAGCCCCAGATAAGGAGAGAAGCGGTGCTGATGCCGCTAAAAAACAATGATGATGATGACGGCGGTACTGATGCCACCAAGGATGACCTTCTGGACGAGGGTACTGAGGCCGTCGTGATACCTGATGCATACGGTGGTGCTGAGGCCACCATTTTTGATGAAGAACCAGAGCGCGGTGCTGAGGCCGCGAAGGAGAATCTTTTGGGTGGTACTGATGCCCCCATTTCGAGTCCTTCTGTATTTCAACCGTCTATTTTGCCATTCTTTGTATCTCTGCACACCAGGAAAAAAACCAAAAAAATGAATAAAGGAAAGGTTTCTCCATCTATTCCGAGTCCATGTGTGTTGAATGATGATGTTCGCATGGATTGCAATCCTTTACAGGGCCAGAAACCTTCTCTTAACCCTCTGTCTGAGGAGGGCCCCTCCATCCCCTTCCCTCAAGCACTCCGCTCGGCGAAGGGGACCTAAAACAGAAAATCCCAAAAATAAAGAATAGTTATAGTTCAGCCAGCAGATGATCAACAGATTTCAGATACAACTGACTCTACAGGAGGCACTAGAACACATACCCCTCTTCCAAAAGAACCCTGAGAGAAAAGACCACTGTACGTAGGAGGAAGCGGAACAACAGTGGAGACATCCATGTGCTGACCCGTGCCACATGTTGTGCCATTCAGAACCAGCTGCCAACCAAAAGACCTGATGCAGGAGCTCCATATGTCAGATGCCAGATTAGTGAGCAGCCATTCGATCGTACTCTATTAGACAGCGGCTCTTCTATCAACATCCTTCTAGCAGCCTTACTCGACCGATTCTAGTTAGACCTGCTCCTTCGGAGTCGGACAGTCCTTCAGTTTGCTGATACGTCTATCAAGAGGCCGAAGGGGTTGTTGAGAGACGTGGTCGTCACCATTCAGAGCCTGCCCTATGGACTTTGTTGTATTGGACATGGAGATCCCTGAGTCAGTGACCGATGCCCCCATCATACTAGGATGCCCATTCTTGACCACAGCCAAGGCGGTGACTGACCATGATAGTGGGAAGGTGTACTTTCGCATAGAGGGCGAGAGTATACAAATAGAGACGATTGACGAGACCCGAGCAAGAGATTCAGCCTGCTCAGAGCCATGTAGTGACACAGTGCAGCTGACAGATGCAGACTTAGACATCCACCAAGAGTGTGATTTTGTGATGACTGATGATGAAGCAGTTTGGGAAGATCCAGAAGCATGAGCCCTCGCCCTATCTACGGATTCAGAGTACCCACCTTTTGAGGCAGACGAGAGTTCAGAAAGCACACCCTTGGTAGATGACACTATAGAGGCTGACAGTTGTGTGATGATTGGAGACACTGATGATTGTTCAGATTCAGATCCCTCAGAGGCAGACTTTGATTGGAAGGACTTTGATGCATATTTGCCATGTCTGTTTCCCGATGAGCCGACAGAAAGGATGCAGAGTGAGCCCCCACAGATGATAGATACACCAACAGGGTTCCCTTCATCAGAATCACAGGTACACCGAGAGTTCTCACATACAGACCTAGTTGCTTTCACGCAGACATATCAGAAGCCATATTTGCCAGCTCCCACCAAGCTAGAATTGAAGCCTTTACTACAGCCGCTCAAGTATAGATTCCTTGCAGGCGAACCAGATATGCACCCAGTCTTTATCTCAGTAGATATGACTGGAGAACAAGAATCTCGTTTGATGGAGGTTCTTGAACGCAACCGCAAGGCAATAGGATGGAGTGTGGTTGATCTCAAGGGGATAAGTACGGCCCTGTGCTCCCACCGTATCTACCTCAAAGAGGACGCTAAGCCATCGCGTGAGTTCCAACGACGGCTGAACCTGAATCTTCGAGATGTAGTAATGAAGGAGATATCTAAATGGTGGAGCATCGATTTTATCTACCCCATCTCCGACTCTAAATGGGTTAGTCCTTTACATGTGGCACCTAAGAAGACGTGTGTCACTACAGTTGTGAATGAGTCTGGAGAGGAGATCGCCACCTGGATACCCACTTCTTGGAGGGTCTGTGTGGACTACAGACAATTGAATGAGGCCACCAAGAAGGATCATTTCCCTCTATAATTTATTGATCAGATTATCGAGAGGCTAGCTGGGAAGAGTCATTACTATTTTCTTGACGAGTACTCCGAATACAATCAAGTGGCCATTGCGCCCGAAGACCGGGAAAAAACGACATTCACCTGTCTATTCGGGACTTATGCTTTCAGACAGATGCCCTTTGGTCTATGTAACGCTCCGACGACATTCTAGAGGTGCATGTTGTCATTCTTTTCGGACATGATAGGTGATTGCTTAGAGGTCTTCATGGATGATTTCTCGGTCTACGGCGATGGGTTTGATGCTTGTCTTGACTGCCTAGACCGAGTACTTCAGCGCTGCATAGAGGTAAACCTTGTACTATCTTGGGAGAAGAGTCACTTTATGGTGACTCAAGGGACGGTCCTTGGTCATATCATCTCCAACAGGGGCATGGAGGTTGATCTGACCAAGGTGGATATCATTAGAAAACTCAATCCACCGTCCAATTTGAGACAGTTGCAGTCTTTTCTGGGGCATGTCAGTTTCTACCGACGGTTCATTCAGGACTTCAGTCGAATTGCCCGACCGCTTACAGATTTGTTGACTAAAGACACCGAGTTCCTTGTAGATGATAAGTGTCTTAAGTCCTTCGAGACTCTCAAGAATTTAGTTGTCGAGGCTCCTGTCCTTCAGCCTCCCGATTGGTCTCTTCCCTTTGAGATCATGACGGACGCTTCTGATTATGCCATTGGGGTTGTGCTTGGACAGAGGAGGGATGGATTACCCTATGCCATACGCTACGCTAGCCGGACGTCGGATGCAGCTGAGAGGAACTACACAGTAACTGAGAAAGAGATGCTAGCGTTAGTCTTTACTTTGGATAAGTATAGATCTTACATTCTTGGATCTAGAGTGACAATATTTACTGATCACATTGCCATTCGGTTTTTGATGTCGAAGAAGGATGCCAAAGCCAGATTGACCAGATGGATCCCTTCTCCTCTAGGAATTTGATATTGAGATTAAGGATAAACCTGGAATTAAGAATGTTGTGGCAGATCACCTTTCCCGCCTAGAGAACCTTGAGGAATCTGAGCTCATAGCACCTATTACTGAGACTTTTCCAGATGAGGCGATCCTTGCCATCACCTCTCTTCCATGGTATGCCGACATTGTGAATTACCTTGTTGCCAAATCTATCCCACAAGGTTGGCCCATACAGCAGCTTGAGACCTTCCTTACGAAGGCAAAGTCGTACCACTGGAAGGACCCCGTCCTTTATCATGAAGGAGGGGACAGTATCTGGAGACGGTGCATTCCTCAAGATGAGCAGCATAGCGTCCTCACCTACTGCCACAAGCTTGAGGCAGGAGGACATCATTCTGGGAGACGGACAGCACAGAAGGTGCTACAATCCGGCCTTTGGTGGCCTACCCTTTTCAAGGATTTTGATGAGTTCGTGAGAAGGTGTACTGACTATCAGAAGATGGGTACTTGCGGATAGAGAGACATGATGCCCATGCAACCCATTCACTTTTGTGAGGTTTTTGACGCATGAGGGATTGATTTCATGGGCCCATTTCCTAAGAGTCAGGGGTTTGAGTACATTCTTCTCGCTTTGGATTATGTGAGTCGTTGGGTTGAGGCAATCCCCGCCCGAGCTGCAGATGCTAAAACCGTATGTCGTTTCTTGAGGAAAAATATTATTTCACGGTTTGGGGTACCTAGAGTCTTGATTTTAGATGGGGGGTCTCACTTTATTAATGACAAGGTAAATGCCCTTGCAGACGAGTTCAGTATTGACCATCGTATTGCCGCGCCGTATCTTTCTCAGACTAATGGTCTTGCTGAAGTATCAAATAGGGAGATTAAGATGATTTTACACAAGTTAGTCCGTCCAGACCGAAAGGATTGGTCACAGCTTTTGGACTCGGTCTTGTGGGCTTACTGGACTTCCTTCAAGACATCATTAGGGACATCTCCCTTTCGTCTCGTCTATGGCAAGCCATGTCATTTACCAGTGGAGATAAAGTATAAATCACTTGGGGCAGTTACAGAGCTATTATTGGAACCCAAGAGTGTAGGAGAACAGAGGAAAGCAGAGTTGGCAGCCTTGGAAGAACTAAGAGATACAACCTTCTCAAGTGGCCTACAGTATAAGGAGAAAGTGAAAGTATGGCACGTTTCCCGAATCAGCCATACACAATTTGAGCCAGATCAGAAAGTATAGCTATTTGATGCTAGCTTGAAATTATTCCCAGGGAAACTACAAAGTAAATGGAAAGGACCATATGTGGTCCGGAAGGTGCATGATAATGGCAGCATTGATATATACGAACCTTCATCATCTTCCACTTTTAGAGTCAATGGTCAGTGCTTGAAACCATATCTAGATCATGACCCGCCGATCGTTGATGTTGCCCCGATTCATCTGGTATGAGGCATGCTCTTTGACTCACAACTTATGCGTCTCATACATGATTATCACTTCTATCTTCTTCTATATAGATCCATTTGTCTATATCATTTATTCATTCTTCCGTTATGTCTGTTACCCCATCTTCATCCTATGATTTTGCTGTACTTAGGACACGCTTTGTCCTAAGTATAGGGGTTGCACACACTGAGTTGTTCTCTTTTCTTCTTTTCTTCTTTTCCTTTTCTATCTTCTTTATTCTTTGATCCTCTCCATCATCTCCTCTTCTTGTCTATACTTAGGGATATCTGACCCTAAGTATAAGGGGAGACAATCGGAGTATGATTTGTTCATTCCCACCCTTGACCCTCCCTACATTTTGTACAAGTCTGCTATACTTAGGAATATTTGATCCTAAGTATAGGGGGGACGGTCGACTTCTCATTTGTTCATTTATTCCTTTATTTATTCTTTTGGCTTGCCTAACTTAGTACGAGTTATGTCTTCTCTTTTCTCTCCGATCTATGAGGACATAACTCAAGCTAAGTATAGGGGGGTCGTATATACTCTGTATATACTTTAGCCATAACTCGTACTTTCGTATTCTTACTAATAAAAATGGCTAATTATACGTAGAAAAGTCATCAAAAACCTTAATAAAAAGATGTTGATTATTCCTCAAATTATTTTTGTATTTATTGATTAATAAATCAGGTGGAAATATTCTCTACAAAATGTTTGTAAAATAGTTTGAAAATCTTTGTGAAAAATCTTTCGAAAACTATTTGGAAAATGTTTTGTACATGTTTTCAACCTTGGTAAAAATATTTTGGTTTGTAAAATTTATTTTCTTTGTGCGAAATAAAAATGTTTGAAAAATGATTTGCAAATGGTTTGAACATGGTTGCATAAATATTTTGGAAAATCTATATATATTGTTTGAAAAACCTTTGCAAAATGATTTCAAATATATGTACATGTTTGTAAAGTATTTGTAGAAACTATTTTGGACTATCGTTTTCAAAATTATTTGTAAAAACCTTTGTGAAATAAGTTTGAGGAATATATAAATCACACCTAAAATTCTTTTATATATATACTTATAAAATTGATCACTTACCCTAGTAAATTCTTAAAATCCACCTCTTGTAAAAATAAAAAGCATGCCCGTGTAAATATTTGTACCTAGTCTTTATCCAAAAACCTTTTATTTTCAAAAATCCCCAAAACATTTGCAAAATTAAAATCCAAAAACATTTGAAAAATCTCTTTGAAAAATACCAAAAATGCATATGCGTCATTTTTTTCCAAAATCCATAAAAAGTTCAAAATCTTGAAAATTACAACAACAACAACAAAGCCTTTTCCCACAATTAAGTAGGGTCAGCTACATGGATTATTCGCCTCCATTCAGATCTATCTTGGGTCAATCTCGGACTTATATCCAAAAAACTAAGATCCCTTCATATAGTCTCTTTCCAATACTTCTTGTGCCGTCCTCGCCCTCTCTTAGCCGGCTCAACATCCCAACACTCGCATCTCCTAACTGGTGCATCAGTTGACCTTCTTTGCAAATGACCAAACCATCTTAAGCGGTTTTCTCGCATCTTATCCTCGATCGGAGCTACACCAACTTTCTTTCTGATTGCATCATTCCAAATCCGATCTTTACGTGTATGTCCACACATCCATCTTAGCATTTTTATTTCTGCTACATCCATTCTCTGCACATGTCTATGGTTCACAGGCCAACATTCAGAACCATAAAGCATAGCAGGTCTCACGGCTACTTTGTAAAACTTTCCTTTAATTTTTAAAGGAATTTTCTTATCATAGAGAACAACAGAGGCTCCTCTTCACTTTAGCCAGCCTGCATTTATTCTATTAGTAACATCTCCATCAATCATGTTGCAAAATAGATCCCAGATATCTAAAAGAATCTCTCTTCTGAATGTTATCGTCACCAATCTTCACCTCGATTCCTTCACCATTGCTTCCATCAAAGGTGCATTCCATATATTCCGTCTTAGCCCTACTTATACGAAAACCTTTAGTCCCCAATGCATGTCTCCAAAACTCAAGCTTCTCATTTACTCCATCTCTAGTCTCGTCAATCAACACAATATCATCAGCAAATAACATACACCAAGGTAACTCATCCTGAATGTGACTTGTCAACTCGTCCATAATCAAAGTAAAAAGAAATGGACTCAAAGATGAACCTTGATGTAAACCAATGTTGATATCAAAATAGTCAGTTTTCCCAGTCGGGGTCCTTACACAAGATAAAGCCCTATCATACAAATCCTTTATGAGATTAATGTATAGGACATGTACTTGTCTCTTCTCCAAAACTCTCGACAGTATCTCTCGTGGGACGGAATCATAAGCCTTCTCCAAATCAATAAAGATCATATGGAGATTCTTCCTTTTAGCTCTATAAATCTCCATTGTTCTCCTCAACAAATGGATGGCTTCAATAGTTGAGCGACCTGGCATGAATCTGAATTGGTTTTCTTTTACTTGGGAAACTTGCCTCAACCTTCTTTCGATCACACGTTCCCAAATTTTCATAGTGTGGCTCATCAGCATGATATCTTTGTAATTTGAACAATTTTGAATGCCTCTTTGTTCTTATAAAGAGGCACCACGATACTCCTCTAATCTTCAGGCATTTTCTTGCTTCGCCAAATAACATTGAATAGATTCGTAAGCCAAGTCAAACCACGCTCACCTAAAACTTTCCATACTTCTACAGGAATGTCATCCGGTCCAACACCTTTCCAAGGTCTCATTACCTTCAAAGCCTCCTCTACTTCTTTTCTTTGTATTCGTCTATAGCATGCACGATTCAAGTAACTTTCGCTACTAGCTAGATCACCCAAAGTGATCTCTCTATTTCCTTCTCCAATGAAAAGTTTATGGAAGTACTGCTCCCATCTAGTCTCTATATCCTTCTGAGTAACAAGCACGTGACCTTCCTCGTCATTAATGCATCTCACTTGAGAAAGGTCTTTGGTCTTTCTTTCTCTTGCTTTGGTCAACCTGAATATATCCTTCTGGCCCTCCTTAGAGTTGAGATTTTTATACAAAACCTCATAAGCTTTTGACTTAGCTTCGCTTACAGCCTTCTTTTCTTCCTTCTTCGCTATTTTATAGTCTTTGACAGTTTCCTCTGTTCTATCCTTAGACATTGCTTTAAAGCAAGCTCTTTTATTTTTTAGCTTCTCTTGCACCCCTTCACTCCACCACCAAGCCTCTATTTGACCCGGAGATCCTCCTTTTGACTCGCCTAGCATCTCTTTGGCTACCTTTCGGATACAAGATGCTACTGCCTCCCACATCTCGTTTGCACTACCGCTACAATCCCAAGATAAGTCTTCTAAAACCTTCTCCCTGAAGCTTGATTGCTTCAGCGGAAGATTCCACCACCTAGTTCTAGTGATCTTAGGAACCCTCCTTTTCTTTACCAGCCCTTTTATTTGTAAATCCAAGACTAACAAGTGATGTTGGGTTGTCAAACTCTTTCCAGGGATTACTTTGCAATCTTTGCAACACAACCGATCTGTTCTCCTCAACGCAAAGTAATATATCTGTGTTCTAGTTGAGCCACTCTTATAAGTAATTAAATGTTCCTCCCTCTTCTTGAAAAAAGTGTTTACTATGAAAAGATCATATGCAGTTACAAAATTCAGAATGACTTTTTCCTCTTCGTTTCTATCCCCATAACCATGTCCTCCATGCACACTTGCATACCCTGAAACATCTTTTCCCACATGTCCATTAAGATCTCCAAATATGCAAACCATCTCTCTTTGTAGTATTCCTTGTAAAATCTTATCCAGATCCTCCCAAAAAGCTTGTTTAGTCCTTTCATCTAAATCAATTTGCGATGCATAAACTGAGATGATATTCAGAATTTCTTCTTCAAGCACCAACTTTAGCAAAATAATCCGATCTCCAAATCTTTGCACCTCAACCACACCATCTTTCAAATCTTTATGAACAACTACTCCAACACCGTTTCTGCTCTTATCTTTACCTGAATACCAAAGTTTAAAGCCTATCTTCTCGATCTCCCTTGCTTTCTCTCCAACCCATTTAGTCTCTTGAAGACATAATATATGAATCTTCCTTCTTTCCATTGTATCCACTATCTCCATCAATTTTCCAGTTAAAGTACCGATATTCCAACTATCAATCCGTAACTTCCTTTGCAATCTCTTTTGGACTAACTTCTTTACTCGCATGCGTCCATTATGCGAGAACCCTTGCAAATTTTGGACTGCATTCGGGCTGTGATGCAGCGGAACTAGCTTATTTACCCGCACGCGTTCCTCATGCGAGAACCCTTGCAAATTTTGAACTACATCCAGGCTACAATGTAGCGGCCCTTGCCAATTTTTCATTGCATTCGGGCGATGCAACGCGTCGCAAGTAGGGAACGCCCTAACAAAATCTGTATGTTTGCTTAAATCCATGTTTAAAAGATCCGAACGATTTCGAGATATATTCCTAAATAGTGTTCTTATAAGAACTTTAAGAACACTATTTACGAATTTATCTCTCCTACGCTGGCTGTCGGCTACCTAACGCGCAACCCTCCTCATTTACCCGGGCTTGGGACCGGCCATGGCTGAGTTAAAATCTTGAAAATTGCATCACAAAAATATTTTCTGCATCCTGCATCGCATTTGCATAGCATTAGCATTTTTCGGATTGAGTTTGATAGTTGAACAAGTCTAAATAAAATCCGGAGATTGGAGTTTGGTTGGACCTTAAAATCTACCTATTAACAGGAACCTTATAGGAACAGGGTTTGAGGTACTTCAGGTCTAGTTGACTTAATTCTTTGAGGATCACGAGACTTAGTTTAATGGATTCTTGACTGCCTAAGTAGAGTATTTCCGAACACACGCATGACTCTTGTTGATAATGACCTAACTTGGACACCTGCACCTTTCACTTGGCTCAACTCAGTTGGAGTGGTGAGGGGATTGGATTTGCGGGTATGAGACGCACACAAGTGGAAACACTTGTCCTCCTTTAGGGAGGGAAGTGCACCCCAACCCGTTCAGTGATGAGGAAGTCTAAAGACAGGAGAGTGTGAGTTATAATAAAGCTTCAAAAGAGGGATAGTCTACTGGCTCAAGAGGAAAAACTCCCTATGTAAATGCTGTTGTAAATAGTATAAAAAAATGGACAGGCCTGTACAAAAATAAATGCATGCAAAGTATGTGAATATGTTGTATAGACAATAAGCAAGCTTGAGTTCCAAAGTCATATCATGTGAGCCTGCAGCTGGATAACTTGACTACACTGGTCTTGCATCCTAGGATAGGTAGCTACACTGGCTACCGTCCATTCTTCTCTTTACCTCCTCCTCTTGAGCTGGTTGTCACTTGAACTTAGAAGGGAATACCCCGCTCCTCGAGGAAGGAGTTGTTGGATTGGGGAATCGTTGGGTTGTCATACTGGAGAAGTCAGTCTCTTTGCCATTCTAGTTGGGGAGAGCCACTATCACTTACACTGTACGAGTCAGATTCATAGTCGTAAGGGTTTGCGTATGAGTTGAGATATTTCTGACCTGGCTATTGAGGAAACTTGAGTTGAGTTTTGGGATTCTCAAGGACTGTTGGATTTCAAATCTGGTTCTCATTAAGGTTCCGCCCGCATCAAAATTCCAAAGGTCTAACTTAAGCTCCAAACTTTGATTTAGTGAAGACAAGTTTGATAATTAAACTAATTCAACTTTCTTCTTTTTCTTTTCTTTATTTTTTCTTTCTGCACTTATTGCATAAGTGTTTGCTAGGGACTAGCAAAGGCAAAGTATAGGGGGATGATGAATCCACATTTCATCATCTTTATTCTATCATTTTGGCCTCAAAAACCCTGGTAAATGCATGTAAATACCCTTAATTCCAACATCTTAGCATTTCTACATGTGCATGAAAATAGTGTATAAAATATTGTATTTAAAGCCAAAATTTTAGAATAAATAAAAGTAAAGAAAAAGAATAAAATATTGTAAATACTTTATGACCCGAAACCCCAAGACCTAGGCATCTCGATGACTAGGTCGACAAGGAATAAAGTAGGGGGAGATAAGGGCCAGATACCTATTCATTTTATTCTTTCTTTATTCATTTTGGGACCTATTTTTGGTTCCACTTTTTATACCTCAAATAAAGAAACTTTTGTATATGAAAGTTGTAGATAATTAAATAAATAAAAATACAAAATTTATTTCATGCAAAAGTACTGTACAGATAAAAAGTTATGATCTGAATAAAAATCCAAAATACCAACTTCCCAGACATGTATCTGGCAAATAAAAACTCGAAATGCATCAAACTCACCTTTAATTGTATATAATTAAAAATAAACTAGTTAATGAAGGTGGTTTCATATTTGGCGGAGCTACGGTTTGAAAGTTGAGTTTTATACCCCTATTGTATACTTGTACAGACTAAAATATTCATATTATTATTTAGTCATTATTTTCATAATTTTATATTTTTAAAATCTTGTAAATATTATTTATAATTTATGTGTTTATTAAAATCAGAACAAAAATACAAAAGAAACACAAAATAAAACACTTGTCTATAGCATACCTAGGTATAATACCTATACCTATACCTACAAAATTACTATTTACATTTTATTAAGTGTACAAAATACATCAGAAAAATAAAATAAAAATATTTTTAAGTGTATAAAAATATTCTATAAATTTATAAAATAATAAACAAAAAATTAATTAAATATAAAAAATAAAAATAAAATAGTAAAATATATAGATATATATACCTATATAGGGTATAAAAGGTAACTTGTAATTATATACCTCATAAAAATAAATAAAAAGCACCATAAAATTCTTTATAAAATAAACATTTTTTATTTTATAACCTAAAATTAATAAATTTATTTACTATTTTATTTTGATTTTACAAATAATTACCGATTGGAAATTCCTGGTTGGTCCATGTGGACCAACCAAGACCGGTCAAGTGTTGACCTCGGTCAACTGTCTGACCGAGGTCTGTCGCCTTCTGACAGCCCGATTTGAGCCCGATTTTGCCCAATTTCCGAGCCTAATCCTTGCGTCTTCTTCCCTCGATCCCTTCTTGAAAATTCTTCCCTAATCATCACTAGCCCACGCCACACCTTCAGATCACGCAAAATCTCCATCATGTGCGCGTGGCCCTCGCTTGAAGAAGACGCCACCATCCTGTATATAATCGACCTGCCATCTTCAAGCTCGGATTTGAACCCCCTTAGCACTCGCTTCACTTCTGTTTTGGTGCCCTTGAGTGAGAGGAAGGTGACAGCTTCCACCTCCGCGCATCAGATCGGTCGAGCAAGCGTCAGGGCGGCTTCACCACCTCCGCCTTTCGCCAGCGTCGAGGTTCCCCCACCTCTGGTTCCGGCCATCGAGGTATACTTCTTTTCCCGCTTCTTCATTTTGCATTTTATTCGTCGTAGTTGTAGGAACATTTCCCCCTAATCATCGTCGAGATCCCTCCATCGAATCACCTTCCACGATCGTCTCATCGGAGCGCACCTCCGGCCGAGCTTCCCTATCGCCATACCGCCGTCCATCAAGCCTTTTCACACCTCCGCAGGGTCCAGGCATTTTGCCCTGGTCCCCTTCACCCCTTTTTGCAGGTCAAGCGCATTGGACAGAGGCTGGAACTTATTTTGGAGCATCGCCGGAGGCACCTGGACCCAGTTCCCTCCGCCGCCTTCTTGGTGGCGCTTCGATGCCTTGCTGACGACGCTAAGCCCTCCAGCACGTTCCCAGACCTTCCAGGAGCACACACGACCCTTTTTGAAGCTTCCAGAGTCCCGGAGGAGGAAGATCGAGGTCAGAGAAGTTCGCCTCGCCGGCGACTCTTCCCCGTTCTTCCGGACCCCTTCTCTGTCGTCCGATTAGTGTCTTGCTCCAGATCACACCACGACCGTCAGATCTTGGCCAGCCTCAGCCATCGATCGTCTTCGCCAGATCTGATCGCAGCCGCTCATCGTCGAACCGACATCACGCATTCCTGAGCTACCACGTGGATAAGTGGTGACGTCCCCGCCATTCGATTTTTTAGGCGTGGGTATTTTGCACCTACACCCCCACCATTTACGCATTTTATTTTTAGTCCATGACCTTTTATTTGTAGTTTAAATATTTCTGTAATATTTGCATCCAGACCTCCGTAGTTTTCATATTTGCATTTAGGTCCAGTTCACGTCACCTCACGTGACCCGTGCACGTGGGGTGGTGGGTATTTTACAAGGACCCCCCTTGGGGTTTGTCTATTTCGATTTGGTCCATGAACTTTTTAATTAAGTTGTAATATTTTGGTAAATTTGAGCCCTTGGAACTTTGTAAAATTGCAAAAATACCCCTGCCAAGTCACGTGTGCAGTGCGCGTGAGTTTGGACATTTTGCAGCGAGCCCCGGGTTTGGGTATTTCTTTTTAGTCCAAAAAATTGTATTTAACGTTATATAATTTTGGAAAAATTGCAAATAGGCCCTTGGACTTCTGTGTATTTACATCTATGCCTCTGCTAGTGTTGTATTTTTGCTTAGATGTTTGCATTTATTTCATGCATCATTTTAACTCGAAAAATTACCAAAAAATACAATAGGCTCCTGTTGCATTGTAGTTTAATGCCATATTTTTAGTTTGCATTTTTTTCCATTTCCATATTTATAAAAAATAAAAAACAAACACTTTTGTTACTGTTTGCATTAAAAAATACATAAAAATTATAAAAAGTCTTTGAAAAATTCCAAAAAATTATATTTCGTGTGTTTTAATTCCTTTTATTTTCTAACCAAAAATCCCTAAAAATTAAAATAGAGAACCCCTAAAAATGGCAAAATTCTCAAAATCTTCATAAAAATCTAAAAAATTCATTAAAACTCCAAAAATTGTGTTTTCTGTCTATGAAATTCCCTTATTCCATTATCTATCTTTAAAAATTAATTTGACAATTTTTTACTTTTGTTTGCTATTTTATTTCTATCTTTTCGTCTCGCATATATATATATATTGTATTCATTGTTTACTAGTATTTGTGACTTTAAAAATACCAAAAAAAATTAGGAAAAATATAGAAAAATCACAAAAATATTAAAAAAATTCTAAAAAGCCCAAAAAGATTTGATTCCTTGAATTTTGTTTATTTTTCCCTATTTTTCTCTATATATTGTATCCCCTTTTCCTTTATTCTATATACACTTCATCATTATAAAAGAAAATATAAAAATACAAAATATAAAAAGAAAATATTAAATTAGTAAATTAAAAACCAAAATAAATAATATAAAATCAAAAACCCACAAAAATTTGCATATTTGAAGGCAATTGATCTTACATTCACACTCCGTGCATTTTTGCCTTGTTCTATCTTGTTTGCTCCCTGAGTTTGATACTCTACACATACTTGCACATTTTACACATATTCTGTAGAGTTACAATAAATTTTAACTCCACCTTGGCTTCTCATTTTTTGATTGATATTGTGGGTTAATTGTTGATTTGACCCAGATTTTGTGTGGTCGGTTCAGCGACTGAGTTCTCGCCTTGTGTGGAACTTAAGATCGCCGATATTTGGGTCAATCAGGGGTCTGCGAAAGAATTATGTTCTTACAAAAGATCCGCCCAAGGAGACAGAAAAGGACTACGATACCTGGTATGTAGACAACTGCCAGGTGATTACTTGGATGACCAACAGTGTCAAACCAAATAGCCTCCAATCTTTTCTACAAGGAAATAGCAAAGGTGATGTGGGAGAGTCTTGAGAACACATACTCACAGAAGACAACAAAGTCTAGACTTTCGGACATATATACACGCATCTGGTCTGCAAATCAGGGAGATACAATCTTGATCGAGTACTACCGACTCCTCACAAGCCTGTATAAAGAGCTTCTCATTTTTCAACTTGCATGTTGTGACAAATAGATAGGTGAACGGGCGGAATGGAAAGTGTACCGTTTTTTATCAAGACTACATCCACGGTACAAGTCGGTCAAGGATAAATTCCTGACTGCTGCAGCTCTACCCTCTCTAGAGACTATTTTCGGACGTCTACAGGAACTGGAGTCTCCTTCACCTCCTCTGTCTGCTGAGACTACAACACATTTCACTAGAGGATGCCCGACCTACTAAGGGGGACGTGGACATGATTTTGGCCGTGGCAGAGGCCGTAAGTTTGGACGGGGGCATGACTCTGGTCATGGTCGTGGGTGTGATACTACTACTGCTCGATATCCTCCATACACACATTGTGGACGCCTTAATCATCCGTCAGAACGCTGCTGGGCGAAGTTTGGAATGCCCACCAATGCTAATAGCGCCTACGAGACTGTCTCCAATGATGATACCTATGATACTGTAGACACCTCTCATGGTTAGCCTTCCAGTGACAATCAACCTTCCTTTACTGCGTCTAAGTATGCTCGCCTTCTGCAACTATTACAGAACTCAGCTACTGCCTCCACTGCTAGTTTGGCCACTACATCAGGTAATATTGCCAACTCTGCCTCTACATCTGCTCCTGCATGGATCATTGACTCGGGAGCATCTACGCATCTCACGAGAGAAGGTAATCTTCTCACCTTCTCACGACCATCTTCCATTGTGAGGTCTGTTCGAGTTGCAAATGTTGCTCATTCACCTATTACAAGTGTTGGTACCGTGGAGTTTTCCTCCAAACTCCGACTTACTGGTGTTCACTGTGCTCCTGACTTTCCTCTCAGCTTATTATCTGTTCATAAGCTGTGCACTGAGCTTAACTGTCGAGTTATATTCGATGAATTCTATTGTTATTTTCAGGACATCCGGACGAGGCAGATTTTTGGTGGGGGGCATGAGAAGAATGATCTTTATTATCTTGATATCCCGTCTGACTCTAATTTTGATGGTGCTTCGTCAATCTCTGCTGATCCTCTTCTTTGGCATCTCCATCTCGGTCATCCGTCTGCCAAAGCTCTCTCTCTCTCTGATGTTCCCTGAACTTTCTTCGCTGAAGCCATTTGAATACGAAGCATGTCAGTTTGGGAAACATCATCGTGCTTCTTTTCCTGCTCGAAAAGAACCTCGTCATAAAGTTCTTTTCTCCCTAGTCCATTGTGATATTTGGGGACTATGTCTGGTCCATACTTTAAGTGGACACAAGTATTTTATTGTCTTCGTTGATGATTATAGTAGGTCGTCATGGGTATATCTTCTAAAAGAGTGTTCGAAGATTAATAAAATTGTCAAAAATTTCTTTCAGTATATCAAGAATATCTTCTCCCGTGGTATACAACACTTTCGCTCTGATAATGCACTGGAGTTTACCCAACAAGACCTAACGGATTTCTTTGCCTCCCAAGGAACCATACATCAAACCTCTTGTCCATATACGTCCCAACAAAATAGGATAGCAGAAAGAAAACTCAGACATATCCTAAATATTGCCCGCTCCCTCCTTACACAGATGAAGGTTCCCGAAATCTACTGGGGTAATGCCATACTGACTGTCGTTCATCTTATCAATAGAATTCCATCTCCAAACCTCAATGGCTCAACCCTTTTCTCTCTACTTTACCCAAATGAGTCCCCCTTCCCTCTTCCTCTGCAGATCTTTGGATGTGTGTCTTTTTTTCATAACTCACACTACAGACAAACTTTCTTCTCGTGCAATCAAGTGCATCTTCCTCGGTTATTCTCGTACTCGAAAAGGTTACAGATTTTATGTTCCTAATGGACATCGATATTATATCTCTGCAGATGTAACCTTTTTTGAACAGACCAGTTTCTTCACTCAACCTGTTACAGATTTCCCTCTGGATCTCCCACCTCCAATAATTGTCTACAAACGTAGATCTTCACCACAAGATATCCCTTTACCTGTTTCTTTATTGCAGGATGATATGCCTTCTACAAATGTCCCCTCCAATACTGTCCCGGATGCTCCCCAAGATCTACCAATTGCTCTTTGCATAACTAAGAGGCAATGTACTTCTCATCCAATGACTCATTTCACTTCTACTGTTGGTTTATCTTGCGCTGACAGAAGTTATATAGATGCTCTCATATCTATCTCTATTCCGAGAGACCACCACAGTGCTTTGCAGGATTCAGGATGGCGAAAGGCCATGGACGAAGAGATGGATGCTCTTCTTTCCAGGGGTACATGGGATCTAGTGAAATATCCTAAAGGGGCCAGACCGGTGGCATGCAAATGGGTCTTTACAACTAAGCAGTCATCTGATGGGTCGATTTACAGACTAAAAGCTTGTCTTGTAGAAAATGGCTTCACACAAACATATGGAGTGGATTATTTTGAGACATTCTCACCGGTTGCACGCATGGGGTCAATAAGGACTATACTTTCTGTGGCAGCTAATAAGGCAAGACCTATCTTTCAGTTGGATGTGAAAAATACGTTCCTATATGGCTTGACGAGGAAATGTACATGATGCAGCCTCCAGGTTATGAAGTCGAGGGGGAGTGTGTATGCCGACTTCGCAAGGCCATATATAGCCTAAAGCAGAGTCCAAGGGCATGGTTTGACAGACTTACTGCAGAAATCAACACCCTTGGCTTTCAGAGAACAATGTCTGACTACTCTATGTTTGTCAGGAGACGAGCAACTGGTATTGTTATACTTGCAGTCCATGTGGACGATATGGTTATCACAAGTAATGATGAAAAAGTAATACTAGAGACCAAATTCTTCCTCCAGAAAGTTTTTGTTACTAAGGACCTTGGTCCGCTTCGTTACTTTCTGGGCATAGAAGTACTACGTACTGCGGAGGATCTTCATCTCTCACAGAGGAAATACTGTCTGGACATTCTTACTGAAGCTGGATTACTTGGATGCAAGCCCGCTGGTATTCCTGCAGATCCTAAGAAACACATCACATCCTCTGATTCTATCTTCGAAGATGTTACTAGATACAGGAACCTGGTTGGTAAACTTATCTACCTTGTTGTTACCAAACCAGATATCGCTTATGCAGTAAGCAGAGCTAGTCAACACATGGAACAACCATGTTACAGTCACTGGTAGAATGTTCTTCAGATTCTACGATATTTAAAAGAATCACCAGGATGTAGCCTCTTCTATAGGGCAAATGGGTACACCAATGTTATGCATATGTCGATGCTGATTATGCAAGCTCACCAGAGGATCGACACTCCACAATAGGTTATGCTATGATAAGTTGGAGGAAATCTTATTACTTGGAGAAGTAAGAAGCAGACAGTTGTACCTAGATACAGTGCTGAAGCAGAATACAGGGCGATGGCTCAAGCTACTTGTGAGATCACGTGGCTACTAACGTTTCTACAAGAACTTGGTATTATTGTCAATATTCCTATTCCACTATACTGCGACAATAAATCTGTCACATATATTGCCACAAATCCTGTATTTCATGAGCGAACCAAGCATATAGAAGTTGACTATCATTTCATTCGTGATGCTATCAAAACTAGAAGAATCATTACTCCTCACATCATCACTAAGCTCCAGCTTGCAGGTATATTTAAGAAGGCACTACCCAAGAAGCGACTCCCCTTGATTGTTTCCAAGTTGGGCATGATTGATAAATATGCTCTAACTTGAGGGGGAGTGTTAGGAGAATATTCTATGTGCTGGAGAATATTCTATGAGTATATTCTTGTTAGGAGAATATTCTATGTATATTCTTGTAAACCCGTAAGGGGTATTTATGTACTTTATCCTTTGAGCTATCTAGAGTTTTGTCCTATATAAGGACCCCTAGACCTCTTGAATAAATCAAGCTCTTTCATTCTTTCGTTGTTCTCAATACACGGTAATCACCAAGGTTTCCCAACTATCTAGCAGGGAACCCAATAGAAGAAGCGTTTGCAGTTCATCATCTAATGCCATGTTCATGGTACTCAATTGATTGATGAGACGCTGAAACTCATTCAAATACTCATCAACCTTCATTTTGTCCTTGTACTTTAGGTTCACCAACTTCCGAATCAAGAACACCTTGTTGGTGGCCGTCTTTTTCTCATAGAGCTCTGCTAGTTTCTTTCACAGTTTCTTTGCATCTGTTTCTTCTGCGACATAGTGGAATACTGATAAGTCCAACAACTTTCGGATGGTACCGATTGCTTTCCTATTCAGCTTCGTCTAGTCACCTGCGGAAATGTCTTTTGGCTTAGCTGTTTCTCCTTTTGCTGGATCATGGAGGTCCTTGCAATACAATATATCCTCTGTCTTGGCCTTCTATATTTGCCAGTTCGTGCTCGTCAGCTTTATCATCGTACCTTTGTCATCCTTCCCCATCTCGTCAACCTGGCTTTGATACCACTTATTGGAAAATCGAGAAGTTCCCTTAACCTGTCCTGCAAAGGATGACTTATACTTGGAGAACACGATACCGATGCTTCTCCTCGTCACCAGCTGTCCCTCCTCAAGAACGGACCTCTTTGGCGGCTGCTCCTTGCGCCTCCAGCGCAGACACTCCTCACGGATGCGACTTCTCTTCGCGCCCCTGTGGGATAACTCTCCGTGCCTTGCTCGAACTTGCTCCTCATGCCTTGTGTGGACTACTTCTCTCCTTGCTTGAGGAGAGAGAACTAACAGAGAAGAGAAAGAGATGCTTGAGTTAGAATGATCCCCAATGCCATGCATGGGGTCTTATTTATACTATTCTTGCCTCCTCTCTCTCCTCCTACTCCTATTTAGAATAGGAAACACAAGTCCTACTCTTATTACAAATAGGACCTGTTAGAATTATTATGTTATTTAGTTCTATCGTCTTGTTTCTCTAATTTACACATAGAGATTTTCTTCTATATAAGAGAGATCTAGGGTTTGATGGAATTTATCTTTGTTTATTCTCTCCAACATGGTATCAGAGCGACGGTCCTAGACTGGAGCCTGTGCCTTAATCCCTTGTCCCCACCTAAAGCCTCGCCGCCACCGCCTTGGGGCCCAGTCTCCTCCGTGCGCATAGCACATCTCCATCCTCTCTCGTGCATCACATCACACATCTGCATCCTCTCTCGCGCATTCGCGTGCATCACGCATCGCGCGTCTCGCTGATATCTGTGCGCCTGCGCGCATCCTAGTGCGCATCCTCGTGCATTGCGCATCGTGCATCCGTGCGCGCATCCTAGTGCGGTTCTCCATGCGTCTGTAAGCGCCCTAGCGTGGTTCCTGCACTCACGAGCACGCGTAGACATGCGTAAGGAGTTCCTCTAGTTCTGTGCCACTGCATGAGTACGGCTTCTCTGCGTGGCGCTTCTGAGATCTGCGTGGTTTTGATCTGATCTCCAGTGACCTGTGCGGATAGCCTAACTCGTCAGAGGAACCCTCAAAGTATGGTAGATGTTGTGGTAGAGTCTACGCCCACAACTGCCTTCATATATGTTCACGTAGAAATTATCGTCTAATCGTGTAACCCCAGTCGCCAGATATTGTTGTCATCATGTCAGACAACAAGGTAGATCTTCCGTCCCTGGGTGCCTTTAAAGGTCCAGCACCTGTTGTGAAAATGGATGGCACAAAATGAACTGTGGGTCATGCAGTTCATGAGTCTTATGCAGTGCAATGGCAATAAGCATATCCTCACACAAGAGGAACCTGTTGAGAAGACTAGGGTTAACGCCTCATGGGAGGTTGATGATGCATATGTACGTGTATGGTTATCTGGTACAGTATCCATGGAGATAGCCAATGACATTTTGAGTCAACCCACGACGAAGGCTATGTGGGATATCCTTGCTGCCACATATTCTCCTGCAAAGAACGAGTCGAAGATCCTACAACTTCAGCATGACATTTTCACATCAAAACAGAATGATCGTCCTCTTCATACCCTGTATACCTCTCTGAGGGGTATGTTTGAGAAGTTACATGGGTACATTCCGTTGACAACCACACCAGAACAGCTCAAGGCATATAGGGACTCAGTGATGACAGGAGTATTTCTAGAAGCACTTGATCAGGAATATGATGCCGCCAGAGCACAGATCCTTACAGATGCTACCATACCTCCTATGGAGGAGGCCTACTGCAGGTTGAGTAGACTCTCCATATCTCATGGTGGATCTCAGCTATCTCAGACGTCCTCAGCCATGGCAACATCTCGTGGCAGGGGAGGATCTCCACAATTTCGAGGTAGAGGTGGCCGTGGCAGAGGAGGGGGTAATAGACCCCCTCGACAACCATGTACTTACTATCGTAGGACAGGTCACACTGAGGAAACATGCTATTCCAAGCATGGGTTTCCTACTACTACAACACGTGTTGCAGAGAAGACTCAGCAGGAAGGGGGTCCTTCACATGTCCCAGATCAGAGGTTTGAGGAGTTGGTGGCATGACTTAGAGAGATCATGCCTAGCCAGGGGTCAGCAAGTACTTGAGGATCTTCGGAGATAGTTGCATCAACATCAACATCCACGTCAGGTACAACATATGCTCTTACTAGTTGTTATAGGGCACATCTATTAGAGTGGATCATGGATTCTGGAGCATCTCACCATTTATGCGGTGATAAAAAGTAGTTGGATGTTTTTAGTCCATCTCAGACAGGACAATCTGTGGTGATAGCTGATGGGATACACTCTCCCATTATCGGTCAGGGGGATGTGCAGTTGACTCCTGCGATACGGCTTCAAAATGTTCTTTATGCTCCTGAATTTTCAATGAATTTACTGTCGATTAGTCAAATCACTAGAGATTTACATTGTCGTCCCATATTTGACCCATCTGCTCTTGTATTTCAGGATATCCTAACGGGCAGAGTGATTGGAACTGGCCGTGAGCAAGGGGGTCTTTATAGATTGGTGCAGTCTCCTTATGCTGGTGTCTCTTCTGTTAGTGTTGGATCTGTTTCTCTATATACATGACATCTCTGGTTTGGTCATCTTCCGTTGCAAAAGATGGTTCATATTCTTCCACAGATTTCTCCCCGTTCTACTTTTCAATACGAGGCCTGCCAGCTTGGGAAACATCATCAGTCTTCCTTTCAGAGTCGTCAGGGTCCAAGTAGTCATAGTCTGTTTGAGTTGCTCCATTTTGATATTTGGGGTCCCAGTCGTGTCCCTGATCTTCAAGGACACAGGCTTTATCTTGTCGTTGTTGATGAATTTTCTAGGTTATCATGGGTCTTTCTTCTTAAAAATAAGTCTCATGCTGGTCATGTTATTTAGTCTTTTATTAATGAAATAAAGAATATGTTTTCGGCTAGAGTTAAGTACATACAGTCTGGTAATGCTCTAGAATTGTGCAGTACTCAACTCTCTCAATTCCTTAGGTCCCATGGGATTGTGCATCAGACGTCTTGTGCATATACCTCCCAACAGAATGGAGTGGCTGAAAGAAAACATTGTCATCTGTTGGATGTTACCAGAATCCTCTTGATTCAGAGCCGTGCCCCTCTTTCCTATTGGGGAGATGCAGTTCTAACTGCTTGTTATCTGGTCAATCGTACACCTTTGTCAGTATTAGGGGAGAAGATCCCGTTCTTGACTACGTTTCCCGAGACGGATCTTTTCTCCCTTATGCCACGCGTATTTGGTTCCGTTGCATTTGTTCATTACTTCTCTCCTGGTCTTGACAAGCTCTCTCCCAGAGCTGTCAAATGTGTGTTTGTGGGCTATTCCAAAATCCAAAAAGGATATCGGTGTTTTGATCCTGTTTGACGACTGTACTATGTTAGTGTGGATGTCACCTTCTTTGAGTCCATTATGTATTTTTCTCCTACAGGTGACAGACTTACTTCTTCAGAGGATGGAGAAGATATCTATATGCCTCCTCCATCCGTTCCATGCTCTACTCTGACACCACCACCACCATCATCGTCAACACCACCACCACCACCACCACCGCCACCACCACTGTCTACTACATTCTATCCTCAGGTATACCATCATCGGCCCTCTTCTCATGTGCCTCCTTCGTTATCCAACACGCTCGAGGTATGTAATGAACATTTGAGTTCTTCTGATGGCACGGGTGATTTGCATGCGCAGATGGATGTACATGGTGCTGATGGTATCTCTACTCCTCCAATTGATGATCTAGACATCCCTGTTGCACATCAGCGACAGAAGCGTGCACGGACGATGAATCCTAAATATGGACTGGAATTTGGTTCTCAGGTTTCCTTGGAACATTTATCCAAGGACTTTCGGAAATTTGTTGTTGGGTTATCAACTGTAGAGATTCCATGATCGTATCAAGAGGCACTACAGAGCAGTCAGTGGCGTCTAGCTATGGAGGAAGAGATGGCAGCGTTGCAGTCGCGAGGTACATGGAGTATTGTGCATCCTCCATCGGGTGCGTCGATTGTGGGCAGCAAATGGGTTTTTACTGTTAAGCATTGGGCTGATGGTACAGTTGACAGATACAAAGCCAGGTTGGTTGCTTGTGGGTTCACCTAGACATATCGGGTGGACTATCAAGACACGTTTTCCCCAGTGGCACGTCACTCTACCTTACGGATCCTTATTGCAGTTGTTGTTGTATGTGATTGTCCTCTCTTTCAGTTGGATGTCAAGAATGCTTTCTTGTATGGTGACTTGCAGGAAGAAGTTTATATGCAGCAACCACCAGGGTTTGTTGCTGAGGGGGAGTCTAGTATGGTGTGTCGTTTTCATAAGGCCATATATGGCCTGAAGCAGAGTCCGCGGGCTTGGTTTCAGAAGCTCTCGGAATTGATTGAACAAAAGGATTTTGTCAGATCTACAGCAGATCATACGCTCTTTGTAAAGAGAGATCAGCGAGGTATTGTGATCATATTAGTTTATGTTGATGACAATGTTATCACTGGTAGTGATGAACAGGGCATTCAATCATCCAAGGCTTTTCTTGGCGAGCAGTTCGCTACCAAGGATCTGGGTACACTTCATTACTTTCTGGGATTGGAATTTGCACGAAATCAGCAAGGCATGGTAATGACACAAAGGAAGTATGTTACTGATCTGTTATCTGAGACAAGTATGACAGGATGTAGACCAGCTACTACTCCTATGGATCCTAATGTTAAGATTTATGATGATGACTCTGAGGAGGTCGATAAGAGACGATACAGAGAGCTAGTGGGGAAATTATTGTATGTTACTATTACCCGACCTGATATATCCTTTGCTGTGAGTAGGGTAAGTCAGTTCATGGAGCAACCCAGGCAAGCTCACATGAATGCTGTTTTTATGATCCTGAGATATCTGAAGTCATCTCCAGATGCTGATCTTCTGTTCAGAAGAGATACATCCATATCCATTATAGGATGTGCAGATGCAGGCGATGCTTGGTGTCCTAATGATAGAAAGTCTACTTCAGGCTTTATTGTATTTGTTGGCAGCTCACCAGTAGCTTGGAAGAGTAAGAAACAAACCGTCGTTGATCGATCGAGTGCAGAATCAGAATATAGGGCAATGGCCCAAGGTAATACTGAGATAATGTGGGTTAAATCTGTTTTGACTGATTTAACTATTGAAGTACCTCTTCTATGCATCTTAAATGTGATAATCAGGCATCCTTGTTTATAGCTAATAATCTAGCCTTCCATTAAAGGACAAAGCACATTGAAGTGGATTGTCACTATACACGGGGCTTGATTAAAAAATGGCTCATTTCGACATCTTATTTATCATCAGGAGATTCGATTGCAGACATGTTCACCAAGGCTCTTGCTAGGGGTCCATTTCATCACTGTTGTTCCAAGCTGAGCATGATAGATATATATGATCCAACTTGAGGGGGAGTGTTAGAATAATTATATTATTTAGTTCTATCATCCTTGTTTCTGTAATTTACCCATAGAGCTTTTCTCCTTTATAAGAGAGCTCTAGGGTTTGATGGAATTTATCTCTGTTTATTCTCTCCAACAGGATCCTAAGGGGATAATTGTTCAACAACCTCTCTTCCCTTTTTCTTTATTTTGGAAACGGATAATAACCGACAGATGTTTCTATAGCGAAGCAGATGAAACATATCAGAGAGAGGTTACATGACCTATGTAAATTAATTCATGAGTTGGGTCTTCGAGTGATGGCCACATCCAGCACTGCACAAGGGAACAACTCTCGAGCACTATGGCAGAGTAGGGAGGGAACAACTCTCGAGCACTATGGCAGAGTAGGGATACTAAATCCTTCCTTTCTGATGACACCACGGTAATTGGCAGAGCTGGAATAAAGATGTTATTGTCAGACGATGGTGAGAAGAAACTCTTGGTCCTTCCCATTGTTGGTATGGGTGGGGTGGGAAAGATCACTCTCACTAGGCTTGTGTTCAATGATAATGATGTGAAGGATTTTTTCAAATCAAGGGTATGTATATGCATTGGCATGTTCCCTGATTTAGATCCAAAGAGAACCATGATTGAAATCATAAGATCTATTGGTTCTCGACCAGGAATATATGAAAATTATGATTGTTGGAGTTTGGAGTCACTACAGAGAACTTTTGTTAAAGAAATTAAGGATCACGAGAGATTCATGCTAATTCTGGACGATGAATGGGATACCAATGGTAATAATTGGGATAAAATACTAGAACCATTGAAAGTTGTCGGGATACCTTGCAAGATCATCATAACAACAAGAGATCAGAAGGTTGTAAGTGCTATTCGTTGGGTCAGAGTAAAACCCATATTTCTAAGTTTCTTAGAGAAAGAAGACATGTGGAGTATATTTAAGAGACGCCTTCAGGGGTAAATTCTGAAATAGAAGCCATTGGTAAACATATCGTCCAAAGGCTTAAAGGTTTGCCATTGGCTGCACAAACCATCGGTGGAATGTTACATGGGAAAAAAGATGCAAGAGACTGGAGAAGGATAGCAGGGAGTAGGCTTTTAGAAACGCAACATGATGAAAATTACATGCTCCCAATACTTATGTTGAGTTATAACAGTTTGTCGGTGCTCCTGAAACGGTGTTTTTCGTATTTCTCGTTGTTCCCAAAAGATTATAAGTTCCACAATGATATTGTCACCAGTAAATCTTTACGTCACTGGTATCCTAAATACTTCTCAGATATCGATGATATCTTCTATAAATGGGTGTCCCAAAAATTAATTCAAAGACAGAGTGGGAGGGAACTTAAAGATATTGGGACTGAAATCATTGTTGGGAACAGATTCCCCTTATAAATTGAATTGCGGAAAAATAATCAAAGTCGATAGACAGATCCTGCACGATATATTAACTACGAGAAAGTATTTCAACCAAAGAAAAAAATCAACCACAGATGCACGAAAAAATTTTAACGTGGAAAACCCTCAATGTGAGGGGAAAAACCACGGGGTTGATCGCAACCCAAAACCAAGTACTATAATCGAAGTAATCTCCCGTAAGGGATTTACAAAAGGCCGGCCCTACGGTGCTACAAATCACCAAACAGTGGAGAATAGTAAAGAGGAGAAATAACCCAATGGTAAATCCGTCGCCAAACTGTAGGTAAGAATGTTGGAGAAGAACTGCTTCAAAGGTTACTCCCTCCAAACTCCGCGGCAACCACGAATTTTCTTTCTTCCTCTCTCTTATTTCTTTATTGTGCTAGGAGAGCGTGTGTTGTGATGATCATGGTATATACCCCATACGCCCTATTTATACTCCATAGAGATGAGTTTCAAGGAAACCTAGACTCCTACTTCCAATAGGATTAGGAAAAGATAAGTCGTAATCCTAAAAGGTAATTGATCTCCTTCTCCAATCAATAATTGATTTTTCCTTTCCCAAATAGGATTACCATTGTCCTATATATATGGAATAGTTTCCCACAAGAAGGAGAACCCATCCAACAAATCTTCCCCTCACCGACGATGTGGGAACTGCTCCAAACCAGTGAGGCAGTAGCATCTCTCGAACTTTCCAAGCGGCAAAATATTTGTCATCATTTCGGTACCGTTGTCATCTGTGTGGATCTTATCAAGTACAAGTTGCTTTGATTCTAACGCATCACGTATCCAATGATATCTGACATGAGCAATATCTGGTCTTGTACAAACCATGGCATACATGAGACTACCTATGGTATCTTTTTTTCTCTGGATTGTTCTGTGGGCTATCTTTGAAACTTAACTTGAAATGCGCTCCAAGAGGAGTGCTAGCTGGCTTTGCCTTCTCCATACAAAATCTTTGAAGTACCTTCTCAATGTACTTCTCTTGTAAAAGTTGAAGTTTCCTTATTTCCTTGTTTCGATTGATCTTCATGCGCAATATCTGACTTGCATGCCCCAAGTCCTTCATAGCGAAGGACTTGCTCAACTCTTTCATCAAGTCAGAAATTCTATCTCCATTGTTGCCTACAATCAGCATGTCGTCAACATAAAGCAACAATATGATGAAATCACCACCTGAGAATTTATCACGGACACATAATGGTCTGAAGTAGTCTTGGAGTAACCATGCTCCCCCATGAACGAGTCAAACTTCTTATACCACTGCTTGGGTGCTTGCTTCAAGCCATATAGACTCTTCTTCAGTCTGCAAACATAGTCTTCCTTGCTTTTGACCCTAAAGCCCTCTAGTTGCAATATGTAAATTTTCTCCCCAAGGTCACCATGGAGAAAAGTTGTCTTCACATCCATCTGTTCAACCTCCAAATCAAGACTAGCTGCCAAGCTGAGAACTGGCCTGATAGAAGACATCTTCACCACAGGAGAAAAGATCTCCACAAAGTCAACTCCCTTCTTTTAGTTAAAACCTTTCACAACCAACCTAGCTTTGTACCTTAGATTTGTAGAGTATTCATCATGCTTTAATCTATAAATCCACTTGTTTCTCAATGCCCGCTTGCCTTTGGGCAACTTGACAAGCTCAAAGATATGATTGTTATGAAGGGACTTCATTTCCTCTTTCAAAGCTTCTACCCATTTCTCCCTATTTGCATCTTGCAAGGTTTCTTCATAGTATTCAGGCTCGTCGCTGTTTGTCAACAAAATTTACTCATGTGTAGAATATCTGATGGAGGATCGCCTCTCCCTCATGGGTCTCTATAGTAGGAGAGTCTCAGAAGAAGAAGAACCCTTATAATCCCGGTCACCATCATCACTACCGTCATCTGCATCATCATCATCAAGAGTAGATATCTGTGGTACATCCTCCTCATATACTATATCTGATATTTGTTCATATGCATCATCTGGTACCACATGTGGAGCCCTTTACAAAGGGATTGGTTCCATATCATCTGGCTGATAGTTGCTCAAAGGAGAATCCTTAGCAGTCTTCTTGATGTCTTCAATGGTTTGATCTTCAGAGAAGATCACATCCCTTCTCCTCACCAACTTCTTATCAACTGGATCATACAACCTGTAGCCAAGCTTATCTTGTCCATATCCCAAGAAGATGCACTGCTTTGTCTTTACGTCCAACTTGGACCTTTCATCATTGGGAACATGCACAAATGTGCAGTATCCAAAGACCTGTAAATGGTTGTATGAGACATTCTTTCCATGCCAAACCCTGTCAGGAACATCACCATCCAAGGGTACATATGGAGATAGATTAATAACAAGTACAACAGTATAAAGTGCTTCACACAAAAAAGAGTTAAGCAATTTAGCTTCAGAAAGGAGACATCTGACTCTCTCCATCAAGGTCCTGTTCATTCTCTCTTCTATCTCATTCAATTGTGGTGTCTTAGGTAGAGTCTTCTAGTGTCTGATACCATTAGATATGCAATACTCATCAATGACCCAATATACTCATCACCATTGTCACTGATGATGCACTTAAGTTTCTTTCCAGATTATCGCTCCACTAGGGCATGGAAGTCTTTGAAAACATCAAAGGATTTGGTCCTTCCTCTTTAAGCTGTAGACCCAAACTTTCCTGAAGAAATCATCAATGAATGTAACAAAATAAAGTGCGCTACCATGAGAAATTACTTTCAACGGAGCACAAACATCTGTGTGAACAACCTCCAATGGTCGCATCTTTCTACAAGGTGGTTGGATCTTGAAGGAGACTCTCGTATGCTTCCTAACCAAGCAGTATGTGCATCTCTCCAACTTCTTTTTCTTGACATCTGTTAGCATATTCTTCCTCAGCAAACACTGCAGTCCCTTCTCGCTCATGTGACCCAATCGTCGATGGCACAACTCAATGAGTTTCGCATCTCCAGTCACATGTACAACATCATAGGAGATGGATGCATTCATGATGTAAAGATTATTGCTATACTTCTTGCCACAAGCAACAACCAAGGTTCCTCGGGTAAGCTTCCATTGACTGCCACCAGAAGTGTTAAGATATCCTTTATCATCAAGCTTGTCTGCAGAGATGAGATTTAAGTGCATGTCTGGTGCATAGCTCACATCTTTGAGCGTCAACACAACTCCATTGGCATTCTTCAATGCAATATTGCCAATGCCAACAACATGAGATAAAGAACCATTCCCCATCTTCAATGTACCAAAATCACCAGATGTATATGAAGAGAAAAAATCTCTATGAGATGTGACATGTAAAGCAGATCCGCTATCAACAAGCCAAGAAATATCATCCTGCGCGATGTTTACCATCTCCTCATCACAGACAATGAGGAGTTCATGTTGTGCAGCTGCAGCAACTTGTTCATTCTTTTTCTCTTGCTTGTCGCCACCATTCTTTGTAAGCAATAATTCTTGATGTGTCCTTTCTTTTTGAAATAGTGACACTCCATATTCTGATATTTGGATGTGGACTTGTTTATGCTATTATCTCTTCTTGTATCAGTCTTGATCTAGCTCCTACCTATTCTCTTAACAAGAACCTCTGAATGTGAAGAGCTTCTTTGGATTTTTCTTCGCATCTCCTCATTGAGAATGCCAGACTTGACTGTCTTGAAAGAAACGACCCCATTGACTGCAGAATTTGTAAAGGAGGCTCGGAACGTCTCTTATGAATCTGGTAGAGTAGCAGCAGTAGCAGTCCCAACATCTCATCTTCAATTTTTATGCTCATGCTCGTTAACTGGCTAGTAATTCCTTTCAACTCATTTAGAAAATCTAGTACAGAGCTGACTTCCTTGAACCTCAAATTCACTAGTCTCTTGAGAAGAAACAGTTTGTTACTTCCTGTCTTGGAGGCGTAAAGATTTTCCCACTTCAACCACAAGCTTCTAGCGTGACTTTCATCTTGGATATGGTTGTAGACATTCTCATCAACAAACTGTCTTATGAAACCACAAACCTGCTCGTGTTAAAACTCCTATTCCTCATCTATTTTGGCTTCAGACTTCTGTGTGGAGAACACCGGAAGGTGCATAGCCTTTACATATAAAAGATCCATTATCTTGTTCTTCCACAAGTTGTATTAGTTCCATTAAGACTAATCATCCTGCTCAAACCAAACTCTATCTTGTAATCCGTCATTGAACTTGGCTCTGATACCACTGGTTGGGAACAGATTCCCTGTGTAAATTGAATTGCGGAAAAATAACTAAAGTCGATAGACGGATCCTGCACGATATATCAACTACGAGAAAGTATCTCAACCAAAGAAAAAAAAATCAATTACAGATGCACGCAGAATTTTTAACGTAGAAAACCCTCAAAGTGAGGAGAAAAATCATGGGGTTGATCGCAACCCAAAACAAGCACTATAATCGAAGTAATCTCCTGTGAGGGGCTTACAAAAGGCCAGCCCTCAATACGGTGCTACGAATCACCACACAATGGAGAATAATAGAGAGGAGAAATATCACCCAATGGTAAATTCGTCGTCAAACTGTAGGCAAGAATGCTGGAGAAGAACTGCTCCAAAGGTTACTCCCTCCAAACCCTGCGGCAACAACGAACTTTCTTTTTTCTTCCTCTCTCTTATTTCTTTCTTGTGCTAGGAGAGCTTACGTTGGGATTGTTGAGATTTATCATGTGAAGACTGATTAGTTGAATACAAGTGAAAAGCATTGCTGATGTGGCTGATTTCCCTCCTTCCTTCTGATTGGCTGAGAGCTCTTGGGTCGGATTGTTGAGGTGTCTGCTCTGCCTCTTGCATTCTGATTGGTTGAGAGGTGTCGGTTTAGATTGATATGAGATCCTTAATCGACATCCTGCATCCTAATTGGCTGAGAGCTGATGGTAAGGATGGCTGAATGCTTGGTATTCTTTTGTTGTACTATAAAAGGAGCCTTGTGGCACCACATATTGTATCCCAACATCATTCAAGTAATAGTAGCGAGAGTCTGTTGTGAGTAAGTGGAGTAGGCACATTGTCGAACCACTATAAATCCTTGTCTTGTGCGATTGTGCATGCTTTTTTCTTCGATCATGGTTCTACTCGTGTGATGTTTGATCAGATCCGTCCCCATCAACCGGTATCAGAGAAAGGTTCGGAGATCAACCTCTACACAAATGGCAGAAGAATCGAAGGTCAAGATCGAGAAGTTCAATGGATCGAACTTGACGTTCTGGAAGATGCAGATTGAAGATGTTCTATATCAGAAGGATCTCTATCTTCCGATCGAAGGGAAGAAGCTCGAAGCCATGAAAGATGATGAGTGGAAGGTCCTACACTGAAAGGCTCTAGGAACGGTAAGACTCAACCTTACTCCATCAATGACTTCAAATATCACAAAAAAGACGACGGCGGTGAATCTTTTCAAAGCTATTGAAAAGATATATGACAAGACATCCGCATCAAATAAGGTGTATTTAATGAAAAATCTTTTCAATTTAAAGATGAGTGAGAACTCCGTAGTTACTTCACACTTGAATGATCTGAACAGTATCATCAACCAGTTGGAGTATGTGAAGATCGTGTTTGATGATGGGGTAAAAGCTCTCCTACTTCTTTCTAGTTTACATGATAGTTGGAATGCTTTAGTTGTAGCGGCAAGCAACTCCACTGGTTCTGCAAAGTTGAAGTTGGAGAATATTGTCGGTCTTCTTCTTGGAGAAGAGGCACGATGGAAGACGTATGGGGAAGAATTCTCGTCAGCTTCTGCCTTGAATACAGAAGGAAGAAGCATGAAGATCTACAGGAACCAAAAGCATTCCAAGAGAAAGTAGGTAAGAGGAAGATCCAAATCCAGAGAACTGAAGTTTGTGGTATGCTGGAACTGTAATCAAAAGAGGCATTACAAGACAGAATGTAAGGCCCCAAGAAAGCATAAAGGAGAAATTGACAAGGGTAAGAACATTGTAAATCTTACTGATGATGAGTATAGCGATGCCTTAATATGTGTTGCAGATGCTCGAAGTGAGTCCTGGATTGTAGACTCGAGTGCTTCATTTCATACCGCTCCACAAAGGGATATCCTCCAAAATTATGTGAAAGGTGATTTTGAAAAGTTATATTTGGGAGATGATGAATGCTGCAGCATAATTGGAAAGGGAGACAGACATATCCCAACCCAATGGTGGCTTCTTGAGATTGAAGAATGTTAGACATCTACCCAGTCTAACAAGAAATCTTATATCTGTTGGTCAGCTATCAGAAAACGGCATGGTGACATCATTCGATTTAGATTCATGAAAGATGCCAAAGGAATCATTGATCCTTGCTCGAGGTAAGAAAGAAGGAACCATATATATTGCATCAGGATCATATGACAGGATAAATGTTGCATCATCTGGGTGTGATGCTAACACTTGGCATAGACGACTTGGTCGCATGAGTGAAAAGGGAATGGAGATCATGCAGAAGAAGGGAAAGTTGATAGGATTACATACCGTTGATCTGGACTTCTGTGAAGATTGTATCTTGGGAAAACAGAAGAAAGTTAGTTTCACAAAGACTGCAAGAGTACGAAAGACTGAACGACTGGAGCTGGTTCATACAGATATATGTGGTCCATCTCAGGTACCTTCCCTTGGCTGATCTCATTATTTTATTACTTTCATTGATGATACAACTAGAAAACTATGGGTTTGTTTTATCAAAAATAAATCCAATGTGTTTGAGACATTCAAAATGTGGAAGGCCTTAGTTGAGACTGAGACATGTTTGAAGTTGAAATATCTCAAGTCAAACAATTCGTGAGAATACTGCAGTAAAGAGTTTGAATCCAACTATGCTAAGAATGATACCAGGAGATTGAAAACGATCCCAAGAAAGCTCAGAAAGAATGGTGTTGCTAAACGCATGAACATGACTCTTATAGAGCGTGCGAGAAGCATGAGGATACATGCAGATCTACCCAAGTGACATTGGACTGATGCAGTGAATACAACTGCATAGTTAATCAATAGAGGTCCATTTGCTGCTTTAGATGGGGATCTTCAAGAAGAAACGTAGACAGGAAAGGAGGTAACACTTTCTCATTTATGTATCTTTGGATGCATAGCTTATGTTCACATTGAGCAGGAAGACAAAGGAAATCTTAACCCCAAAGAGAGAAAGTATACCTCTGTTGGCTATAGTACATATAACTATGGATATAGATTGTGGGATTTGGAGAACAAGAAGACAGTCAGAAGCATTGATGTCACATTCAATTAGTCTTCCTTATATAAGGATGAACTGATAAAAGGAAAGACAACTGAAGATCCATCCTTTGTAGAGTTTAATGAAGCTCCTAAACAAAGAAAATCACTGTCAAGTGATGAGACTATGCAACCCATTCCACAGAATAATCCGTAAACTCCGGTGCTACGAAAATCTTCCAGAATCAGCAAACCCACTGCAAAGTACTCACCTTCTTGAATTATTTATTACTGACTGATAATGGTGAGCCTGAATGCTTTGATGAAACTATACAAGGTGAGACAAGGAATCAGTGGGAGTTAGCCATGGATGAGGAGATGAACTCTCTCAAAAAATAAAACGTGGGATTTAGTCCCACTACCTAGGGAAAGAAGGCTCTGCACAACAAGTGGGTGTACAGGGTAAAGGAGGATGTTGATGATTCCATTAAATACAAGGCTCGGCTAGTGGCGAAGGGCTTTCAACAGAAAGCTGGAGTCGATTTCACAGTGATCTTTGTACCTGTTGTAAAGGTCTCAATTATAAGAGCAGTATTGTGCATTGTTGTAGCTGAGAACTTACATTTGGAGCAGTTGGATGTTAAGACAACATTTCTCCATGGATATCTTGCGGAGGACATCTATATGCAACAACGAGAGGGCTATGTAGCTACTGGAAAGGAAGACATGATATACAAGCTCAGAAAAGGTCTTTATGGCTTAAAGTAGGCACCAAGGCAATGTTCAAAAAGTTTGATAATTTTCATGACAAATACAAGATTCTGTAAATGCCATGCTGACCAATGCTTCTACTTCAAGAAGCTTGGTATGGCTTACATCATTTTATTATTGTATGTCGATGACATGTTTGTTGCAGACTTATGCAAGGAAGAAATAACAAATCTGAAGGCAATGCTATCTAAGGAGTTTGAAATGAAGGATCTAAGTCCTACAAAGAAAATCCTTACAATGCGTATTAGTAGAGACATGAAGAACAAAAGGCTGAGATTGTCTCAATCAGACTACATCGAGAAGGTACTAGAGAGATTTAATATGAAAAATGCAAAATCTACTCTAACACCTTTAGGAAGCCACATCAAACTTTCAAAAGAGAAAGAACCTTCTACGAAGGCACCCTACCAATCTGTTATTGGTAGTTTGATGTACGCAATGGTTTGTACAAGACCAGACATCTCGTATAGAGTGGGAGTTGCGAGCAGATTCATAGAGAATCCTGGGAAGGAATATTGGGAAGCTGTGAAGTGGATTCTACATTATCTGAGAGGTACCTCTAACGTGACATTGTGTTATGGGAACACTTACATTTCCATTCGAGGTTTTGCAGACTCAGATTTTGTAGGAGATATCGATGACAAGAAAAGCACAACATGGTATGTCTTTACCCTAGGGATTGGAGCCATTAGTTGGATCTCTAGGCTCCGGAATATAGTGGTTATCTCAACCACGGAAGCAGAATATGTGACGGAAACAGAAACTTGCAAGGAAATGATATAGTTGAAAGGTCTGATGGAGGAACTGAATAAGGAATGTGAAGATTGTCAATTATCCAGCGACAGTCAAAGTGCAATTCATCTTATAAAGAATTCCGTCTTTAACTCGAGGACTGATCACATTGATATGAAGTACCACTTCATTCGAACGTAGCTATAAGATGGGCAATTTAAGTTGAAGAAGATACACACATTTGAAAATCCTGCCGATATGTTCACAAAGTCTGTAACAGTAGAGAAGCTGAAGACATGTTCAACTTCTATTGGTCTTCAAGCATAGAAGATAAGGGAAAGCTCACACCATAACTATTGAAGATGTGGTGTGTACCACAAATCAATCTTCAAATGGGAGATTGTTGAGATTTATCCTGTGAAGACTGATTAATTGAATACAAGTGAAGAGCATTTATTGATGTGGCTGATCTCTCCCTCCTGCCTTCTGATTGGCTGAGAGCTCTTGGGTTGGATTGTTGAGGTATCTGATCCGCCTCCTACATTCTGATTGGTTGAGAGGTATTGGGTTGGATTGCTGAGATGCTTAATCCACATCCCGCATCCTGATTAGCTGAGAGCTGATGGTGAGGATTGCTGAATGCTTGGTATTCTTTTATTGTGCTATAAAAGGTGCCCTGTGGCACCACATATTGTATCCCGACATCATTCAAGTAATAGTAGAGAGAGTCTGGTGTGAGCAAGTCGAGTAGGCATATTGCCGAACCACTATAAATCCTTGTCTTGTGTGATTGTGCATGCTTTTTTCGTCGATCGTGGTTCTACTAGTGTGGTGCTTGATCGGATCCGTTCCCAACAGGGATGATCTTGGTATGCACCCCATAACCCCAATTTATACTCCATGGAGATAAGTTTCAAGGAAACCTGGACTCCTACTTCCAATAAGATTAGGAAAAGATAACTCACAATCCTAAAAGGTAATTGATCTCCTTCTCCAATTAATAATTGATTTTTCCTTTTCCAAATAGGACAACCAATGTCCTATATATATGGAATAGGTTCCCACAAGGAGGGAAACCCATCCAACAATTGTCACCAGTAAATCTTTATGTCGCTGATATCCTAAATACTTCTCAGATATCAATGATATCTTCTATCAATGGGTGTCCTAAAAATTAATACAAAGATAGAGTGAGAGGGAACTTAAAGATATTGGAACCGAAATCATCGTTCAATTAGCAAATAGGTCCCTTTTACAGTATAATCAATAATCAATCTTCTTTAATCACAATTCATGATTTGGTACATGATTTGGTCGAGATAGTTGCTGTTAAGATATTAGTTATTTTTATTATCGTTGTCTTATTTTCTATTTCTTTCTTCTTCTTTTTGTAATTTGTCCCCTAGGTTTCTCTCCTATATAAGAGAACCCTAGGGCCTCTCATAAAGCAATGAATTCTTTTCCCTTTACATGGTATCAGAGCGACGGTCCTAGACCAGAGTTCCCGTACCCCACAAAACCCTAACCATACCTGCCGCCCCATCCTCTAGTCCGCAGCCCTTGGCCTCCAGGTTGCGACTTCTGTCGTGCTAGGCCCCTGCTTGGGCCGGGCAGGCTTCCCCGACCGTCATCTAGGCATCACAATCCATCGTCGGCCTTCCCGTGGTCTTCCTTGCCCCTCTACAAGTTATTGTACGGTATGAAGCGGTCTGATTTTGACCGGAAAACATGATTTTAGATCTATAAATCATGTTTTCCGGCCCTAGCAAGCAACAATGATTGATGAGGTTAGTTGTATGAGTCTACATGTACAACCATTCCTCAATATGATCATGTAAACTCGTCTATATCAGTCTACTCCCCAATTGAGTTCCGTTATTTGATCATTCTACCATCATGTCAGAGAACAAGGCTGATATTTTCTCTTCTAGAGCCTTCAAGGGCTCGACTCCCATCGCTAAGATGGATGGGACCAACTATGAGTTGTGGTCCATGCAATTTCTCACACTAATGCAATGCAACAATAAGGAGCACATCCTGACAGATCTAGAGCCAACAGATAAAATCGGGGAAATGCTTCTTGGAAGCAAGATGATGCATATGCACGTATTTGGTTATGTGAGAAACTCACCACAGAGATAGCCAATGATATTTTGAACCAACCCACCGCCAAGACGATGTGGGACACTTTGGCTTCTACCTATGCTCAAGCTAAAAATGAGGCCAAGATTCTCCAGTTACAGTTTGACATCTACAAGGCCAAGCAGAATGGTCGTCCTCTGCACGTGTACTACAATTCACTCCGTGGCATGTTTGAGAAGCTACATACCTATATGCCTATTATGACATCTCTTGAGCAGCAGAAGGCATATAGGAACTCCACAATGACTGGAGTTTTCATGGCCAGCCTTGATACATAGTATGATGCAGAACGTACTCAGCTTCTCACTGGAAACTACCATACCTCCCTTGGAAAAGGCTTATAGCCGAATCAGCCGGATTATCATGCCTCCTATGGCTACTCCTCAGCCTTCGTCAGCTATGGCCACTTCTCATGGTCGAGGAGTGACGACTCAGTCTAGAGGACTCACTCCTCGTGGCAGAGGTGGTAGACGTCCGCGTGGTCCTTGCACCTTTTATCGTCGACCGGGGCATGCAGAGGATACATGCTATCAGAACCATGGATATCCCGTTTCTGGCCACATAGCTGAACAGATTGAGCTTTCAGATACTCTTGCTTCTCAGGCAGATCCTCGCCTGGATGATATCGTCTCTCGCATTCGAGAGATTATGACCCCTGCTGTAGGAACCCCCACTACAGATACATCAACCACATACATAGCCTCTTCGAGCTCCTCAGGTATTGCTTATGCATTCACTGGTAGTCATGGTGCAGATATGACAGAGTGGATTATGACTCTGGTGCTTCTCATCATCTTTGTGGAGACATAGCACAACTGAAGTCCTACAGGACTATACCACCTGGTAGATGGGTTGTCATTTCCAATGGCGACCAATTACCAATTACAGGACAGGGGGAGGTGCATCTGATGCCATCTATGCGTCTTCAGAATGTTCTATATGCTCCTGACTTTCAGATGAATTTACTTTCCATTAGTCAGATTACTAAGGATCTGCATTGTCGTGCCATCTTTGATCCATCTTCTTTTGTATTTCAGAACATACTCACGGGCATGGTGATTGGAAGTGGCTGTGAGCAGCTGGAACTCTACAGACTGGTACAACCTTCTCATGTTGGCGTTTCCACTATACCTAACGGACCGGTCTCTTCATATCTATGGCACCTTAATTTTGGCCACCTTCCTCTGCAGAAGTTATGTCATGTTCTCCCTCAGATTTCCATGAGATCCTCCTTTCAGTGTGAGGCATGTCAGCTTGGGAAGCATCATTGTTCATCCTTTCCATCCCGTCAGAGTCGGAGCAGTTTCCAGTTGTTTGAGCTCCTTCATTTAGATATCTGGAGTTCGAGTCGTGTTCCTGATCATTAGGGACATTGTTTTTATCTTGTTGCCATTGATGATTTTTCTAGACTTTTCTGGTTCTTTCTTTTGAAGAATAACTCTGAGGCTGGATCCATGATTAAATATTTTATTAATGAAGCAGGGAATATTTTTTCTGCTAATGTCAAATATCTTCGTACTGATAATGCCTTAGAATTATACACCTTACAACTTTCTGAGTTTTTTTAGATCTCTTGGCATTGTTCACCAGACCTCATGTGCCTATACTTCTAAGCAAAACGGTGTTGCCGAGCGCAAACATCGTCACTTACTTGATGTGACCAGAACCTTGTTGATACAGAGTCATACTCCTCACTCTTACTGGGGTGATGTTGTCCTTACTGCATGCTATTTGGTGAACCACATGCCCTCGTCTGTGTTGGGAGAGAAGATTCCTTTCGCGATTGTGTTTCCCGAGATGGATCTTTTCTCCCTTACACCTCGTGTGTTTGGATCTGTTGCTTTTGTTCATGATGTCTCTCCAGGTCGGGATAAGCTCTCTCCTAGAGCTGTCAAGTGTGTGTTTGTTGGCTACTCTCATACCTAGAAGGGGTATCGTTGCTTTGATCTGTTAAAGCGAAAGTACTTTTTTAGTGCTGACGTTACTTTCTTTGAGTCTGTTATGTATTTTTCTCCTATAAGTGATAGACTAGCTCCATCTGACTCTAACGATGAGATCTACATGCCTCCACCTCCTACTGTCGTTCCTCCGCCTCCCTCTACTCCTGCTCTACCACCACCTCCTCAACCACCACCACCACCACCTGCTCCTATGGCTCTACCTCCTACCCTGACTCAGTTTTTGCCACGTGTTTTTCCTTGTAGGCCTAGCTCGGTTCCCCATGCTCACAGGTCTTGCCCATCATCCAGCACGCCTCAGGTATGTACTAAACACATTGTTTCTACTGATGGCACTACTGAGTTGTCTGTGCAGCATGATTCCATACAGGATGAGCAAGTGCTCTCTCAAGAGGGGAACTCACATGTCACAGACTTGGCAGATGATCTTGATGTACCGATTGCTTTCCGAAAGAGAAACGACAGTGTGCTACTTATCCTCTTGCAGCCCAAGTTTCCTTGAGCAGATTGTCAAAGGATTTCAGGAGGTTTACCTTGGCACTATCTGCTGTGGAGATACCACGGACATATCAGGAGGCTCTAAAGGACAAACAATGGAGGTTAGCCATGGAGGAGGAGATGGATGCATTACAGTCACATGGCACATGGAGTCTTGTTTCTGCTCCAGTCGATGCATCTGTTGTGGGATGCAAATGGGTGTTCACTGTGAAACACCGTGCAGATGGCAACGTGGATCTATAAGGCGAGACTTGTAGCACGTGGGTTCACCCTGACATATAGGGTGGACTATCAGGATACTTTCTCTCCAGTTGCCAGACATTCTACTCTACGTATTCTACTTTCTGTTGCTGTGATATGCGATTGGCCCTTGTATTAGTTTGATGTGAAGAATGCCTTCCTCTATGGTGATCTACAAGAGGAGGTATACATGCAGCAGCCACCTGGGTTTGCCGCTGAGGGGGAGTGTCAGAAGGTTTGCAGGATACACAAGGCTATCTATGGCCTTAAGCAGAGTCCAAGAGCATGGTTCCAGAAGCTCTCGGACTTGATAGAGCAACAAGGGTTTGTGAGATCGACTGCTGATCACTCCTTGTTTGTGCAGAGGACCCAAAGAGGTACTATTGTCAATCTTGTTTACGTCGATGATATTATTGTTATAGGGGATGACGAGCATGGCATTCAGGGTGCCAAGGACATTCTAGGTCAGCAGTTTGTGACCAAGGACCTTGGACACTTACGTTACTTCCTTGGACTGGAGTTTGCTAGGAACCAGCAGGGTCTTGTGATGACCCAGAGGAAGTACGTTACAAATCTTCTTTCAGAGATATGCATGGCGGATTGTAGACCTACCACTACTCCTATTGACCCGAGCATAAAGCTCTATGATGATGATACTGAGGAGGTCGACAAGAGGAGGTACAGAGAGCTTGTTGGCAAGATAGTATATGTGACTATTACCAGGACCGACATATCCTTTGTCATGAGTAAAGTGAGTCAGTTTATGGAGCAGCCTAGACAGGCACATATGGATGCAGTCTATATGATTCTGAGATACCTGAAGACTTCACCTGGTACGGGACTTCTTTTCAGTAGAGGCACATCTCTCTCAGCTACAACATTTGCAGATGCAGATTATGCTGGGTGTCCAAAGGATAGAAAATCTACATCAGGCTTTGCTGTGTTTGTAGGGAATTCTCTTGTCTCATGGAAGAGTAAGAAGCAAACTGTGGTTGCCAGATCAAGTGCTGAGTCGGAGTACAGGGCCATGGCGCAGGCTAGCACAGAGATGATGTTGGTTAGATCTGTACTTACTGACCTGACTATAGAGGTGCCTCTTCCCATGCACCTCCAATGTGATAATCAGGCTGCTCTTTTCATTGCCAACAACCCAGCCTTTCATGAGAGGATGAAGCACATAGAGGTGAACTGTCACTACACTCGTGACATGATACAGAAGGGTCTTATCGCCACTACGCATGCCAGCTCTGGAGACCAGACAACAGATGTACTTACAAAGGCCCTATCCAGAGGACCTTATCAGAGATGTTGTTCTAAGCCGAGTCTGATCGATATCTACGCTCCAACTTGAGGGGGCGTGTTAAGATATTAGTTATTTTTATTATCGTTGTCTTATTTTCTATTTCTTTCTTCTTCTTTTAGTAATTTACCCCATAGGTTTCTCTCTTATATAAGAGAACCCTAGGGCCTCTCATAAAGCAATTAATTCTTTTCCCTTTACAGTTACCAACGAGGAATTTATTCGATGGAATGATGATTTTATTTTCCAACTTCCCAAGAAGCATAAACATATATCATCTTTGAGGTCATCAGGTGGTGAGATTCCAGACCTAGAATTAAAAGTGTTTTGGGGCCTTAAGGAATGCAAGACATTGCGAACTTTTATATATCGGAAGTACCACCGAAAACTAATTGATTCTACATGTCTCCTGGACAGTTGGTTTAATAGATTGAAATTCTTGCGAACACTTTCTTTACACAACCACTATGTAACATCATTACCAAAGTCGATTGGGAATCTCAAACTTCTTGGTTACCTTGATCTCTATTTGCCAAAGATTAAGAACTTGCCTGAAACTATCTCTTGTCTTTACAATTTGCAAGTGTTGAATTTAACTTGTTGTACCAACCTTTCTACACTGCCTAATTCTTTAACAAAATTGGTTAATCTGCAGTATCTGACTGCTGATGATGAGTTAAAAATTTTCAGCAGCATTGGTAGACTTACAAATCTGCAGAAATTAACAGCATTTCATGTCAAGAGGCAAGAGGGACATAAGGTGACAGAGTTAGAGACTTTAAATGAGCTTCGTGGCTCTCTTTGCATCCTCAATCTTGAGAATGTTGAAGTCAAAGAAGATGCATATCGAGCTCATCTTGATCTAAAACAAGACCTTGAATGGTTGACGTTTAGCTGGAGTGGTACTAATGGCAGTGGACAAGATGACATGCAAGAAGTGCTTGAAGGGCTTTTCCCCAATGCTAACTTGAAGAAGTTAACTATTAATTGGTACTTGGGAACATATTTACCTTACTGATTGGATATTAAATATCTACATTTTTTGGAATGTATCGAGCTAAAGGACTGTTTGAAGTTAAATCTCTTTCAATATTCAGTAGGAAATTTGAAAAATATGGAGATATGTAATTGTCCTAACCTGAGAGTGATCCCTCTTTTCCCTCACACACTCAAACATTGTATATTGTCAAATGTTGGAGCGACCTCGTTGCTTCCCTCCCCATCAGCATTAGAGTTGCTACCATTTTTAAGGAGGCTCTCAATTGAAAGTTTCCCAACGTTAATGAGTCCATGAGTTCTCTTTACGATGTTCTATGCCAGCATTAATATTTTTAAGCATCTCCGACTAAAAATATCCATTCGAAGTTTTACCACATTTAACGGCCTTGTTAGTTCTAAAACTAAATAATTGCTCTAAGAAAGTCATCATAGGTGTTCGAGCTATGATTTCTATTAAAGTGATGGAATGAAAAGATAGTATTCCATCTAACCTTAAAGCTATCTTATATAGGAGAAAAGCTCTATGGGTAAATTACATAAACAAGATAATAGAAATGAATAACATAAATATCGTAACTGTTGGAAAAGAAAAGAGCCCACCCATGTGTTTAGTACCACATGGGGGAGCGGTCATTGTTGGGTGTGTCCGTGGGGCTATATAAGGAGCCCCACACCCCCTGTACTCATTGAGAAAGTGCAATAGCAAAACACGCCCCTTTGAGGGCTTCTCCCGTGGTTTCATCCCGCTCCTCACGGAGTAGGGTTCCACGTAAAATCATGGTGTTCCCATGTTTATATTTTTATTTATGCTCTGATTTATTATTTGCTTCCGCATATTATATTTTATAACATGGTATCAGAGCGGGTCGATTCTCGAGGAGTTTTTGTGCGTTCTCTATGTTTTGTTCGAGAATAGATTATCAGTTTCGGTTCTCGATTGTTCTTGCCGAAAGATTATTATTCTGTATATTTTTCGTCATTTGGGTTTAGTTCCACGATATTTTCGAAACCCTAGATCTTTGTTGATGGCGGCTAGGGTTCCAGTTTGTGAACACTAAAACTCCACACGATGGGGACTCCGTGAGCAGCAGATCCAAGACATCACCTCCTTCTCGCGGCACCTCCTGATTTTTCCACAAACCCCAACTGCGAGAAGTGCTCGCACGGAGGCGCGCTCCCAAGCCTTGCGCATAAAGCCATGAGGAACAGAACCTCCAAGCCACCGCAATCTGGCTCATTCTCGGAGCAGAGCCCCAAGCCCTAACTCGCGGAGCCCAGACAACACAATCTTCTTCGGCGGAGGAACCCGATCGCGCGCCCCAGCCACTCGCGCAGGCGGGTCGCGACGTTCGCAGGCCCAGATCGCAGCAGACCCTCATGCTCCCGCGGCGCCGTCGCCCTCAGTTTCCTGTGCCGGCCGCACCTTCCAGCCCTCACAAAGCACGATGCCTCCATGCGTCTTCTTCGTCAACAGTTCTAGACGACGCCAAGTTCTCCCGTTGTGTGGTGTGCACCCCCTTTGCGCGTGCAGGTGGCCTCCTTCCTGTGTGGTGCGTGACCCCCCAACCCTCCCATATCTGTTGCGGCTCCAGGAGGCGGCGTGAAATGCCCTATCGAGTAGGGGCGGCAGTGGTCATAAGAAAAAGGGGTTCCCAATGTGGGAACCCTAGGGGTAATGGCCCAAATTTAAAAAAAAAGGTGAGTCGTGCCTGTATGAGAAGGCTGAGGTGGGCCGTGACATATTAAAAAAAAAGGGAGAGATGTGTCTTAAAAAAAAAAAAGAAAAAAAAGAAGAGAGATGTTGAAAGTTGAGAAAAAGGGGAAGGGGCAGTTATTTAAAAAAAAGGAGGGGAGAGAAATTTAAAAAAAAAAGGGAAAGAAGTTTGTTAAAAAAAAGGAGGAGGTGCGTACATGAGAAAAGCCGTACGAAAAATTGTAAAAGGAGAAGATGAAGAAAAGGCGCGTACAAGAAAAAGCCGTACGCATAAAAAATGTGATTCATGTTTGCTTCTCCCAACTTGTCTTTATTTTTCATTTTTCTCACAAGTTTGGGAGAAAGAGGGGGTAAAAGCCATATGCATCCTACATCGTTGACTGACAGACCAAACACTCCGGATTTCACAGAATATCAAGCCATCTTCACTGTGCATCGATCTTCGTCGTGGTGTCTCTATCCTCGACATCGACTCCGCACTGGATTTGTTTTCTTCAAGGCACGACAGAGACAAAGTCCGGTGACCCGCAGGCACGACTGAGACAGAGATCCGGTGACCATGCAGGCACGACAGAGACAGTCCGGTGACCTTTCAGGCACGACAGAGATACGTTCCGGTGACCTGATATACCCATCAGCAAGCGGGTTTGTCTACCAGTTGCGGATACATACATTTATTGTGGTGATTTCAAGTGAAGATGTAATGGTGTATATTTTTATTTATTGTTGCAAGTTGCAGCTGTCCCAGCTACCAACTTGAGGGGGAGTGTTGGAAAAGAAAAGAGCCCACCCATGTGTTTAGTACCACATGGGGGAGCGGTCATTGTTGGGTCTGTCCGTGGGGCTATATAAGGAGCCCCACACCCCCTGTACTCATTGAGAAAGTGCAATAGCAAAACACGCCCCTTTGAGGGCTTCTCCCGTGGTTTCATCCCGCTCCTCACGGAGTAGGGTTCCACGTAAAATCATGGTGTTCCCATGTTTATATTTTTATTTATGCTCTGATTTATTATTTGCTTCCGCATATTATATTTTATAACAGTAACACTCCCCCTCAAGCTGGAGCATATATATATCTATCATGCTCAGCTTGGAACAACAATGATGAGATGGACCTCTAGCAAGAGCCTTTGTAAACGTGTCTGCAATCTGATCTCCTGACAATACATAAAATGTTGAGATGAGCCCCTTTTGTATCAGATCACGAGTATAGTGACAATCCACTTCAATGTGCTTTGTCCTTTCATGAAAGGCTGGATTATTAGCTATAAACAAAGCTGCCTTATTATCGCAGTTAAGATGCATAGGAAGAGATACTTCAATAGTTAAATCAGTCAAGATAGATTTAACCCACATCATCTCAGTACTACATTGGGTCATTGCCCTATATTCTGATTTTGCACTGGATCGAGCAACGATAGTTTGTTTCTTACTCTTCCAAGATACTGGTGAGCTGCCAACAAATACAATAAAGCATGAAGAAGACTTTCTGTCATTAGGACACCCAACATAATCTGCATCTGCACACCATGTAACTAAAGAGATGTATCTCTTCTAAACAGAAGAGCAGCACCTGGAGATGACTTCAGATATCTCAGAATCATACATGTGAGCCTGCCTGGGTTACTCCATGAACTGACTTACCCTACTCACAGCAAACGATATATCAGGCTGGGTAATAGTAACATACAACAATTTCCCCACTAGCTTTCTGTATCGTCTCTTGTTTACCTCCTCAGACTCATCATCATAAAGCTTCACATTAGGATCCATAGGGGTAGTAGCTGGTCTACATCCTGTCATACCTGTCTCAGATAACAGATCAGTAACATACTTCCTTTGTGGCATAACCATGCCTTGCCGATTTCGTGCAAACTCCAATCCAAGAAAGTAACGAAGCGTACCCAGGTCCTTGGTAAGAAACTGTTGTCCAAGGAAATCCTTAGCTGCTTGAATGCCCTGTTCATTACTGTCAGTGATAACAATGTCATCAACATAAACCAAGATGACTACATTACCTTGCTGGTCTCTCTTTACAATGAGAGTATAATCTGCAGTAGATCTGACAAACCCCTTTCGTTCAATCAATTCCGAGAGCTTCTGAAACCAAGCCCGCGGACTCTGCTTAAGGACATATATGGCCTTATGAAGGTGGCACACCGTACTAGACTCCCTCTCAGCAGCAAACTCAGGTGGTTACTGCATATAGACCTCTTACTGTAAATCGCCATACAAGAAAGTATTCTTGACATCCAACTGAAAAAGGGGCCAATCACGTACCACAACGACAGTAAGAAGGATCCGTAGGATAGAGTGGCACGCCACTGAGGAAAACGTGTCCTGATAGTCCACCCCATATGTCTAGGTGAACCCACGAGCAACCAACCTGGCCTTGTATCGGTCAACTGTACCATCAGCTCGATTCTTGACAGTAAAAACCCACTTGCTGCCTACAACAGACGCACCTGGTGGAAGATGTACGACACTCCGTACCCCGCGACTGTAACTCCGCCATCTCCTCCTCCATAGCTAGACGCCATTGACCGCTCTGCAGTGCCTCCTGATAGGACCGTGGAATCTCTACTGCCGATAACCCTATAACAAACTGCTGAAAGCCCTAAAATAAATGTTCCAATGAAACCTGAGAACCAAACTCCAGCCCATATTTAGGATTCATTGTCCGTGCACGCTTCTGCCGTCGAAGCGCAATAGGGATATCTAGATCATCAACTGGTGGAGTAGAGATATCATCTGCGCCTTGTACCTCAGTCTGTGCATGCAATCACTCGTGCCATCAGAATAACTCAAATGTTCAGTACATACCTTGAGCCTGCTGGATGATTGAGGAGGCATATGAGCAGGGGGACATCGTTGGTAGACCTGAGGAAAGGAAAGAAAGTAGGAGATGGTGGTGGTGGTAGTGATGATGATGGTAGTGATGTTGATGGAGTAGAGCATGGTACTGACGGAGGAGGAGGCATATAGATATCTTCTCCATCCTCTGAAGGAGTAAGTCTGTCACCTGTAGGAGAAAAATACATAATAGACTCAAAGAAGGTGACATCAGCACATACATGGTACCGTCGTCGAGCAGGATCAAAACAACGATATCCTTTTTGGGTTTTGGAATACCCCACAAACACACATTTGACAGCTCTGGGAGAAAGCTTGTCAAGACCGGGAGAGAATCGATGAATAAACGCAAATAAACCAAAGACACTTGGCGTAAGAGAGAAAAGATCCGTCTCGGGAAACGCGGTCAAGAATGGGATATTCTCCCCTAACACCGATGAATGCATACGATTTACCAGATAGCAAGAGATAGAACCGCAGTTCCCCAATAGGAATGAGGAGCACGATTCTGAATCAAGAGGGTTCTGGTAACATCCAAAAGATGGCAATGTTTCCTTTCAGCCACTCCATTCTGTTGAGAGGTATATGCACAAGGCGTCTGATGCACAATCCCATGGGACTTAAGGAATTGAGAGAATTGGGTACTGCAAAATTCTAGAGCATTATCAGACTGTATGTACTTGACTCTAGCAGAAAAAATATTTTTTATTTCATTAATAAAAGACAGAATAACATGACCAACATCATACTTATTCTTAAGAATGAAAACCCAAGACAATTTAGATAACTCATCCACGGTAATAAGATAAAATCTGTGTCCTTGGAGATCAGGGACATGACTAGGACCCCAAATATTAAAATGAAGCAACTCAAACAGACGATGACTACTTGGACCCTGACGACTCTGGAAAGAAGACCGATGATGTTTCCCAAGCTGGCATGCCTCAAATTAAAACGTAGAATGAGGAGAAATCTATGAAAGAACATGAACCATCTTCTGCAGAGGAAGATGACCAAACCGGAGATGCCATGTGTAGGGAGAAACATATCCAGCATGAAGAGAAGAGACACCAACATACGGAGATTGCACCAGTCTATAGAGACCTCCTTGCTTACGGACGGTTCCAATCACTCTGCCTGTGATGATGTCCTGAAATACAAGAGCAGATGGATCAAATATGGCACGACAATGTAAATCTTTAGTGATTTGATTAATTGAAAGTAAATTCATTGACAATTCAGGAGCATAAAGGACATTCTGAAGTTGTATCGCAGGAGTCAACTGCACCTCCTCCTGACCAGTAATGGGAGAGTATGTCCCATCAGCTATCACAACCGATCGTCTTGTCTGAGACTGACGGAAATCATTCAGCTGACTTCTATCACTACATAGGGTGGGACGCTCCTGAATCCATGATCCACTCTGATAACTCTGCCCTGTAACAACTAGTAAGAGCATATGTTGTACTTGTCGAGGATGTTGATGCTGATGCAGCTACCTCTGAAGATCCTGAAGAACCTGCTGACTCTTGGCTAGGCATAATCTCTCTAGGTCGCATCACTAGATCATTAAACCTCTGATCAGAACCATGGGAAGGACCCCCTTTCTGCTGAGTCTGCTCTGCAATACGAGTTGTAGTAGTAGGAAACCCATGCTTGGAATAACATGTTTCCTCAGGTGTGACCTGTTCTGCGACAGTAAGTATATGGCTGTCGATGGGGGTCTACTACCCCCTCCCCTGCCACGGCCACCTCAACCTCGAAACTGTGGAGATCCTCCCCTACGACGGGATGCTGCCATGGCTGAGGACGTCTGAGACAGGTGCGATCCACCAGGAGATATGAAGAGTCTACTCAACCTGCGATATGCCTCCTCCATAGGAGGTATGGTAGCATCTGTAAGAATCTGTGCTCTGACTGCATCATACTCATAATCAAGTGTTGCTAGAAATACTCCTGTCATTAATGAATCCCTATACGCCTTGAGTTGTTCTGGGGTAGTTGTCAAAGGAATAAACCATGTAACTTCTCAAACATACCCCTTAGAGAGGTATATAGGGTATTGAGAGGACGTCCATTCTGCTTCGAAGTGAAGATATCGTGTTGAAGCTGCAGAATCTTTGACTCGTTCTTCGCAGGAGTATGTAGCAGCAAGGATATCTCACATAGCCTTCGTTGTGGGATGATTCAGAATGTCATTGGCTATCTCCATTGATACCGTGCCAGATAACCACACACGTGCATAGGCATCGTCTGCCTCCCATGAGGTGTTAACCCCAGTCTTATCAACAGGTTCCTCTTGCGTGAGGATATACTTCTTGCCATTGCACCGCATCAAACTCATGAACTGCATGGCCCACAGTTCATAGTTCGTTCCATCCATCTTCACAATGGGTGCTGGGCCTTTGAAGGCACCCAGGGATGGAATATCTACCTTGTTGTTCGACATGATGACAACAATCTCTATCGACTGGGGTTAGAAAACTTAGACAAGACTGTCTAAGCGGACATATATGAAGGTGGTTGTTGGCGTAGACTCTTACCACAACCCCTTTCATGCCTTGAAGGATCCTTTGAAGAGCTAGGCTGTAATGCTCACGAGTATGCGTGAGGCGTTAGGGCGCAGGAGGCGCTAGGACTCACAGACGACGCGCAGGAGGTGCTACGACGCACAGGAGGCACAACCGCGCAAGGAGCAACGACACGAGCGTGCAGGCACGTGAGGGCGCGCGAGGGGACATGTGCACGAGGGCACATGCGCACGAGGGCGTGCGAGGGCACGAGGGTGCATGAGGGCTTGAGGGCGCGCGAGAGCACGAGGGCGCTCGAGCACGTGAGAGCGTGGAGGTGCAGGCACGCAAGACGACAGAGCACATGGAGCACGAGGGCGGAGCGTACAGCGGCGTCGCATGGTGACGCGTGAGGCTTTTGGTGCGGACGAGGAATTAGGGCACAGGCTCCGGTCTAGGATCGTCGCTCTGATACCATGTTAAAGTGATAGAATGAAAAGATAGTATTCCATCTAACCTTAGAGCTCTCTTATATATGAGAAAAACTCTATGGGTAAATTACATAAACAAGACAACATAAATGAATAACATAAATATCGTAACAATATCATTGGCAGATCTTGAGATTTCAGAATGCCCAAGTGCAATTATAGAAGGATCTCATTCAAATACTACTCCATGCAGCTCCTGTTGTCATATATTTATTAAAAAAGTCCTTTGTTACTCAAATCCCTTTCTAAAAACAGAGTTTTACTCACTTCATTAAAGATCCTCCAGATTGATGGAGATGATCTTGACGATTCTATACTTTCTGGACGTCTTTATGCCAGTGCAACTCTGGAAGAATTATACATGTGTGATTGTCCCAACATAACATTCTTCTCAAGAGAAATATTGCAGAAACTTCTAGTCTTGGTGAGATGTAATATTAAATCTTGTGAAAGGTTGGTGGAATTGGATCTTCAAGCCCTCAGCTCACTGAAGTATCTTGAAATCGAGGATTGTCCCAATCTCGTCTTCAGACGTTCAAAATCTTCCTCCGATATTCTTCTCAATGAGTTAACATTGATTATTACAAGTGCAGAGCAGTTGGAATGGCTATTTTCCATCCTGGCGCATGGTGCAAGTGCTGAGAGATTACCATATATATCAAGCTCCAACAGTGAGGGATTTCCACTTCCACTCGAATTTCCATCTTTTAATTCTCTCACGTTCTTGGAAATTAGAGGTTACTTTGGTGTAAAATCTCTCCCCATCCTCAAGTCTCTTACAGTATTAAAATCGAAAACTGTCCGGATCTCATGTTCAGAGAGTTAACATCAGTGGCATTTCGATCGCTTAAAATCTTCTGGGTGCTTGACTGTAATAAACAACACCTTGCGCACCTAATAATGTGAGTCACGGGGAATCCCCTCGAAACTTTAATGATAGAAAGATGTGATGATCTGATACGATTTGATGGCGACATGGAGTTGCCTTTCCTCTCCCTCGCATGCTTGCAATCGTTAACCATCAAGAACTGTAAAAATCTGAAGGAATTACATGCAGATCTTCGGGGCTTCAAAGTCCTTATTTCTTTGACTATAAGTGATTACCCGGAGATGTTGTCATTATCAGAGGGAGGCCTCCCAATCTCTCTAATCAAATTTATATTGGAAACTGTCCAGCTCTGAGAGAACGATATAGCAAGGAAGATGTAAATCCTCACGGGCAACGGATCTCCCACATCCCCGAAGTTCGATTTTATTCAGGTTACTTGATTCTAAACTTCTGCATCCTCTAATTCCAACATCTTGCGTGTGTTGGTTTTATAATTCCTAATTGCATATTGTAATTGTACTTTAATCTCTTCGCATCATTTGAGTTCTATGCGCATCAATAATAAATTTTGTAGTGGTTGTTCCTTTTAACCTAAGACACTTCAAAAGATGTGTTATGTTACATGCATTTATTTGTAGAGAAAATCAATTATAATCAGATTTTAACCATATCCAATTCTGATCTTGGGAAGATACTGCTGATCATTTCATATATGCAATTTTAAAATGCAGATGAAGAAATAAAATCACTTCGTGTCAGATTCATCGCATTTAGACAGAAATTAGCTCTTCTGTATGGATAATGTCAGACTTGAATGAGGTATTTCTGCTTTGTGATCTCAAATCAATCACTCTATAATCGGTTTTTCTTTTCGAGCATTAATGGTTTTGTTAATTTACTTCTTTGCTGGAAAAGAATAATCTGTTTTCAGGAAATATAAACCGATGCATTATCTCATCTCATATTCTTCTTTATACTTCACGTTGTGGTTTTTCGTGTTAATTTCTTCGTAAATTGGTCGAATCATCCCAAGATTTGTTGGCTTTAGACTTCTTTTGGGACTTCATAAAGGTGCCACTATCACAACAACACAAAAACAACAACAAAGCCTTTTCTTACAATTAAGTAGGGTCGGCTACATGGATTCTCCGACTTCATTCAGATCTATCTTGGGTCAATCCCGAGCTTATATCCAAAAAACTAAGATCCCTTCGTATAGTTTCTTTCCAACACTTCTTGGATCGTCCTCGCCCTCTCTTAGCCGGCTCAAAATCCCAACATTCGCATCTCCTAACTGGTGCATCAGATGATCTTCTTTGCAAATGACCAAACTATCTTAAGCGGTTTTCTCGCATCTTATCCTCGATCGGAGCTACACCAACTTTCTTTGTGATTGCATCATTCCGAATCCAATCTTTACGTGTGTGTCCACATATCCACCTTAGCATTTTCATTTCTGCTACAACCATTCTCTGCACATGTCTATGGTTCACAGGCCAACATTCAGATCTATAGAACATAGCAGGTCTCACAGCTGCTTTGTAAATTTTTCCTTTAATTTTTAAAGGAATTTTCTTATCACACAGATTAATAGAGGCTCCTCTCCACTTTAGCTAACCAGCATTTATTCTATTATTAACATCTCCATCAATTTCCCCATCATGTTGCAAAATAGATCCCAGATATCTAAAAGAATATCTCTTCCGAATGTTATCGTCACTACTCTTCACATCAATTTCTTTACCATTACTTCCATCAAACGTGCTCTCCATATATTCCGTCTTAGGCCTACTTATACGAAATCCTTTAGTCTCCAACGCACGTCTATATACCTCGAGCTTCTCATTTACTCTATCTCTAGTTTCGTCACCAAACATACTATTATCAGCAAACAACATGCACCAAGGTAATTCATCCTGAATGTGACTTGTTAACTCATCCATAATCACAGTAAAAAGAAATGGACTTAAAAACTGAACCTTGATGTAAATCAATGTTGATGTCAAAATAGCCAGTCTTCCCAAACGGGGTCCTCACACAAGATAAAGCCCTATCATACATGTCCTTTATGAGGTTAATGTATAGGACATGTACGTGTCTCTTCTCCAAAACTCTCTACAATATATCTTGTGGGACAGAATCATAAGCCTTCTCCAAATCAATAAAGATCATATGGAGGTTCTTCCTTTTAGCTCTATAAATCTCCATTGTTCTTCTCAACAAATGGATGGCTTCAATAGTTGAGTGACCTGACATGAATCCGAATTGATTTTCTTTTACATTGGAAACTTGCCTCAACTTTCTTTCGATCACACGTTCCCAAATTTTCATATTATGACTCATTAGCTTGATACCTCTGTAATTTGAACAATTTTGAATGTCTCCTTTATTCTTATAAAAAGGCACATCTATACTCCTCCAATCTTCAGGCATTTTCTTACTTCATCAAATAACATTGAATAGATTCGTAAGCCAAGTCAAACCATGCTCACCTAAAACTCTCCATACTTCTACAGGGATGTCATCCAGTCCTACACCTTTCCCAGGTCTCATAATTTTCAAATACTCCTCTACTTCCTTTCTTTATATCTGTCTATAGCTTGCACGATTCAAGTAACTTTCACTACTAGCTAGATCACCCAAAGTGATCTCTCTATTTCCTTCCCCATTGAAAATTTTATGGAAGTACTGTTGGGTATACTTGATATTGTTCCAGCCCCAACTTGGGGGCAACCGAAATTTGCCCTTTTGAGAAGGGCATCCTTGATGTTTGACCAGATTTTGGAGTCCCTTTTCCAGGGAGTATCGACCCCATTTGCATCTATCGGACATTCCATTCCAGGAGCAGCGAGCAGCCCCAGTTCGTGCCTTTCTCCCATTCCAGCCAAAAACCAAGAGCAGCGGCAAGGGTTTTAGACCCTCTTCGTCCTCCTCACGCGTGAGAAAGAGTTCGAGTGCGAGGGAGAGAGCAGGAGCAGCCAGGTTCGAGAGGAGCAGTGGCTAGGGCTGTGGTCTTTGGGCTTGGAGGGCAGTGGCTTTGGGCGAGCTCTAGCGGGAGCAGCGGGGGGTCGTTGAGGACGACCTTAAGAAGCCGAGCATCGGTTTGTTCTCCATCCGGGAGCCCACAAGGGGAGTTACTTTGTCCTCCTTGTTTTGAGCACAATATTGGTATAGTTAGATACATAGGCATAGTTTATTCCTTGTTGAAGAACTATCCATTGTGTGTGCTTGTACCTTGGTTTTGTGGGCAACAAAATCGGGAAGAACATTAACTCTTTTGACCGTAGTGATTGGTTGCCGGTCTTGCCCCGTGATTTTTCCCTTGCTCACATTGAGTAAGGGTTTCCACGTAAAAATCCGTGTCTCGTGTGGTTGCTTGCTTGCTTGCTTGTGGTTGCTATCATTGTTGCTATTTGAGTTCCCGTGTGGGGAACATATCTTGTGTGTGCCATCTTTGCTGTAGGACAGTTTTAGGGAGATATTATCCTGGGTTGTTTGATCGTTTCCGCATATATATATATATATATATATATATATATATATATATCCCCAACAAGTGGTATCAGAGCTCAGGTTTGAGCAATGGCAAAGATGAGGAAGGAACAATGATCAAGCTCACAAGTAGCAACTGGCAGATTTGGAAGGCCAAGATGGAAGATATCTTGTATTGCAAGGACCTCCACGATCCCATGGAGGGGGAGAGTGCCAAGCCGGAGAATATGTCCGCGGGCGAGTGGACAAAGTTGAACCGAAAGGCCATTGGTACCATTCGGAAGTGGCTTGACATGTCGGTGTTCCATCACGTGGCCGAGGAGACCAATGCCAAGGAGCTTTGGGACAAGCTGTCCGAGCTCTATGACCAGAAGACCACTACCAACAAGGCTTTCTTGATTAGAAAGCTTGTTAACTTGAAGTACAAGGACGGGACCAAGGTGGCGGAGCATGTGAATGACTTTCAAAGCATAATCAACCAGTTGACATCCATGGGTTTGACACTTGATGACGAGTTGCAGTCACTTCTTCTTTTGGGCTCACTGCTAGACAGTTGTCAGACTTTAGTAGTCACCGTGAGCAACTCTACGAAGGATAGCAAGTTGACCATGGCTATGGTCAAGGGCAGTCTCCTCAATGAGGAGATTAGACGTCGCTCTTCGGGAGAGGCATCCTCCTTTTCACATGTGTACGCAGTTGAGAGGAGAGGAAGGTCCAACAGCAGAGGAGCGTCACAGGAGAGGCAGAAATCCAGGGACAAGTCCAAGGGCAGAGGAAAGTGTCACCATTGTCAGAAGCCAGGTCACTGGAAGTGAGATTGCAGAGTTTGGAAGAGAGAGCAAGCTGAAGCCAAGAAAGATCAGAAAAAGGAAGATGGGAATGTAGCTGCAGTTGTGGCAGATGAAAGTGCAGATGAGGTGATTCTCACCATCTAGGACCAGTGCGTGCACGTAGGGAGCGATTTGGAGTGGGTTGTTGACACAGCCGCTTCATATCATGTAACTCCACACAGGGAGTTCTTCACCACCTACACTAGGGATGATTATGGGAGAGTCTTGATGGGTAACGAAAGTTACTCTAAGATTATTGGCATGGGCACCATCTCGATTCAGACGGATGTTGGGTGCTCAATGACTCTTCAGAATGTGAGGCATGTTCCTGATGTACGGCTTAGCCTTATATCTGGCTCACAGCTAGATAGTGAAGGCTACCATCTGAAGTTCGGCAACAACAGATGCAAGATTAGTAAGGGTTCTCTCATCATGGCGAGAGGCAGTTTGTGTCACACACTCTATATGACTAGAGTGAAGGTCATGGACGACAGTTTGCATGCTAGTGAAGCAGATAATTCAGATTTGTGGCACCGTCGACTTGGCCATATGAGCCAGAAGGGCTTGCAGCTTCTTAGCAAGAGAGAGTTGATCCCCTACCACAATGACATCACTTTGTCTCCTTGTGATGCATGTGAGGTTGGGAAGAGCAGGAGTGCACCGTACAGAGCGAGATCCAAGGTGAAGGGAGACCTTCTACAGTTGGTTCATTCAGATGTTTGTGGTCGCATGGACACATCCTCTTTGGGAGGCAACAGGTATTTTGTCATCTTCATTGATGATGCATCTAGGAAGGTGTGGGTGTATGTGCTGAGATCGAAGGATCAAGTGTTTGATTACTTAAAGAAGTTCCATGCCATGGTTGAGCATGAGACAGGAAAATTGTTGAAGTGTCTACGCACGGACAATGGGGGAGAGTACACCTCCCATAGCTTTCAGGGCTATTGTGCAGAGCACAGCATCATGCATGAGAGGACAGAGCCAGGTACACCCCAGCACAATGGTCTTGCTGAGAGGATGAACAGGACCATTGTTGAGAGAGTCCGTTGTATGCTGAAGACAGCGAAGTTGCCCAAGACCTTTTGGGCTGAGGCGGTTCGCACCGCATGTTACTTGGTGAACCGATCTCCATCAGTTCCTTTGGGTTTTCAGATTCCAGAGCGAGTTTGGACAGGGAAAGACCCCTCATATGCTCATTTGAGGGTGTTTGGATGCAAGGCTTATGCATTGGTACCCAAGGAGCAGCGGAAGAAGTTGGATGACAAGGCGGTACCTTGTATTTTTCTTGGCTATGGAGATCAGGAGTTTGGATACCGTCTTTGGGATCCAAAGAAGAAGACAGTCACCAGGCACAGGGATGTGATCTTCTACGAAAATCAGACAATGGCTGAAGACACCATTGAGAGTGGTGATGGAGATGAGATCTCCATGGATTATGACAGTGATGAGGACACAAAGCCCTCTCCAGTACAGGGTACATGTGGAGAGGATGGGCAGCTAGAGCAGCATGAGCCAGATGCAGACCCCGTTGATGCAGGTCCAGGGGACTTAGGGCAGGGGGAGCAACCTCATCCAGTTGCAGACACAGCAGAGCCTCAGGTCAGGCGATCTGAGAGGACACGCCAGCCATCATCCCGCTACCCCACTTCCAGGTACGTGATGCTCACAGATGCAGGTGAGCCGTACACCTTTGAGGAGGCACAGGTGTACAAGGGCAAGGGTCATTGGCAGAATGCAATGAATGAGGAGATGCTATCTCTCAGAAAGAACCACACTTATGACCATGTTGAGCTTCCTAAAGGGAAGAGAGCCTTGAAGAACAAGTGGGTGTACAAGCTGAAGTCAGATGACAGTGGCAAGCAGGTGAAGCACAAGGCCAGATTGGTAGTGAAAGGATTCAGCCAGAAGGAAGGCGTGGACTATGATGAGATCTTCTCCCCAGTGGTGAAGATGAATTCAGTGAGAATGGTGCTAGGACTTGTTTCTAGCATGGACCTTGAGCTGGAGCAGATGGATGTGAAGACGACGTTTCTTCACGGTGATTTGAAGGAAGAGATCTACATGGAGCAGCCACAGGGTTTTCAAGAGAAAGGGAAAGAACATATGGTTTGCAGGTTGAGGAAGAGTCTCTATAGCTTGAAGCAAGCCCCGAGACAATGGTACTTGAAGTTTGATGCTTTCATGGGAAAGCAGGGCTTCAAGAGGACTACAGCCGACCCATGCGTATATGTTCGTCATCTTCCCAATGACAGGTTCGTCATTCTTTTGATCTACGTGGATGACATGTTGATTGTAGGTCATGATTCCAACCTCATTGCAAAGCTCAAGAAAGAACTCTCCACGGAGTTTGAGATGAAAGATTTGGGCAAGGCAAGTCACATCCTTGGGATGCAGATTACAAGGGACAGGAAGAAGCGCATGCTGTGGTTGTCACAAGAGAGCTATGTTGAACGCGTGTTGGAGCGGTTCAAAATGAAGAATGCCAAACCTGTCAGTACGCCTTTAGCCACTCATTTCAAGCTGAACAAAGAGTCATGTCCTTCTACTTCTGAGGAGAAAGCAGAGATGGCCAAGATCCCATACCAGTCAGCAGTTGGGAGCCTCATGTACGCCATGGTTTGCACTAGACCAGACATAGCCCATGCAGTGGGCGTGGTGAGCAGGTTCATGTCCAATCCGGGGAAGGACTATTGGGAGGCCGTGAAGTGGATCTTGAGATACTTGAGAGGGACCTCAAGTATGTGTCTTGTTTTTGGGAGGTCAGATCCCAAACTGTGTGGCTACACTGATGCAGATATGGCAGGTGACATGGACCAGAGAAAGTCCACCTCAAGCTACATATTCACATTTGCAGGGGGAGCCATATCTTGGCAATCCAAACTATAGAAATGTGTTGCCCTCTCAACCACTGAGGCAGAATACATTGCAGCAGCAGAGGCTGGGAAAGAAGTGTTGTGGCTATAACGCTTCCTTGGTGAGTTTGGATTTGAAGACAGTGAGCCGGTTGTGTTTTGTGATAGCTAGAGCGCTATAGATTTGAGCAAGAGTACCATGCACCATGTGATAACAGGCTTGATCACTCGGGTATAAGGTACTAAAAACAGGTCGTCGTGACCCAAAGCGATCAGACGATGTGTATCAAGAAAAATGAACCACTCGAAATAGATCGAATCAACAAAATCACGAAGTAGCGGTCCTGCTATGTGATTAACCTAGTATAGCACCCAGGGTCGAACTCAAGGAGCACGGGTTGGCCGAGAGGCCTACGAAGTAGTAAAAATAAAGAAAATAAAGAAAGAAAGTATTTTTAGTGGTTTTTAATTATTTTTATATTTTTTTGGATTTTTAATATATTGAGAAAATAAGAAAACAAAGGAAAAGCACACTTCAACAATTTATTCAAAGCATCAAAAATCAACCAAAAATTCAAACAAAAATGTTTTTATATATTTTATATTTTTTTAGCGTTTTTGGTGAATTTTCGATAATTTTCTGATGTTTATTTTATTTTCTAAAAATCAAACAGTGCCTAAAATAAAGGGTACTGTCCAGCCTAGCCAAGAAGCCTTAGATAAAATATCTAAAAGCCTCAAAATGGCCTGGAGGTAATTTTCCTGTAAAGAAGAGAAAACAAGGAAAATTTAGGTACCAATTTTGTTATTTTTGGATTTTTAATTTATTTACTAGCATTTTTATGGGGTTTTGAGTGTTTTTAAGTTTTTAGTGTTTTCCAGTAGTGAAAAATAGCCAAAATTGGCTAGAAAATCAAACCAAGCAAACTAAACAGTAGGTAATTTTTATAGAATTTTTGAATGAGTTTTTATATTTTTTTATGATTTTTCAAACTAGGCATTAGCAAAAATAGAGGTTTTTGAATTTTTAAAAATATCAAACAAAATCAGAAATGTCCTCAAAAATCCACAAAAATCTTACACCATGGCAGGAGCCATGTGTCAAATTTTCGTTGGATTTGGAGAGTTTTTGATATTTTATTCAAAAATAAAGGTAGGGCACTGTGCATAGGGACCAAAGTGCAAATACCCAAAGTTCTGGGGGTCCTGATGCAAAATACCCAGCAAAACACGTGCCACGCACGTGCCTGGGGCACTCAGGGACCTAAATGTAAGAAAAATAAGTCCCGAGGACTTATTGGTAACAGGTACCAAAAGTCTAGGGGTCTTATATGCAAATAACCCAAGAAATATCGCACATGCTCAAATAAACCACGCACAGGGGTATAAATGCAAATATCCAAAAACTTTCATTCATTTAATAACATCCAGAACTACAAGGGCATCTACTGCAAATAACCCAAACAAATCACGTGTCGAAGCACGTGTCCACAACAGGCAGGGGTATAAATGCAAATAACATAAAGCTCAGGGTCTGATGTGCAAATTAACATAAACTAAACAACTGAATTTACTATTTACAGGACTAAAACGAAATAAAAATAAAAGCGGGGCCTAAGGGTAAATTACCCTTTATTAAGCGGGGCGGCTGGATGACTGCCACGTGGCTGATCGGATGGCGTGGAAGCGGGGTGGCTGGTGATCCAACGGCTGAGGTCGATCCTCCAAAGATCGGGCGGTGGATGCAGCTCCGTGAACGGATGGTCGTGATGCAATCTGGAGCGGGAGGCGACGATCAACGGCAACTGGAGGTCCTGGATGAACAGGCGGCCGGCGAACTTCGCCGGCCTCGTGGAAACCCCTCCGGCCTCCTCTGTTGCGCCTGAGTATCGGAGAAGGTCCGGCGTGGCTGCGCGCAGCTGCTGATGTCCTCCGATGGCCCAGCCGAGCTCGGGAGAGCTCCGGCGGGGGTGGCGGAGGCGAGACTCCTGGTCTGAACGGGAAAGGCCTCAGATGGCCTTTGTTAGACCTGCAAAGCAACCCAGAAGACCCGCGGGTCGAGGGCAAAGTGCCTCGACCCGGTTAGGCGAGGTGGGGGTGGCTGATGCGTCGGGACGACGAGCTCCGGCGAAGGTGGTGGGCGGAGGAGCTCGGTTCCCAGCTCCTGTGCGAGCTGGGTTGAGTGAGTGGATGGAGAAGGTGCGTCGGACGAAGGCGAACGTGAGGGTCGGTTCCGATGATCGAGATGGGTAGTTGGATGGTCGAAATCGAAGAAATACGACGGCGGCGAAAATTGGGCGTAAATGGAAATTAACGGGAACGGCGGAGCTAAGGGGTTACCTGGGTGGTCGGGGAGACTGGGGAAGAGCTGCTGGAGCTCCCGGTCGTCGCCTCGAGGGTCGTCTCGGCCCGAGGCTCGAAGCTCGCGCTGGTGGCGGAGCTGCGGCGGCTACGTCGCCGGATCGATGGATTCACTCCCTCTCCTCGCTACAACAGGTCGGGGATGCGAGCTGTCACCTCACACACTCACTGGAGCTCACTGGAGAACGAGGCGAATGGCCAAAGATGCTCAAATCGAGTGGCGGAGCTCGCTTATGTATGCTGGAGGGGTCCGAGAAGGATGGCTCGGGAAGGGTCGTGGTGGCGCGCGGATCCCAAGGTGGATGCCCGGCGAGGGTGTCGGATGTGGGAGGATCAAAACGGAGCCGGGGTTTAGGGAAATGGGTGTCGGGTCGAGCGGGTAGAAATAGGAGAAGTCGGGTCCGGAGCTCAGACCCGTGGGAAGTGGTCCTGGGGGGGTAGTTGACCGGGCGGTCAACATCCCCAGGACCCAATGAGAAGGGGACACGTGGCTAAACTTTGAAGCTCAAAAGTAAGGTAGCAAATGGCCGAATTTGCAAAAAGTTAAAACATGAAATATTTTATTTTATTTTTTTCAATTTTTTGTGATTTTTAATAATTTTTCTGAAATGAAAATAGGCTATATACATAGTATGTACTATATATAGGTATATACAATATATATAGGGTTTTGATTTTTGATTTTTATATATTATTTTTATGCAATTTTATCCTTATTTTATATTTTATTTATTTATAGAATAAAATAAGGAATAAAAGGGTGTTTTTATTTTATTTTTATTATTTATATACATAGGTAAAATAAATACATATATACATCTATGTATATGGTATATGTACAATGTATTTTTGTATTTTTGATTTTTTCTATTTTTATTTTGTTTTTTGTATTTATAAATATATATATAAGTATGTACAAGTATAATTTGAATTATTTTTGGTTGAGGAAAACATTTTTATTTATTCACATAAATATTTACACATGAGCCCCTATCTCCCTCTACTTTGGCTTTTATGCGGTCAGGCCCATGCTGAGCCCTCCCTTGGGTTAGGTTGCTCAATATTTATTCTAAATATTTCCCTCTTTTTCTTTTTAATCTTTATTCTTTTATTTTTGCATAAAAACATGCTAATTATAGATTTTTACACAATATAGCTTTTGGTAATTATTCCTATTTACACATATCTACATGTATTTGCAAAGGTTTTTGTAGCTAAAATATAAGAATAAAGAGTGATGAATGAGTATTCATCACACCCATATACTTAACTTTGCTAGTCCCTTAGCAAACACTTATTTGAAAAAGAAGTGAAAAAGAAAGAAAGAAAAAGAAAAAAAAGAGGATGTACATGGATCAAGGTTGATTATTAAACTTGCCTTCATTAAATTGAGGTATGGAGCTCGATCAGATCTTTGGATTATTAATGTGTCGGAACCTTATTTAGACTTAAGCTTAAAACTCAACAGCCTCTAAGTTCCACTAATCTATAACCAAGACTCCTCAATGCTCCAGATCAGAACAAGTCATCAATCACAAACCCTGAAGACCATGAATCTTTTCTTGTCCTGTGAAAGTGAAGTCTAAGCTCTCCACCTCAGAAATGGCAACTTGACAACCCTCCCCAACAAGGTAACTCTATGACCTCAATCTGGCCACTCTTTCCTCGAGGAGCGGGGTATTCCCTTCTAAGTTCAAGTTCAACCGGCTCAAGAAGAGGGGGAAGAAGAGAATGGGTCAAGGCCAGTGTAGCCAAGTACCCTTGGGAGCTTGACCAGTGTAGCCAAGTCTCCCTGCTGCAAGCTACAAAAGGTGGATCATGAAACCAAGCTTTGCTTATTGCACTCTATATACATACTCCGGTGGGATTATCATTTTCTATCAGACCCACCACTTTTTTTGGAGTTCTTTTCTTTTTGCACATTTTTTTTCAAGTGCATCTGTACAACATATACATGTGCAACATATATACAAGGAGTTTTTCCTCTTGAGCCAGTAGACTATCCCTCTTTTGAAGCTTTATTGCAACCCACAACTCCCGTCGTTAGACCTCATGGCAACCAGACCAAGTTGAGACGCACTTCCTTCACTAAAAGAAGAAGGGAGGTTCCGCCTAGAAGTACTACCCTCATATGCTACCCCAAGTCAAGGAAGACTGCCTCCTCACCACCTCATCCATAGAGAGCTCGGTGCATAGTGCTGGTGTCCAAGTAAAGCCACAATCTATATGAGTCATGTGTTGTTGTTAAATGCTCTACTTAGGCTCATTGAGATGACATGTGATCATAGCCTAGTGGACTCAAAGAATTAAGTCACCATGTACCTGAAAAGCCTTAAACCTAAGCCCTATAAGGTTCCTCTTAGAGATTAGGTGGATTAAGATCTTAATCAAGCTCCATTTCTCGATTTGATTCCAGGCTAGTTTAAATGTCAACTATCATCCAGAAAAACTATATACATATGTACAAAAGATGCTTATTTACACAAAGTTTACAATCATGCAAAATTTTTGAAAAATGTTTTGAAATCATGAATGGATGATGCATGAAGTGCAAGTTTTGCAAAAAGATATTTACACACATTTACACAAGATTTTTGCAAACTTTTGATTTTCAAAACATTTTGGAAAAATTTTGTACTATATACATAATTTTGATACCAAAAATATTTACAGAAGCTTTACACAAAAGATTTTTGAAATCATTTTTACAAAAATAATTTGTACACTAGCTATTTATGTGCAAATAAAAGAAGTTTATGTACAAGAAAATTTTTAATTTTTGTGGTTTTTAGCCATTTTATTTATTAACACACTCACACAAAGTACGAGTTATGGCTAAAGTATATATGAAATATATACACACCCCCTATACTTAGCTCGAACGATGTCCTCAGAGTCAAGAGCGATGAAGAAGACATAACTCGTGCTAGGTATAGGAAAGTGAAAAGAAAGGCTATACAAAAAGGAAGAATAAAAAGTCAAGAGGGTCTCAGGTCTCCCCCCTATACTTAGGATCAAGTAATTCTAAGTATAGCAGGCTGTATACTAAGAAAAGACCTGAGTGGAGAATATACAGGGTCTACCCCCCTATACTTAGGGTGAAATATCCCTAAGTATAGGCAGCAAAACAGAGGTAGACAGAAACAAAAGAAATACCCAAAAGGTCTCACATCCCCCCTATACTTAGGGTAAAGTACACCCTAAGTATAGCATAATCACAAGATGAAGAAAGGGATGTGGGACTGAAGACTGTGGTGATATGGACATCTGGATCTATACATGGCGGAAGATCAGTGAAACTCAGGCGTGAGATGCATTAGATGTGAGTCAAAGACCACATCTCACGCAAAATGAATAGGGGCAAGATCAGCGACCCGCGGCTCATGATCTAGAAATGGCTTGAGCCGCTGGCCGTTCACTCGAAAGGTACTCTCAGAAGACAACTCAGATATGTCAATGCTACCGTTGTCGTGTACCTTTCTGACCAAATAAGGTCCCTTCCATTTGCTCTGTAGCTTCCCTGGAAATAATCGTAGCCTCGCATCAAACAGCCATACTCTCTGTCCAATCTCAAAATGCTTGTGGCTGATATGAGAATCATGCCACTCCTTAACCTTTTCCTTATAATGTAGGCTGTTTGAGAAAGCTGCATCTCTAAGCTCCTCCAGGGCAGCTAACTCTGCCCTCCTCTGGTCTCCCATACCATCTGGATCCATCAGAATATCAGTGACTGCCCAAAGTGACTTGTGCCTCAGCTCAACAGGTAAATGGCATGGCTTGCCATATACGAGGCGAAAGGGAGATGTACCCAATGGTGTCTTGAAAGACGTCCTATATGCCCACAAGACCGAGTCCAAAAGCTGTGACCAATTCTTTCGGTCAGGGCGGACGACTTTCTGCAGAATAGTCTTGATCTCCCTATTCGACACTTCGGCTAGACCATTCGTCTGTGGATGGTAAGGTGTAGCAATACGATGGTCTATGCCGAACTCGCTAGCAAGTGCCTTCACCTGGTCGTTGATGAAGTGAGATCCCCCATCAGAAATCAGAACTCGTGGAACCCCGAACCGCGTGATGATATGCTTCCTCAAAAATCTGCAAACTGTCCTCGCATCAGCGGCTCGGGCGGGGATAGCCTCCACCCAACGACTCACATAATCTACGGCCAACAGAATGTACTCAAATCCCTGACTCTTAGGGAATGGACCCATGAAATCGATGCCCCATGCGTCAAAAACCTCACAGAAGGGAATGGGCTGCATCGGCATCATATCACGTTGTCCACAAGTGCCCATCCTCTGACAGTCAGTACACCTCTTCACGAACTCATCTGAGTCCTTGAAGAGGGTAGGCCACCACAAGCCGGATTGGAGCACCTTCTGTATCGTTCTCCTCCCAGAATGATGTCCTCCTGCCTCAAGCTTGTGGCAGTAAGTGAGGACGCTATGGTGTTCCTCCTGAGGAATACACCGACGCCAGACGCTATCCCCTCCTTCGTGGTAAAGGATGGGATCCTCCCAATGGTAAGACTTGGCCTTCGCAAGGAAGGTCTCAATCCTCTGCCTGGGCCAATCTTGTGGGACTTTCCCCGCAACGAGAAAGTTCACAATATCGGCGTACCATGGGAGTGAGGCGATAGCAAGGATCGCCTCATCTGGGAAGGTATCTCTAATAGGATCAATCTGCTCAGAATCCTCAGGCTGCTCTAATCGGGAGAGATGATCCGCCACCACATTCTTGACTCCAGGTTTATCCTTGATCTCAATGTCGAACTCCTGGAGTAGAAGGATCCATCTAGTTAGTCTGGCCTTGGCATCCTTCTTTGCCATGAGGTACCTGATGGCGGTGTGATCTGTAAACAAAGTCACTCTAGATCCAATGATATACGATCTGAACTTATCTAGGGCAAACACTACGGCTAGCATCTCCTTCTCTGTGACCGTGTAATTCCGCTGGGCAGAATCCAAAGTGCGGCTAGCGTAGTGTATGGCAAATGGAACTCCATCCCTCCTCTGTCCCAGCACTGCCCCTACGGCAAAGTCGGAGGCATCCGTCATGATCTCGAATGGGAGAGACCAATCAGGCGGCTGGAGGACAGGAGCCTCAATGACACACTGCTGAAGAGTCGCGAAGGACGAAAGACACTTGTCATCGACAAGGAACTCAGTGTCTTTCGTCAAGAGGTCAGTCAACGGCCGGGCAATCCTACTGAAATCCTGAATAAATCTTCTGTAAAATCCAACGTGCCCCAGGAATGACCGTAGCTGCCTCAGATTGGACGGCGGTGCGAGTTTCCTAATGACATCAACCTTGGCCGGATCAACCTCCATGCCCCTGTTGGAGATGATATGGCCAAGCACCGTCCCTTGAGTCACCATGAAGTGACTCTTCTCCCAAGATAAAACCAAATGATACTCAATACATCGCTGGAGTACTCGGTCTAGGCAGTCAAGACAGGAGTCGAATCCGTCGCCGTAGACCGAGAAATCGTCCATGAAGACCTCCAAACACTCCCCTACCATGTCCGAGAAGATCGACAGCATGCACCTCTGAAAGGTCGCAGGGGCATTGCATAGCCCAAATGGCATGCGTCGAAAAGCATATGTGCCGAAGGGACAGGTAAAGGTGGTCTTCTCCTGATCCTCAAGAGCGATGGCCACTTGGTTGTAGCCCGAGTACCCATCCAGGAAGCAATAATGGCTCTTCCCTGCCAGTCTCTCAATGATCTGGTCAATAAAAGGCAGGGGGAAATGGTCCTTCTTGGTGGCCTGGTTGAGTCTCCTGTAGTCAACACAGACCCTCCAAGAGGTGGGTACTCGTGTAGCGATCTCCTCTCCCAACTCACTGATCACAGTCGTGATGCCCGTCTTCTTGGGCACCACATGCAAGGGGCTGACCCACTTGGAGTCGGAAATGGGATAAATAAAATCTGCACTCCACCATTTTGATATTTCCTTCATCACAACCTCTCTCAAGTTGGGGTTCAGTCGCCGCTGGAACTCACGTGACGGCTTCGCCCCCTCCTCGAGATAGATATGGTGGGAGCACACTGATGAACTAATCCCATGGAGATCTGCTACGCTCCATCCGATTGCCTTGCGGTTCTTTTCAAGAACCCCCATCAAACGGGATTCCTGCTCTCCAGTCAAATCGGCGGAGATAATGACTGGGTACATCTCTGGCTCGCCCGCGAGGAATCGATACTTCAGCGAAGTAGGGAGCGGCTTCAGCTTTGGAATGCTGGGTGCTGGCAAATCTGGCTGCGGAAGGAAATGCGTGAAAGCTGCTAAGTCTGCCAAATCTGCCTGGGAGAAAGAAAGCGCACTCTCGCAAACTGGATCGGGAGAAGGCTGCTCAACTGTGCTGTCTCTGATCTGCTCTGCATCTGCCTCCTCCACATCTGTAGGCTCAGGTGGACTCAGGTCTGGCATCTGATCATCACAATCTGCCCAATCAGACTCTGAATCCGAGGGATCTGTATCAACCGCGGTGTCATTAGTACCACCGTCACTGAAACTCGTGTCGCGATCAAGGACCGGCTCTGCTGCCTCTGTGGTATCCTGAACCAGGGCTGTGCTCTCCAGACTCTCCTCTGCTATCATCTCGGCATCAGTTGTATCTGAAAATGAGAGGATGGTCTGTGTCGCAGGGTCTGCCCAAGCTGCCTCATCGTCTGTGATCACAAAATCACAGTCCTGGTGGATGTCTGGCTCTGTGTCTGTCAGCTGCTCTGCATATGTACTGGCCTCTGAGCGTGCTCTCTCTCTAGCTCTGTAGTCCTTGACCGTCTCTATTTGTATACTCTCGCCCTCGACGCGAAAGTACACCTTCCCGCTATCATGATCAGTTACCGCCTTGGCTGTGGCCAAGAACGGGCGACCAAGGATGATGGGGGTATCGGTCACTGACTCAGGGATCTCCATGTCCAACACTACGAAGTCTACGGGGAATTTCAGGCCCTGAATAGTGATGATAACGTCTCGTAACAACCCCTTCGGCCTCTTGACAGATCGATCAGCGAACTGAAGGACTGTCCTGCTCTGTCGAAGAGTGCCCAACTCGAAGCGATCGAGAAGGGCTGCCGGAAGAAGGTTGATCAACGATCCGCTATCTAATAGAGTACGGTCGAACCTCTGCTCACTGATCTAGCATCTGACATACGGGGCCCCTGAATCTGGCCTCTTGGCTGGCAGTCGGTTCTGGATCGCAAAACACGTGGCTTTCGTCAACACATGGATCTCTGAAGTGTGGTTCCTCCTCCTCCTCCTGACTGTAGTCTTGTCTCTCAAAGATCGCTGGAGAAGGGGGATATGCTGCAAAGCCTCCTGGAGGGTCAGCTGGATGTGGAATCGATCTATCATGCTCTGGCTGAACTCCTCAAGCTCTCTCTTTTTTGGATATTTTTCTTTTTTCTTCCCCTTCCCCATCTGAAGGGCTCTAGGGAAGGGGATCACAGGGTCCTTCTCAGATGAAGGACTAGGAAAAGGCCTAGACGGTTCGACGACCGGATCCGCACATACATCAAGCACCACAGTGGGACCAGAAGAAACTAAACCTTTTCCTTTATTCACAACAGTGTTCTAAGATACATGAACTGAAGGAAAGACAACATCTCTATCACTACAAACACCGGTGGCCTCAGTACCACCATGGGCTGACTCTGCTGCTGCTGCTGGACGTCTCGCGACATCAGTACCGCAGGCTGGCTCGGCTCTGCTGGTGGCGTCAGTGCCACCTCCTCGAACTGGTGAAGCGGCGGCCTCAGTACCGCCGGTGGGATCAGCATCCTTGGTGGCCTCAGTGCCACCATCATCATCAGGAGCGGCCTCAGTACCGCTCTCCTCCTCCTCATGTGGCGCCCCGGAGGTCTCCTCGTGGTGAAGCTCAGATGAGGCGCCGCCGCCTGCTGGGGTCCTACCGCTCCTAAGTGTGACAAAATCAGCATCAAATAGATCCGAAGACATATCATCAAATGGGTCACTAGGAGTGGCAAGCTCAGTGTGTACTACCTGCTCAGATTTCCTCTTGAGGTTGTTCGGGTTCGGCTCGATCTGTGCAGGAATGGTGGCCTTCCCTCTCACCAGGTCCCGCATCTCCTAGCGGAACTCGTCCATCTCCCATCGAAATGTGGCCTGCTGGTCCGTAAGGAGGCGGGATATCATCCAAGGCGGGGCTCTCATGGGAGCCCGACGGCTAGCCTCTCTGGTGCTGAGGCTGCTGGAACTGCTGGTGGTGCTGCTGAGAGGGGTAGGAAGAGGGATGTTGCTGGTATGCTGGGTGAGCCGGCTGCTCACGTCTCCACGACTGTCCCTGCTGCTGATAGGGACGAGGGACGAAGGATGATGGCTGATGTGACTGGTAAGCTAGGGGCTGCTGCTGCGGCTGCTGGTGATCTCTCTACTGGGCGTACTGCCCTCCCTGTCCTGACGGCTGCTGCTGGGGCTGGGCACCACCACTCCCCCACCTGAATTCGGGATGGTCTCGTCGGATCCCAGGCTGGGGGCGGTCATACCAAATCCCGTTGACATCCATCAACGGCTCTGCATCGTAATGGGCTGGCGGGAGTACTGCCAGAGGCTGGTCCGGCTGGTAAACCACCATCTGCATGTCTGGAGATGGTGGGGACTGGAAGGTGGGCTGCGGCTGCTGGTACAACTCAGCCTGTACAAGATGAACCTGTCTAGGCTGCTGTAGGGAGCTGGAGCGCTGGGACGAGCTGCTGCTGCTGCCGGAGTCGCCTCGCGACTGAAGACGGGGCTGTGGAGCCGTCTGTGCCTCCTGAAGACACATGAGCTGTGTCTTCATGTCGCTCAGAGTCTGTTCCATCTGCTCCATCTGAATGATGCCCTGGCACTGCTTCTTCTCGATCAGCTCCATGCGGTCCAACTTCTCGCTGATGATACCCATGTCCGCAGCGGACGACTCTGCCTGTGCTGCTGCGACTGCGGACGAACTGGATGGACCTGCATCGACCCGTGCTATCCGCTGGTACTGCACGGGTCCTGACTGCGGCTGGGGTCTCTGTGTGTACAGCCTGGTCTGGGACATCACCATGTAGTTTTCGGCCATCTCCTCGTAGATGGCCCAGACCTGGTCGTGGTCCTTGGCGAAGTAGGACCCCCCGCAAGAAGCGTTCACCAGACCCTGAAGCTCTGGCATCAACCCGCTGAAGAAGCTCTGAACTAGGTTCGGCTTTGAGATGTCGTGGTGCGGGCATCTGTCTAGGAGCTCTCGGAACCTCTCCCATGCCTCGTGAAACTGCTCGTTGGGGAGCATGAAGAAGTTACTGATCAGGGCCCTCGCTGCATTGGTCCGCCCGAGTGGATAGTACTTGTTCAAGTACTCGGTACGGAGCTGCTCCCAGGTGTAGACAAACTTCCCTAAATGCTTCAGCCATGTGGCTGCTCTATCTGCCAGTGAAAAAGGGAAGGCCATCATGCGAATCGTGTCCTGGTCCACGTGGCGATCGTGGACAGTGCTGCAGATCATCAGGAACTCCTGGAGGTGGAGGTGGGGCTCCTCAGTGGTAAGTCCGTGGAAACGGGGCAGTAGCTGCAAGGTGTTCGGGGGGAACTTGAAGTCCCCCACGATCGCCGGCACTACTACCCATTGATGCATCAGAGTTGATCCGGGGTTGTGTAAATCCCGCATCGGTCGTGGTGGTCTTCCTGCCGCGGCGGCTGCCGCTGCGGCGGCGGCAGCTGCTGCTGCTGCTGCGGCTGCTGCGGCTCGTGCCTCTGCATCAGGTATCTCCTCAGGCTCGCTCTGCTGGTCTCGCTCTGCTCTGAGCCTCTCCAACTCTCTCCTCATCTCAATCATGAATGCTCCCTGATCGCGTAGCTGCTGCTGAACTGTCTCGAGTGATGCGATCAGGGTGGAGTTGATCGCTCCCTGGTCAAGTACAAAGTGCTTGGGCTGACGGGAGTGATCATCTGAACTGCTGGCCATGGCGACGTCTGTAAAATCAAACGAGCCCAACTCAGGTGCTGTCAAATCAATCACTCTCTCCTCGGGCTCGTGTCTCTCAGGAAGGAAAGAAAGGGGGTCGAGGGGGAACAAGGCGGAGTCGTACTCGGGCTCGGAGAGCTGGTCTCGGCTCTCGCGGGCCAACCTAGATGATGAGGTAGACGTGCCCAAAAGCGGTGCAGCCAGAGACTGCCTAAGAGAGCGTCTACCCATCATCTTGATCTGGTCGAGTCGGGTGGATGAGATCTGGAGCAACTATGATCACAAGACAAACCCCCGGTTCACCAACGCGACGCGAGCTGAAGACCGTGAAAGTTCAGTCAAATTATCTTGTCAATTTTATTTGGTGAACACACAAAATATCAGAGCGCTTACGTGACATGTTAGGATACCCGATGCTATCCCAACCGACTGGCCCGCACGGAAAAGTCGGTAATCAGTCGGGACTAGCACCGGAGGGCTCTACCTAGGGTGCGGGTCACTCTCTCGCGCATCCAAACCATACAATGAGGGGGTTGCTCTCCCCAAGACAAAATTTTTAGGGTGAGCGGTTTTTAAGATCAATAGTATTAACCAGTCCCAATTTTATGGTTTCTCTTTTTAATCTTTTTTCAAATAAAAACAAACGGCCTAACGAATTTTTCAGTTCTCCTGGTTATTTAATCCAAAACAGGGGGAGAAGACGAAAAAGCTGATGCGCGATGAAATCAATGATGCATGTTGAGTAAGAAATGCGTACCTTGTCTCCAGCACTCTACATGCAAGTGATCCGCGCAGAATTTAAAGACAGAAAGGAAACTACCTAAATGATGCAACGGGAAAGCCGAGTCCTAGATGAGCAATTCTAGCGCAGAACCGTCTAACCGGTCACCGACCTCCAAGCCAAAGAGTCCGGTCTTGGCCCGTCCCTCCTCTGTCCGAGAAATCGGGGGTAGGAGAAAGCGCTTTACAGGACGGGCTGCGGCACGTAGGCTACGAAGGAAAATGAGTCGGTTATTTTTATTAATGATTTTTAGTAGGTCCAATTAACGTTCTATGGGAACAGGCAATCAGTTAGGTGTGGGGATCCTACTAATTACAACACAATCACCAGAAATTCCTAAGTCTAGGGGCTCGAGCAAAAACCGCGTAAACACCGGAAAAGGCAGAAAGAAAATAAAATAAAATAAAACCAAAGCCGCGTAAAAAGCCACGAAAATCCTAAAGGTCCCCCGAGCACACCGATGCTCGGCGAAACAGACCCACTAAGCAGATATAGTCCAAAGAGTCCAAGTCTGAGAGTATCCTGTATTATTACAATAATAATGCAAAAGAAATCCTCGCCCACTCAACTCTCTCTCACTCTCTCCTGCGGCTCCGCAAAGAAAGGAGCCGCCTCCGAATCCCGCGGTTGCGTCGGCTTCTTGAAATCGGCCGCCTCGGTCCTCGGTCCCTCGCAAGAAAGAGCAAAGTGGTCAGAACCAGATAATCAAATAATAATAAAAGAAAATAAAGGAAAATGAAAAATAAGGGTATATGTGCAAAAATGTAAAATAAAATCAACACTCAAAATAAAACAAAACAAAAATAAAAGAAAATGAAAATAAAGCAAAATAAAGCAAAACTAAAATATAGACAAAAGCCACGGAAAAGCCGCAAGCTCTGAAAGAGCCGCGAAAAGCCGCGAAAACAAAAACGAAAAGAAATCAAAACTACTAAGCCGTGCTCCCCGGCAACGGCGCCATTCTGATAACAGGACTGATCACTCGGGTATAAGTACTAAAAATAGGTCGTCGCGACCCAAAGCGATCAGACGATGTGTATCAAGAAAAATGAACCACTCGAAATAGATCAAATCAACAAAATCACGAAGTAGCGGTCCTGTTATGTGATTAACATGGTATAGCACCCAGGGTCGAACTCAAGGAGCACGGGTTGGCCGAGAGGCCTACGAAGTAGTAAAAACAAAGAAAATAAAGAAAGAAAGTATTTTTAGTGGTTTTTTAATTATTTATATTTTTTTTGGATTTTTAATATATTGAGAAATTAAGAAAACAAAGGAAAAGCACACTTTAACAATTTATTCAAAGCATCAAAAATCAACCAAAAATTCAAACAAAAATGTTTTTATATATTTTATATATGTTTTTAGTATTTTTGGTGAATTTTTAGTAATTTTCTGATGTTTATTTTATTTTCTAAAAATCAAACAGTGCCTAAAATAAAGGGTACTGTCCAGCCTAGCCAAGAAGCCTTAGATAAAATATCTAAAAGCCTCAAAATGGCTTGGAGGTAATTTTCCTGTAAAGAAGAGAAAACAAGGAAAATTTAGGTACCACTTTTGTTATATTGGATTTTTAATTTATTTACTAGAAATTTATGGGTTTTTGAGTGTTTTTTAAGTTTTTAGTGTTTTCCAGTAGTGAAAAATAGCCAAAATTGGCTAGAAAATCAAACCAAGAAAACTAAACAGTAGGTATTTTTTATAGAATTTTTGAATGAGTTTTTATATTTTTTTTGTGATTTTTCAAACTAGGCAGTAGCTAAAATAGAGGTTTTTGAATTTTTAAAAATATCAAACAAAATCAGAAATGTCCTCAAAAATCCACAAAAATCCTACACCATGGCAGGAGTCATGTGTCGAATTTTCGTTGGATTTGGAGGTGTTTTGATATTTTATTCAAAAATAAAGGTAGAGCATTGTGCACAGGGACCAAAGTGCAGATACCCAAAGTTCTGGGGGTCCTGGTGCAATACCCAGCAAAACACGCGCCACGCACGTGCCTGGGGCACTCAGGGACCTAAATGTAAGAAAAATAAGTCCCGAGGACTTATTGGTAACAAGTACCAAAAGTCTAGGGGTCTTATATGCAAATAACCCAAGAAATATCGTGCATGCTCAAATAAACCACGCACAGGGGTATAAATGCAAATATCCAAAAACTTTAATTCATTTAATAACATCCAGAACTACAAGGGCATCTACTGCAAATAACCCAAACAAATCACGTGTCGAAGCACGTGTCCACAACAGGCAGGGGTATAAATGCAAATAACATAAAGCTCAGGGTTTGATGTGCAAATTAACCTAAAACTAAACAACTGACTTTACTATTTACAGGACTAAAACGAAATAAAAATAAAAGCGAGGCCTAAGGGTAAATTACCCTTTATTAAGCGGGGCGGCTGGATGACTGCCACGTGGCTGATCGGATGGCGTGGAAGCGGGGTGGCTGGTGATCCAACGGCTGAGGTCGATCCTCCAAAGATCGGGCGGTGGATGCAGCTCCGTGAACGGATGGTCGTGATGCAATCTGGAGCGGGAGGCGACGATCAACGGCAACTGGAGGTCCTGGATGAACAGGCGGCCGGCGAACTTCGTCGGCCTCGTGGAAACCCCTCCGGCCTCCTCTGCTGCGCCTGAGTATCGGAGAAGGTCCGGCGTGGCTGCGCACAGCTGCTGATGTCCTCCGATGGCCCAGCCGAGCTCGGGAGAGCTCCGGCGAGGGTGGCGGAGGCGAGACTCCTGGTCTGAACGGGAAAGGCCTCAGATGGCCTTTGCTGGACCTGCAAAGCAACCCAGAAGACTCGCGGGTCGAGGGCAAAGTGCCTCGACCCGGTTAGGCGAGGTGGGGGTGGCTGATGCGTCGGGACGACGAGCTCCGGTGAAGGTGGTGGGCGGAGGAGCTCGGTTCCCAGCTCCTGTGCGAGCTGGGTTGAGTGAGTGGATGGAGAAGGTGCGTCGGACGAAGGCGATCGTGAGGGTCGGTTCCGATGATCGAGATGGGTGGCTGGATGGTCGGAATCGAAGAAATACGACGGCTGCGAAAATTGGGCGTAAATGGAAATTAACGGGAACGGCGGAGCTAAGGGGTTACCTGGGTGGTCGGAGAGACTAGGGAAGAGCTGCTGGAGCTCCCGGTCGTCGCCTCGAGGGTCGTCTCGGCCTGAGGCTCGAAGCTCGCGCTGGTGGCGGAGCTGCGGCGGCTACGTCGCCGGATCGATGGATTCACTCCCTCTCCTCGCTACAACAGGTTGGGGATGCGAGCTGTCACCTCACACACTCATTGGAGCTCACTGGAGAACGAGGCGAATGGCCAAAGATGCTCAAATCGAGTGGCGGAGCTCGCTTATGTATGGTGGAGGGGTCCGAGAAGGATGGCTCGGGTAGGGTCGTGGTGGCGTGCGGATCCCAAGGTGGATACCTGGCGAGGGTGTCGGATGTGGGAGGATCAAAACGGAGCCGGGGTTTAGGGAAATGGGTGTCGGGTCGAGCGGGTAGAAATAGGAGAAGTCGGGTCCGGAGCTCAGACTCGTGGGAAGTGGTCCTGGGGGGGGTAGTTGACCGGGCGGTCAACATCCCCAGGACCCAATGAGAAGGGGCCACGTGGCTAAACTTTGAAGCTCAAAAGTAAGGTAGCAAATGGCCGACTTTGCAAAAAGTTAAAACATGAAATATTTTTATTTTATTTTTTCTATTTTTTTTGATTTTTAATAATTTTTCTGAAATGAAAATAGGCTATATACATAGTATGTACTATATATAGGTATATACAATATATATAGGGTTTTGATTTTTGATTTTTATATATTATTTTTATGCAATTTTATCCTTATTTTATATTTTATTTATTTATAGAATAAAATAAGGAATAAAAGGGTGTTTTTATTTTATTTTTATTATTTATATACATAGGTAAAATAAATACATATGTACATCTATGTACATGGTATATGTACAATGTATTTTTGTATTTTTGATTTTTTCTATTTTTATTTTGTTTTTTGTATTTATAAATATATATATAAGTATGTACAAGTATAATTTGAATTATTTTTGGTTGAGGAAAACATTTTTATTTATTCACATAAATATTTACACATGAGCCCCTATCTCCCTCTACTTTGGCTTTTATGTGGTCAGGCCCATGCTGAGCCCTCCCTTGGGTTAGGTTGCTCAATATTTATTCAAAATATTTCCCTCTTTTTCTTTTTAATCTTTATTCTTTTATTTTTGCACAAAAACATGCTAATTATAGATTTTTACACAATGCATGCTTTTGGTAATTATTCCTATTTACACATATCTACATGTATTTGCAAAGGTTTTTGTAGCTAAAATATAAGAATAAAGAGTGATGAATGAGTATTCATCACCATGCTCGCACAAAGCACATTGATGTGAGATACCATTGGCTGAGGGATGCAATTGATCAGAAGCAACTCATGTTGAAGAAGATTCACACCGATGAGAACCCCTCAGACATGTTGACCGTGGCAGTCACTCGTGACAAGCTTCAGCTCTGTAGAGAGCTGAGCGGTGTCACCTCTTGTTGATCTCCATCACAGGACAACACCTCCCCGTTGGGGCTGGAGGGGGAGGTTGTTGGGTATACTTGATATTGTTCCAGCCCCAACTTGGGGGCAACCGAAATTTACCCTTTTGAGAAGGGCATCCTTGATGTTTGACCAGATTTTGGAGTCCCTTTTCCAGGGAGTATCGGCCCCATTTGCATCTATCGGACATTCCATTCCAGGAGCAGCGGGCAGCCCTAGTTCGTGCTTTTCTCCCATTCCAGCCAAAAACCAAGAGCAGCGGCAAGGGTTTTAGACCCTCTTCGTCCTCCTCACGCGTGAGAAAGAGTTCGAGTGCGAGGGAGAGAGCAGGAGCAGCCATGTTCGAGAGCAGCAGTGGCTAGGGCTGTGGTCTTTGGGCTTGGAGGGCAGTGGCTTTGGGCGAGCTCTAGCGGGAGCAGCGGGGGGTCGTTGAGGACGACCTTAAGAAGTCGAGCATCGGTTTGGGTCTCCATCCGGGAGCCCACAAGGGGAGTTACTTTGTCCTCCTTGTTTTGAGCACAATATTGGTATAATTAGATACCTAGGGATAGTTTATTTCTTGTTGAAGAACTATCCATTGTGTGTGCTTGTACCTCGGTTTTGTGGGCAACAAAACTGGGAAGAACATTAACTCTTTTGACCGTAGTGATTGGTTGTCGGTCTTGCCCCGTGATTTTTCCCTTGCTCACATTGAGTAAGGGTTTCCACGTAAAAATCCGTGTCTTGTGTGGTTGCTTGCTTGCTTGCTTGTGGTTGCTATCATTGTTGCTATTTGAGTTCCCGTGTGGGGAACATATCTTGTGTGTGCCATCTTTGCTGCAGGACAGTTTTAGGGGGATATTATCCTGGGTTGTTTGATCGTTTCCGCATCTATATATAATCCCCAACAAGTACTACTCCCATCTAGTCTCTATATCCTTCTGAGTAACAAGCACATGACCATCCTCGTCCTTAATACATCTCACTTCAGAAAGGTCTTTGGTCTTTCTTTCTCTTGTTTTGGCCAACTTGAATATATCCTTCTTCCCCTCCTTAGAGTCAAGATTTTTATACAAAACTTCATAAGCTTTTGACTTAGCTTCGCTTACAATGTTCTTTGCTTCCTTCTTCGCTAATTTGTATCTTGTTATAGCTTCCTCCGTTCTATCCTTAAACATAGCTTTAAAGCATGCTCTTTTAATTTTTAACTTCTCTTGCACCACTTCATTCCACCACCAAGCCTCCTTTTGACCTGGAGTTCCTTCCTTTGACTCGCCTAGCATCTCTTTGGCTATCTTTCGGATACAAGATGCTATTGCCCCACATCTCGTTTGCACTTCCGCCACAATCCCAAGAAAAGTATTCTAAAACCTTCTCCCTGAAGCTCAATTGCTTCAGTGGAAGGTTCCACCATCTAGTTCTAGTAATCTTAGGAACCCTCCTTTTCTTTATCATCCCTTTTAATTGTACATCCAAGACTAACAAGCGATGTTGAGTTGTCAAACTCTCTCCTGGAACTACTTTGCAGTCTATGCAACACAACCGATCTATTCTACTCAATGCAAAGTAATCTATTTGTGTTCTACTATGAATATTTAATAAAGGTACCACTATGAATATTTAATAATACAAACATAACCATATTCTTCGTATGTCTCACAAACTCAAACAATATAAATTTTGCTTGTGGCAACGGATTCAAAACATTAACATTACTACTATTTGTTGCCAAAAGTTTGGTAGCCATATTTTTATTGCAGCTAATGATCTATTGCTGCAACTTATGGAAGCTGAACATTTTGGTCTCATATATGTTGCCAATACTATAACAAAATTGAGCTATGGTGATATTTTTTTCAAAATCTGTCACTAAATCAGCAGTTGTTAAAATTATAATGACAATATTATTCATTGCGAGATTATTTTTTATACTTGAAATTAGAGATGAATATCATATCCGTCGTTATATCATTAGTGACAGTTTATATTGCAACACTTATCAATTGCTATTATCCAAAATTTTATCCAACCGTCCGTAATTTTTCAGCTCAAAATTTAGCATAAATTAAAATCTGAAAATAGCAATGGATAACTGTCTCTATATGTGCCGTATCATATTCATCGCTAATTTCAAGTATAAAAACATTTCAAAATGAATAATATCGTCGCTATATAATTAACCATGGTTGATTTAGCTTCGGATTTTTAAAAAGCATCACTAGAACCCAAAATTTTTAATGCAATTTTAGTGTGAGCATTTCGACGATTGAATTTCGTTGATAAAGAAGTACTTAAATTGTATAGAATTTTTGTAAGAACAACAAAAACAATCATCTCGTTGTTTCCTTTCTTCAGTGCTACATTAAGATGAAGTTTAGTCCGGGGAATAAAAAATCGGACCAACCATTGGAACCGGTCTGAACCGGCACCAAACCGGTTGGTTCGCCTGGTTCTTTAATTTTTTTTAAAATGCAACCAAGTTTGACCATTGACCCAAATTGGTTCAACAGGACCGGTTGACTTAGGTCGAACCAATTCTATTAAGTAAAAAAAATACCCAATAAAATTTTAGAAAAATGAAGTTACTTCACTAGCATGTACGGCTTTCCTGGAGACCCATCACTTTCACATCCCTAGCATGAGACATTTATCTTGGGAAAAATATTTCCTAATTTGGGTACGGAATGAAAATATTTCCTAAAAGGGGGACGTATTGGCGAACCGTTTGCCGCTCACTACGTGACGCGACAAACGATTTGTCGGTGATGATGAGGTAGAGCAACCTCTAATGCATCAAACAGTTCACCATGCCACTCATAGCAGCGGTGAACTGTTTGCTGCAAAGGGTCTGTTCTTGCCCAAAATTAATTAAAGTTATTTAATATACAACTATTATGTTAGGTCTTCAATTACTACGCTAATAATTTTCATAATTTAAATTGTATGAATAATTGTTTTATTAAATAAATTAACTAATTAATACTTTATTTAACAATTTTAATTATTTGTAAACTTATATTTGTGTAATTTCTTCATTCAGTAAATCATGTAGTTGTTTTTCAATGCACAGATTATTATGTCCGTTATTTCTCCATTAGTATTTTATTTCAAATTTTCACTCTATTATTATTTATTTTTATTTATTATGTATCGATCATTATTTATCTAATGATATGTTATGTATTGCTCTTTACTTAATTTGCTAAAGTTTTGTGCATTTGAGAAAAACAATACAATTTCAATTAGCAATCACACATATTAAATAAACTCGACTATATTTTTTAAATATCAAGAGAACACAATCTCATCACTACTATTTAATCGATAGAAGATTCTTGAATATGTGCCCACTAACATCACATCAAAATGCACATATCTATCCAGAGTTAAAGAAAATTTCATCACATCGAAGCAACCTAACTGATGACCTCGACCACACCCGCTCTCCTTGTAGTACGCTCAGACGTGCATACTTCAGTGCAATTGTGTAATGTAAATCTGCCAGATCTGCATACAGATCTTCTTTCTCGTCATAGTAATTTGTGGGCGATGAAGTCTCACTCTGTGAGAGTCCATCATAGCAGGTGTCATAGGGATAAAATTTCAACACCAATTTTTGATACTAACTTGTGCGGAGTTAGCTTCTCACAAGCTAACCAACCTTCCCTGATGCGTGTATAGATACACACCAGCACAATGAATGACCACACCGCCAGAATACTCGAACAGAAGCACTCAAGCACAAGGACACAAGAACAATGACACTAAATTTTCTTTGTTATTAACAAGAGACTCACTTTGAGTGTATTGTTTACAAATGAGCTATACCCCTCCTTATATATACAAGTCGGGGGCATACGAATGAATACCATTATTACATGTACAATGAATGCAAGGACTCTTCGTCTTCTGCGAAGACTCTTTGTCTTCTGAGATGACTCTTCACATGCCTTGGCTCTTCATCTTCCGTGCAATCCCTTCGTCTTCTGCAACCGATGCCACGTCTTCCGCTCCATCAGCATGTCAAGTCGTATGCATCATTAACACATCATGCCATCATGCCACATCATCAATGGGCCCAACGCTTCTATGTTGGATGTTGCAGCTCTGCTATGTCAAGTGTCGCCAAGCACTTGTATTGTGCCAAGGGAAACCCGTGGTCTTCGAACCTTTGTGTGGTAAACCCCATTCTTAGTTGTCTATAAGATAAGGTGAAGTCTTCCAGAACTTCATTGTGTAGCCACCAAACCACACAGACGTGCGATACTGATTTCACATTGTATTCCCATACCTCAGGAGTTGGGGATGTTACATGCCTCTCCCACCCGATCCATAGTGGAGAGTCGTATTTTGCCATGTTTGCCCTTGTGTGAGCGTTCATCTAAGCATAAGCCTTCCTCCAATGATAGTTAGAGTTATCGAACCAGAGCAAAGGAAGAGGTATATCTCCGGTGAGATCCACGACAACTTGCTCGTATTGAAGCACCTCTCATTTGCTTCATAAGGTTTTTGTGTGTATCAAGCGAAGACCAAGAGCCTTCAAGGGCTCTAGCCCATGCCTCTAATCACCTCTGATCTTCTTCTTCGATTTCCAGGTAATACCCTAACGAACCCCTTCACATTTTCTCCAATTTAATTACGCAACTTCATATTCTTTCACACTCAAAATATCAGTCATACACATCCATCAATCCTCCCAGATCCACGTGCACACACTTGAGGTTGCCTCCTCCTCCAAAATACTCCAAGAACCGATTTATTTCTTCACCTTGTGAAGGTGAAGAACCCACTTAGGGCTCCACCTCCAGCAATCCGTTCAGCCCACCGTCCACCTTAAAACCCGTTCCAAACCATTGTTTGCTTCGGCAATATAGTGTTAACACTACATGCACTTCATTAGTCAGAATTCAGAAACCATCTCCGATCTCGAATCTCCTCTCGGACGAAGCTTCGTCATCCCACTGGTCTTTCCATTGCACCATCTTCTCTGACCCTCCACGGCCTTTGCGAAGTCCTCAAGAAGGTGTTCTGACCATCATCGAGGTTTGAGGAGCATGAAGTAGGAGCAGCATGCTCACCGGAGCCCCGCCTATGCACCATCTCACATGGAAGAGTGTAACTCAGAGGAGTACAAGTATCGTCGATCTTCCTGATTGAATGACCCACAGCGTCGAGCCTTCATCCCAAGGCACTTGGTGCGAAGCAACTACAACCATCCAGGTGGCCCTAGCCTCCAAGTCACCCAAACTTCACGCAGAAGCATGGATGTGTCCGCTTGGAGTATTTGCATTAAAGCCCCATCAGATTTCTTTATTTACAACTCTACCCTCGGTGACTGGACATTGCAGATAAGCCCCTTGCGTTTTCTTTATTGCCTTTCAGTTCATTTGGGACTCATTTGTGATGATTTATGTATTTTAATTAAGTTTTATTTGCAAATAAATCCATGATTTGAGTACTTGCCCAAGAAGATTTGAAAGTTTATGATTGTTGCAGTTTGGAGTTCTTACAAAGGTCTCTCTTGGATGAACTTAAAGATAAGCAGCCGTTCATGTTAGTTTTGGTTGTTGCATGCGATACAAAAATCTGCAATTGGGATAAATTGCTTGAGCATTTGAAAGTTGGTGGTCTCACATGCGAGATCATCGTGATAACGAGGGACCGAAGGTTGAGGATGCCATCCGTAGTGATAGAGTGGAATTGTTTCATTTAAACTCCTTAAAGGAAGAAGATATGCTTAACATCTTTAGAAGTGATGCTTTCGGCAGAAATTCAGATGCTTATCCAGAGCTAGAAATGATTGGCAAGCAGATTGTCAAGAGGCTTAAAGGCTTGCCTTTGGCAGCAGAAGCTATTGGAGGTATTTTACATGGCAATAGAGATGTTGGATGAAGATTTTAGAGAGCTAGATATCGAAACTTAAAGAGAGGGGAAATGATATACTCGTAATACTTATGCTAAGTTACGATAATCTGCATGTAGTCCTCAAGAAATGTTTTCATATTTTAAATTGTTCCAAAAAGATTACCAGTTTTGCTTTGAAGACGAATGTTTATCTTTATATAGAAATGATTCCGCATTGGCACCCATGACTCGTATATTTTACCTATATATGGGCCACAGATTATTACAAACGGGTACTAGGATCACTCCAAAAGACATTGGGATTGAATCATCATCGGATTATCAAATAGACCCCTTTTGCATAATACTGAATTTAATGGGGCACTTCGTTTTAAAGTTTATGATGTAGTCTATGATTTGATTGAGACAATTACCAAAGAGAACTTCCTTGAAGGAAGTCACAGTACCATAATTCAGCTTCCCAAGAACTATATATCGTTTCTTGACAACAATTTCGATATTGACGAGATTTCAGGTTTAGAGTTAAATATTTTAATTGGATCATAGGAAATTTACAGCATTGCGGACTCTCCTCTTTTACAAATTTAACAAAAAGGTCAAGAATCATACATGTCTTCTTGATGGTTGCTTCAATAGTTTTATATATCTACGGGTACTTTCTTTACACAACTACCAGATGACATCATTTGTTGGGTTTCTTTGATATTTCTCCAGCCCCAATTTGGAGGGGGCCTCTTTAATATTTGCCCAGCAAGTTGGCCCCCCAATTGGCAGCCTATCCTTTACCATTTTCAGGGAAGCAAATCCTCAATCGGGGTTTTCAATTCCAGGGAGCATTGGCCCTTTCCAGAACGTCGAGAGCCATGTTGGTTCCCCCCTTTTTCAGCCATTTCCAGTAGCAGTTCAAGAGAAGGTTTCGGACCCTGTTCTCCTTCCTCCACGCACGCGAGAGAGGCCGAGCGGGAGAGAGAGCGCACCAGCAACTCGGGCTCGAGAAGAGCAGCTAGGGCAAGGGATTGGAGGCTACAGTTTGGGCGTGTCTTGGGTGCATCCATTGGAGGTCGTTGCGAACGACCTCAAGAACCCGAGCTTCGTGTTTGGGTCTCCATCCGGGAGCCCACAAGGGAAGATACTCCATCTCCTTGTTTTGAGAACATTTTGGTATTGTTAGATATTGATGAACGTAAAATTCGCCTCTATAATAGTATGGAATTATGTCGTAGTACAGGAGGCGAATTTGGTTCATCAAAAACCACAGACTTTGAATGCTGTGGAATATTTATACTTGGCAAGTGTACCAAGGTCGAACACAGGGATACGGCAACCTAAAGTGTGTATTGAATTTTGATTCATGAAGGCATAATGTCAAATAATCTCAGTTTCAGGTCCATATGCAAATTATGATGCACTATGATATTTACAAGGCGATGCCATGATGCATGCATTTTTTATTTCGTTTTTATGCAAGTAAAAATGTTGCATGGGCAAATAATGCAAAGGAATATGCATGAAGAATAAAATGCCAGAATTATACCCTAAAATGTGAGCAACGCAATATAGAATGAAGTTAGAGTCAATTTGAACACATCATTAAAAATCGGTCATCAAATCAAGCAAGACAAATAGAGCATGGTCCCATTTTTAACATAAAAAAAAATCACTCAAATTAAAACAATGTCAAATGGAACAAGAAAGCATGCTAAAATGTTGAGGACAAAATAAGGATCAAAACGACACTAAAATCATGCAATTTGGACCTACGATGCTCAAGTTATGCTAAAAACAGTGCAAGGGTATAATTATAATAAAAATGCAATAAAATAAAGGGATAAATATTGCATTTAAGTCCCTGGAGGGACCTAAATGCAAATATGAAAAACCTTCTGGGCCCAGTTATAAATTGTCCATTGCGCGCATGGGCATATTTGTGAATCTTCAAAACCTGGAGGGCCTCCCTGAAATTTACCCAGGCACGCACGTGAGGCACGTGCCTGGGGACCAAAATGCAAATATGTAATCTTCCGGGTCTTCTCTGCAATTTACCCAGGCCCCCACGTGCCTCGCACGTGGGGCGCCTAGGTTCGGGCGCCCCCTCAGGCTCGGGCCACGTGGCTAAATCTGGTGGTTCGTATTAAGGCTTGGTTGACCCGAGCCTATAGGTCGGGGAAGAGGCTCGGGTCGACCACGTGGTCTCATCTGGACCGCCCGATCAGGAGGATCGGACGGTGCCTGTAAGTCATCCTCCTCTGCGAGTCACCGGAAGAGGCGGGGCTCCGGTGACTCGCTCAAAGCTCCGTCGAGCCTCGCGAGTCCTCCTGAGGATCGAAGGAGATGTCTGAAGTCCTCGCGAGGAAGCTGGTGGCGATGCGGAGCTCCGGCAGCATGAAGAAGGGCAGATCGATGAAGGGCTGCCGGTGGCGGAGCTGTCGATCGGAGCTGGGTGACTCGCTCCGGCCATTGAGGATCTGCAAGGTTAGTTTAGCCGAAGCGTGCGTGCGAAAGGTGCGTGAGTGTTCGTGAGGTGAGTGGTGGCCTGAGGGTGATCGGAGGTGGAGGCCAAAGCTCCTCCTCTGGCGAAATGGAGGAGGAGGTGGGTCGGAGTGGTAGGGGGTTCTGAAGAAGGGATAGGGGTCGGCGAGGGTCGGGGTGGATGGGGCGGAGCTGATGGGTAGGGCAGATGAGGGTGAATCGGCCGTGGCTGAATGGCGAAATTCGAAGAAAAATGCGAAGAAAAGATCTCCTCGCCGGAGCGAGGAGTTGGCGGAGGAGGAGGCCTGGGCTGGGCTTCAATGGAAGCCCGGGTCTTCGCACGACAGGGGAGACCGTTCCCCGGTGCTCGGCGGCGGGGATGGAGCCCCTACTCGGTGGGGGATAAACCGAGGGTCAACACCTGGTCAACCCCATGATCGCCTCGGCGTTCCGCCCCTCCGCTGTCACCGGAGGGTCGGAGGAAGCTAGGAGATGACCCAATAACGGTGGACACGGCTTCCGGTGATGGGGGTGGGGGTTTTATAGGTGAAGGAGGTCGGACGTTACAGAGGTGCGGGGCTACTTTGAACGGTGTGTTAATGGAGAGGGGGGTTACGGTGAGGGAAGTGGATGGTGGCGCGAGGAAGACGGAGGGAAGGGCTTCGTGAGAGAGGCGTTATGAGTGGAAGGAGGCGACTGGTGCGGTGGTTAAAAATGGAAGGGGGTGACGGAGGTCGCGTGTCGTAACGTCTGGAGAGAGACCCGACCGGAGGAAGGAGACGAAGCTCGAGCCGTTGGATCGTGGGATCCAACGGTTGGGATAGGAGCGCAGGTGAAGGGCTCCGATTAGATCTTAGGTTTAGATCCAACGACGGGCGTTGGGCGCTGATGAGCGGCTTAGATAGAGGCTTGGGTGAGATCTAACGGTGAGAGGTGACTGGGTGACGTGGCGCGCTGAGATGCGTAGGATGGAGGGAGGATCGGATGGCTGTGGTTGAAGCGGGAGCGGATGGTCTTGATTAGATATGGGAGTCAGATCAACGACTGAGGAGTGGAGCGGGACGAACGGCTCAGATGAGGGTGTATCAGGAGTGATCCAACGGCCGAGAGGTTTGCCGGGTGGCGGGACGGAGAGCGGGCCACGTGGGCGGCCCAGAGGGCGCCACGTGGCCCAATCAGATTAATTCACGAATAAAAACAAAGAAAATTAGAAAAGAAATAGTTAGAGGCCGAATTTGGAAAAAGTCAAAACATGAAAGTTGCTCGTCTCGACGAGATCTACAACTTTCATGTTGGGCAAAAAGCCAAAAGAGGTCATCTGTACAGAAGCTATTTTTGGGGGTATTTTCAAGGGAAAAAATACCGATTTTGTGGCTTTGAGATTTTTTTGTATTTTTTTTATCTTTTTAAGGGTTAGTGAATTATAGACAACTTATCTACCTAATTTTTAGGGGTTTTTGAGTGATAAAATAATTACAGAAAAATAAGTGCAATTAAATACAAATACTTAAGGGTTAATTATACACAATATGACACATGATAAAAACAAAGAATTAGAGGATATTTTTATTGGTTTGTTTAAGAAGGGATTTTAATAAGTGACTTTTAGCATGATGAATACGAGATTCATCAGATACATAGAGATAGTTGGCTACTTGTAGAAGAACTATCCATTGTGTGTGGCCTATATCTCGGTTTTGTGGGCAACAAAACTGAGAAGAACATTTGGTTCGTTTTGACCGTAGTGGATTGGTTGTCGATCTTGCCCCATGGTTTTTCCCTTACTCACATCGAGTAAGGGTTTCCACGTAAAAATCCTTGTCTTGTGGTGCTTGCTTCTTGTGGTTGCTTGTGGTTGTCTATCATTATTGCCATTGAGTTCCCGTGTGGAGAACATATATTGTGTGTGCCATCTTTGCTGCAGGACAAAGTTTTAGGGGATACTCCTGGGTTGATTGCATCAATTATCCCCAACAAGTGGTATCAGAGCTCAGGTTGAGCAATGGGCAAAGATGATGAAGGCATAATGATCAAGCTCACAAGTAGCAACTGGAAGATTTGGAAGACCAAGATGGAAGACATTCTTTATTGCAATGACCTTCACGATCCCATTGAGGGAGAGAGTGCCAAGCCAGAGAATATGTCCGTGGGGAATGGACAAAGTTGAACCGAAAGGCCATTGGGACCATTCGAAAGTGGCTTGACATATCCGTTTTCCATCACGTGGCCGAAGAGACGAATGCGAAGGAGCTGTGGGACAAGCTGTCCGAGCTCTACGACCAGAAAACCGCTACCAACAAGGCTTTCTTGATTAGAAAGCTTGTGAATTTGAAGTACAAAGACGGGACCAAGGTGGCGGAGCATCTGAATGACTTTCAAAGCATTATCAACCAGTTGACTTCCATAGGGTTGGTACTTGATGATGAGTTGCAATCACTTCTCCTATTGGGTTCACTGCCAGATAGTTGGGAGACTCTAGTAATCACCGTGAGCAAATCTACGAAGGACAGCAAGTTGACCATGGCTATGGTCAAGGGTAGTCTCCTCAATGAGGAGATCAGACGTCGCTCTTCGGGAGAGGCATCCTCCTCTTCACATGTGTATGCAGTTGAGATGAGAGGAAGATCCAGCAACAGAGGAGCGTCACAAGAGAAGCAGAAATCCAGGGACAAGTCCAAGAGTAGAGGAAAGTGTCACCATTGCCAGAAACCAGGTCACTGGAAGAGAGATTGTAGAGTTTGGAAGAGAGAGCAAGCTGAAGCCAAGAAAGATCAGAAAAAGGAAGATGCGAATTTAGCTGCAGTTGTGGCAGATGAAAGTGCAGATGAGGTGATTCTCACCATCCATGACCAATGCTTGCACGTAGGGAGTGATTTGGAGTGGGTCGTTGATACGGCCGCTTCCTATCATGTGACTCCACACAGGGAGTTCTTCACCACCTACACCAGGGGTGATTATGGGAGAGTCTTGATGGGTAACGAAAGTTACTCTAAGATCATTGGCATGGGCACCATCTCGATTCAGACTGATGTTGGGTGCTCAATAACTCTTCAAAATGTGAGGCATGTTCCTGATGTGTGGCTTAGCCTTATATCTGGCTCACAACGAGATAGTGAAGGCTACCATCTGAAGTTCGGCGACAGCAGATGCAAGATTAGAAAGGGTTCTCTCATCATGACTAGATGCAGTTTGTATCACACACTCTACATGACTAGATTGAAAGTCATGGATGACAGTTTGCATGCTAGTGAAGTAGATAATTCAGATTTGTGGCACCGTCGACTTGGCCACATGAGCCAGAAGGGCTTGCAGCTTCTTAGCAAGAGAGAAATGATCCCCTACCGTAATGACATTACTTTGTCTCCTTGTGATGCATGTGAGGTTGGGAAGAGCAGGAGTGCACCATACAGAGCCAGATCCAAGGTGAAGGGAGACCTTCTACAGTTGGTTAATTCTGATGTTTGTGGTCCTATGGACACAACCTCTTTGGGACGCAACAGGTATTTTGTCACCTTCATTGATGACACATCTAGTAAGGTGTGGATGTATGTGCTGAGGATGAAAGATAAAGTTTTTGATTGTTTCAAGAAATTCCATGCCATGGTTGAGCGTGAGACAGGGAAATTGTTGAAGTGTCTACGCACGGACAATGGGGGAGAATACACCTCCCATAGCTTTCAGGGCTATTGTGCAGAGCACGACATCAGGCATGAGAGGACAGAGCCAGGTACACCCCAGCACAATGGTCTAGCTGAGAGGATGTACATGACCATTGTTGAGAGAGTTCGTTGTATGCTGAAGACAGTGAAGTTGCCCAAGACTTTTTGGGCGGAGGCGGTTCGCACCTCATGTTACTTGATCAACCGATCTCCATCAGTTCCTTTGGGTTTTCAGATTCCAGAGTTAGTTTGGACAGGGAAAAACCCCTCATATCCTCATTTGAGGGTGTTTGGATGCAAGGCGTATGCATTGGTACACAAGGAGCAGCGGAAGAAGTTAGATGACAAGGCAGTGCCTTGCATTTTCTTGTCTATAGAGATCAAGAGTTTGGATACCGTCTTTGGGATCCAAGGAAGAAGACAGTCACCAGGCACATGGATGTGATCTTTTATGAGAATCAAACATTGGCTGAGGACACCACTGAGAGTGGTGATGTAGATGAATTTTTCATGGATGATGACAATGATGAGGACACGGATCCCTCTCCAGTACAGGGTATAGATGGAGAGGATGGGCAACTAGAGCAGCATGAGCCAGATGCAGATGCCATTGATGCAGGTCCAGGGGACCTAGGGCAGGGGGAGCAGCCTCATCCACATGTAGATGCAGCAAAGCCTCAGGTCAGGAGATCTGAGAGGACACGCCAGCCATCATCCCATTACCCCACTTCCAGATACGTGATGCTCACAGATGCAGGAGAATAATACACCTTTGAGGAGGCACAGATGCATAAGGAAAATGATCATTGGCGTAATGCAATGAATGAAGAGATACTATCTCTAAAGAAAAACCACACTTATGATCTTGTTGAGCTTCCCAAAGGAAAGAGATTCTTGAAGAATAAATGGGTCTACAAGCTGAAGTCAGATGACAGCGGTAAGCAGGTAAAGTACAAGGCCAGGTTGGTAGTGAAAGAGTTCAGCCAGAAGGAAGGAGTGGACTATGATGAGATCTTCTTCCCAGTGGTGAAGATGAATTCAGTGAGAATGGTCCTAGGACTTGTTGCTAGCATGGACCTTGAGCTGGAGCAGATGGATGTGAAGACGATGTTTCTTCACGGTGATTTGAAGGAAGAGATCTACATGGAGCAACCACAGGGTTTTCAAGAGAAAGGGAAAGAGCACATGGTTTGCAGGTTGAGGAAGAGTCTCTATGGCTTAAAGCAAGCCTCAAGACAGTGGTACTTGAAGTGTTGATGCTTTCATGGGAAAGCAAGGCTTCAAGAGGACTACAACTGATCCATGTGTATATGTTCGTCGTATTCCCAATGACAGGTTCGTCATTCTTTTGATATATGTGGATGACATGTTGATTGTAGGTCATGATTCTAACCTCATTGCAAAGCTCAAGAGAGAACTCTCCAAAGAGTTTGAGATGAAAGATTTGGGCAAGGCAAGTCACATCCTAGGGATGCAAATTACAAGGGACAGGAAGAAACACATGCTGTGATTGTCACAGGAGAGCTATGTTGAACGCGTGTTGGAGCGGTTCAACATGAAGAATGTCAAGCCTGTCAGCACACCTTTAGCCTCTCATTTCAAGCTAATCAAAGAGTCATGTCCTTCTACTTCTGAGGAGAAAGCAGAGATGACCAAGATCCCATACCAGTAAGCAGTTGGGAGCCTCATGTACGCAATGGTTTGCACTAGACCCGACATAGCCCATGCAGTGGGCGTGGTGAGCAGGTTCATGTCCAATCCACGGAAGGACCATTGGGAGGCAATGAAGTGGATCTTGAGATACTTGAGAGGGACCTCAAGTATGTGTCTTATTTTTGGGAGGTCAGATCCCAAACTATGTGGCTACACTGATGCAGATATGGTAGGAAATATGGACCAGAGAAAGTCTACCTCAGGCTACATTTTCACTTTTGCAGGGGGGGCCATATCATGGCAATCCATGCTACAGAAATGTGTTGCTCTCTCGACTACCGAGGCAAAATACATTGCAGCAGAAGAGGCTGGGAAAGAAGTGTTGTGGCTACAACGCTTCCTTAGTGAGTTTGGATTGGATGACAGTGAGCCGGTTGTGTTTTGTGATAGCCAAAGCGCTATAGACTTGAGCAAGAGTACCATGCACCATGCTCGCACAAAGCACATTGATGTGAGATACCATTGGCTGAGGGATGCAATTGAATAGAAGCAGCTCATATTGAAGAAGATTCACACAGGTAAGAACCCCTCAGACATGTTGACCAAGGCAGTCACTCGTGACAAGCTTCAGCTCTGTAGAGAGCTGAACGGTGTCACCTCTTCTTGATCTCCATCATCAAGACAACACCTCCCCGCTGGGGCTGGAGGGGGAGGTTGTTGGGTTTCTTTGATATTTCTCCGGCCCCAACTTGGAGGGAGGGACTCTTTAATATTTGCCCAGCCAGTTGGCCCCCCAATTGGCAGCCTATCCTTTCCCATTTTCAAGGAAGCAAATCCCCAATCGGGGTTTTCAATTCCAGGGAGCATCGGCCCTTTCCAGAACGTCGAGAGCCCGTTGGTTCCCCCCCTTTTTCAGCCATTTCCAGTAGTAGTTCGAGAGAGGGTTTCAGACCCTGTTCTCCTTCCTCCACGCACGCGAGAGAGGCCGAGCAGGAGAGAGAGTGCACCAGCAGCTCGGGCTCGAGAAGAGCAGCTAGGGCAAAGGATTGGGGGCTACAGTTTGGGCGTGTCTTGGGTGCATCCATTGGAGGTCGTTGTAGATGACCTCAAGAAGTTGAGCTTCGTGTTTGGGTCTCCATCCGGGAGCCCAAAAGGGAAGATACTCCATCTCCTTGTTTTGAGCACATTTTGGTATTGTTAGATACCTAGGGATAGTTGGCTACTTGTAGAAGAACTATCCATTGTGTGTGGCTTGTACCTCGGTTTTGTGGGCAACAAAACTGAAAAGAACATTTGGCTCATTTTGACCGTAGTGGATTGGTTGCCGGTCTTGCCCCGTGGTTTTTCCCTTACTCACATCGAGTAAGAGTTTCCACGTAAAAATCCTTATCTTGTGGTGATTGCTTCTTGTGGTTGCTTGTGGTTGTCTATCATTGTTGCCATTGAGTTCCCGTGTGGGGAACATATATTGTGTGTGCCATCTTTGCTGCATGACAGAGTTTTAAGGGATACTTCTTGGTTGATTGCATCCATTATCCCCAACATCATTGTCCGATTCATTTGGAAAGCTCAAAATTCTTTGTTACATTGATCTCAATTTGCCGAGAATGAAGAAGATACCCAATACTACGCCTTGTCTCTACAATTTGCAAGTGTTGGTTTTAGTTGGTTGTGAAATCTTTTCTGCACTGTCCAATTCTTTGACAAGATTGGTTAATTTAGTATATTTGGATATTGATAAATATCTTAGTGTTGGAAGTTGAAACTCTCTGCCGGTCTCGAGGAATTGGATATCAATGATTGCTATTTTTATGTGTTGATATTTGCTAGATTTCATTGGTTGCTTAATTGGTTATTACTAGTATTTATAAAAAAAACAGAAAAATACCTACGTAAATTACATTTTCATATAAATATCACTGTAAACATCATATTAGCAAAAAAAGATTCTTACAAAATTCTTCATTTTATGGATTAACTCTTTTATTAGAGTTTATTAATATGCCGTTAAATTCTACCATTAAATCTAATATTTAAAAATAAGCAATACTATAAGATGATTTACGTGGGGACGCAAAATCATATACAGATCCCTTACCACATATGTTGTACATATATTAACACGTGCTTCTACATCCTTTTTAAAATGAATTCAGATACAAATAGGGTTGCAAACAATCTCATACAGATATAGATACAAGTACTATCATATCCTTATCTCTTCTATAATATATGGATACCACCCATGAAACAATATCTTGCTAATAATATGTATAAGGAAACTGATGAACATAATTTGGATACGATTTTATAACAAAAGGATACGGATTATTCTATGAACAATAAATATTTTACTAACATTTATACTCAGAAAAAATATTTTTTAAAGTCTAAATTAATAGTTGTTTAAATCAAAATTAAATAAACTACAAATATAACAAAAAAATGTAATATATTAATTAAATAGCATGTATACTAAATATTCATTTATTTAAATATTATTTTTCTATCATCATTTGAAAATGATTCCAAAATGAATATATCAGGTGTAACTATGTAATATATATAGATAGAGGAAAGGGATCCTACTCCATGGAGTAGGTAACTTACCTACTCTATTTTCTTTTTTTTTCAACTTTTTTTGGAAAAATGCTTCCAAGAATTTTCATAATTATATCTCTCTAATATGTCATTCAAATTTCATCAGAAACAGAGACTCTTACGACCTCCATCTAGAACAGGAAGGATACAACAAATCTGTGCCTGTTAAAAAATAATTGTTTGGATGGAGGTTGTATGAGTCTCGGTTTCTAACGAAATTTGAATGACATATTAGAAGGATGTAGTTATGAAAATTAATGGAAGTATTTTTTTCAAAAAAAAAATAAAAATTTTTGAATAAAAGAAAATGGAGTAGGTAAGTTACCTACTCCATGGAGTAAGATCTTTTTTCTCATATATCTATATTATATGCAGATATTGACTCAGTAATACTGATATTTATATGCATATATGCCAGATAAATATGTAAAATATTTATTTCTATATTCTAAAAAAAGGAATAGTATCCGCAACAAAATAAACTATATCTTCATCCGTATTAAAATCCTGCAAAATAAAACAATGCCCATCCATATCCGGTAAAATAGATAGGATGGACCAAGGTACAAGTATCTCTATACGGTTTTGTACATGATGTCGATATTTATAGTTTATTATTGTATATAGATAATAAATATTGTGTTTTTACTTAAAGCATGGGGAGGGGGCGATTATATAAAACATGCAAATACTGTTAATTAAATAAAGCATTTAGATCATATATTTTCCTATTTAACATACGTACAAAAAGCATTAATTAGGAGACAAGGGGGCCAAGCCCTCTCCCAACCCCTATCTCCGTCACTGTGCAAAACAACTATATACATTATCTTGTCCAACACGGCATGTTCCAGTGCTCCACGGTGTGGGTCCACACCGCCCCATCTTCGTTGTCGCTGAGATCGACCTTGCGAGTAAGATCTGTAACATCTCAGGCTTAGGTCCCCGATCCGTTATCGAGGAAAATTGGTCCTGACAACTTATTGGATTCGGGCTCAATTGAACCCGTCGACAACCACCCAAAATACTTAAGTCCAAGTTGTCAAGTAGTATTCCCCACCACTTATAAAGCACACCCACACTTTGTGATTTTTTTCATGTGGTACTATGTTTGGGGTTAGGGTCTTACAAGATCACCGGGAGCATGTGTGTCGTAGGTCTAGACTCTGCAAGGCTTCCCCAACTAATAGAGAGGGCTTCTCTCGCTCCTCGGGAAGGCTTGCTTCATGTACTTCTTCAAGTGTTCTACATGAGCAAGACACTGAAGGGGGTCACGAGGAGTTGGTCATGAATGAGTGCCCGTTGGGGCATGGCGTGGCGGCGGAGACAAGGATTCTGGATTTTACGATTGGCTGACCCGAAAAATAGTAGGAGCAAGGGAGATATCCAGAGCTAGAATCTGTCAGGGTGATCTAACTCTTGTTTAAATTCAATATTTCATGTACACAATAATTTCCATGAATTCTAATACTTTTTACTTTTATTTTAATTTTTATTCAGTGTAGACATATGAACTACGAAGAATTAAAAAGATTATGTTTTTGTCGTCAATCTAATTAGTTGCACTATATTTCACAGATCACTCTTTTCTTGTTCATTGCAATCTCCAACAAGATGCAGTGAAGTCACCGTCATTGTACTCTAAGATGAGGTTCTTTTGGATAAGGATTACGAAAACTTCCCTCTATCCTATCCATGCATGAAGCTGTCTCTTTACCTTATCGTATTGGTCTCTTTGAAGAAGCTTCCTCACTGCTGCTTCTTATGTCTTCGGGCATTGATGTCAAAACTTCCCTCAATGCTCGAATTTTTCTTTTTACTATTTTTGAACGTGTTCTTTGGAAAAGCTTTTGGAGCAGTTGTTGCTAAGTGTTAAATCCGTAGTACGTCGTCAAATCAGCGACATGTTTAATATATTTCACTTGCTACTCTTTAACAAAACATCTCCATGAGCAAAATGGTTGTTATGCTTTTATTATTTGTGGGGCTGTGATGAAGTTAATATATTGTATGGTTGTTGGAGATACCCAAGTGGACTGCATCTACTACTAAGGAACCGGTTTTTTATTCCATACGCCTCGAACATTGACATGTGCAATACATAGTATTCCGATGTATTTATCTAAATCGAACATCTATTTCCTCCTAGCAAGATCTACCATTTTATGTCATTGCCATATTTATAATCATACGAATCTGCAACCCAAATAGCGAAACTATGGGCTCGTTTGGTTGTTGGGTTAGAGTGGGTTGGGATAACCTGATTGGAATAATATCTGTTTGGGATGGTTATGAGGGTTGGAATAAAGAATGTGATGTGATGTCACTATGATTTGTGATAGAATTCCATCCCATCAAAAGAGAGGGGTAAATCGAGTTACCCCGAGATAATCCGGGAGTAACCCGGTTACCAAACGAGCCCTATGAGTAACAAGTTGAAGGGGTGTCTTAGTAATATGAATGTAACCCTTTACTTATTGGGCCCTTCCATTGGATTCTCCATGTTATTTTTAAATAAAAAAAGAGTTTGCGTCAACAATCAATTTATTTTCATCTTATTCAATCTATCCCTACATGTCGCTACATGCATATGATAATGCCTCCAAATAGATTAGTTGTATCTAGCTAGATATTTATTACATCAATTAGTGTAGTGGGTGCATGAAATTATTGAATGCCTAAATATAAATTAGATGTATCGAGCTGGATATTTATTACATCAATAAGTGTGGTAGGGCGTAGAAAAATATTAAATGCCTCGATATAGATTAGATGTATCCAACAGGATATTTGATACATCAACTAGTGGATGGGTGTGGGAAATTATATAATGGAAAAAAGATGAGGCCACAATTACATTCAAAACTAGTTATAGTTATCCAACTTTTCGGTTAAACCTTCCTACTTATATTGTTTTTTTTTAGCGAGCAAAGTTGTCAAGTGAACATCTTGGATCGTTCAGTACTCAAATGAAAATTACCTCTGATAAGGATGCTATTAATTATGGGATGGACTTTTCTTCACTAAATTAGAGCTTGCTGATCACCGAGAAAAAAAAAGTAGAGGGTGAGTTGGGCATATAAAAAGATAAAAATAGGAGTTAACTCAAGTCAAACCCGATGGGAACCTTTCGAATATCTTACACTACATTGAATTTGAGATTTTTTACACTTGTGTCACTTGGAGTTTCTGCAAATATTATTTATACATAACTTATTTGCAATAAATGGAGGACAAACTACAGTTTTTGTAAGAACATAGGAGTACAAGTGCTATTAGGGATGAAAACGAACGTGAATACATTCATATCCGATCTGTTATTGTATTTATTTTATACATATTTTGGCATTAGTATTCGTTTTAAAATTGATGTGAATATGGATATTACATTGACATTCGCTATTCGCATTCATATTCGTATATTCGTTTTCGTACGTAAGTACAATATTATATTTATTTATAACTATATGTCACAACATTTTATGAGTACATTCACCATTGTTGATATAACTTTTATGAAATTATTATTCTGATATATCTATTTTATGTGTAAACCATCTAAACATGTATATTTTAGTTAATCTATTAAATATTTCTGTTATTATCCGTATCCTATTCGTATTCATTTTTTAAGGATATGGTAACACATTTTTCACATCCGTGAATATTCGTATGCGCATTCGTATTCATATTTTAAAATGGATAAGGATATGATTATACCTTTGTTTGTATTCTTATCCGACCGTTTTTGAATTTAAAATCCTTTGAATTTACAAATGTAAGAATAATAAGGTTGCTAAAATTTGGAGGTGTACAAATGTAAAAATCCTTTGAATTTACATTTGTAATTTTAGACACTTCTTCTAATTGACTTTAGATTCTTTTTAGTTTTACTTCTCAATAATTTCATCGAGTAAGAAACACGACAATGAGTGAGAGATGTGGGATCGGTGAATATTGATTGAGACTGATTATTAATATTATCATGATGGCGACTAAATTAATTGGAAATCAAATTAATTGGTTTGCTAAATGGGTTAATTGGGACTACCCCTAGGTTAGCTAACTTGATTCCCCCGCACCATTTCGCTTATTTTTTTATTTTTTATTAGAAAATTTCTTCCGTGAAATTTCATTACTATATCCCTATATTATGTTATTCAAATTTCATATGAAACAGAGACTTCTACGGCTTCCATCGAGACAGTCATTTTTTAACGGTAACAGAATTGCTAAAAACGATCCTGTTTGAATGGAAGCTATATGAGTTTCTGTTTTACACGAAATTTTAATGACATAATATAGTGATATATTGATGAAAATCCACGGAAATATTTTTTTAAAAAAATAAAAAAAATCGAACAAAATTGAGCGGGAGTTAAGTTAGCCCAGGGGCAGCCCAGCAGCCCCCATTTTACCCTTGCTAAATACCCAAATATGATATTATGCTTAATAATGGTAAAAATCATGAGCCGTACAATTAATGGGCAGTGCAGATAAGTCTCCATATATAGCAGTGCATTTTTCTATCACTTCTCTGCGCGTTCTTCCCAACATAACAAACATAAACCATACTCTCCCACCTTCCACTTTGAGCGTACTCTCTCCCGGAGATAGCTATGTCTGCAGTCGCACTTCCGGTTGCGGGATGGTTTGTTTCTCCCATCTTCGCCAAGGTGTTGGAGCACGGCGTCCTGCACTTCAAAGAGAAATGGAAATTGGAGAAGGGCGTCCAAGACGAGATAGACCGTCTAAGCAGAGTGCTTCCAGACCTAAAAGGTTTTCTGGAGGACGCTGAGCAGAAGCAGTCGGAGAACCCGGGCGTGCTCGCCTGGTTGGGACAGCTCAAGGAGGTCTTGTACGATGCGGAGGACCTCCTCGATATGTATGAGGTGGATCTCACTCTCATGCATCAGAGGGAGGTAGAGCCACCTGCACCTGTCGAGACAAGTTGGACGGCCCAGGTGAGCAGTCGCTTCTCCACCTTATTTTCCCGTCGAGAATCATATGTAGATGGTTCTGTAGCAAAGCAGATGAAGAATATAAGGGAGAGGATGAATGACTTATTTAAGCTTGGACATGAGCTGGGTCTTCGAGAAATGGCCACATCCATCACTGCACAGGGAGACGATACTAGCGTACGGAAGCGTCGGGAGACTTACTCCTCGCTTGCAGATGACTCCACCGTTATTGGCAGAGATGAGGAGAAAAGTGCCATAAAAAAGATATTATTATCGGACGATGGTGAGAATAAACTGTTAGTCCTTCCCATTATTGGAATGGGTGGGTTGGGGAAAACCACTCTGGTCAAGCTCGTATTTAATGATAATGACGTGAAGGATTTTTTCCTATCGAGGGTATGGGTATATGTTGGCATGTCTCAGGATTTGGATACAAAGGGAATTATGATGGAAATTATAAATACTATTAGTGCTGGTAAAATAGGTTATGGAGATTATAACCGGCCGAGTTTGGAGTCATTACATAAAACTCTTGTTAATGAAATTAAGGACCAAGGGCCATTCATGTTAGTTTTGGATGATGCATGGGACACAACAAGCAATCATTGGAACGAGATATTGGAGCCTTTGAAAGTTGTCGGGGTCATATGCAAGATCATCATCACTACGAGAGATGAAAAGGTCGCAGATGCCATTCTGCAGGAGAAAGGAAAACCCATGTATCTAGATTTTTTAAAGGAAGAGTATATGTGGAGTATCTTTAAGAGATCCGCATTCCGTGGTGATAATGCAGTTTTTTATCGAGAACTAGACGCGATTGGTAGAAATATTGTCCAAAAGCTTAAAGGATTACCTTTGGCTGCACAAACCATCGGTGGCATATTACATGAAAGCAGAGATGCAACGTACTGGAGGAGTATATCACAGAGTAAACTTTTTGAAATACAACCTGAGGGAAACTATATGCTTCATATACTTATGTTGAGCTAGTATGCCGGTGTTCCTGAAACGGTGTTTTTCGTATTTCTCATTGTTCCCAAAAGATTACAAGTTTCCGCATCATGCAGTTATGCGCGAACCCTTGTTATTGCAGGAGAACCTTGGCTTAGATGATGTCACATATGCTCAGTATTGTTTTGACACCGATGATATCTTCTACCAATGGGTGGCCCAAAAATTTATTCAAAGGCAGAGTGACAAGGGTCGAACAATTATCGGGACCGAAATCATTATCTATTTCCTGTCGAATCGGTCCCTTTTGCAGTGTGATCAATTTGGTTTAATTACAATTCATGATTTGGTACTTGAGTTCGGCTGAGATGGTTGCAAAGGAGGAATTCCTACGATTGACTGATGGTACTATCAAACATATTCCCAAGAAGGTTCGACATATATCATTTTTTAATGTGAAATCATCTTCTGTTGAGAATCTAGACGTAGAAGAAAACATGCTTCGGGAGCTTAAAGAACGTAAAAAGTTGCGAACTTTGATCTTCCATAAATATGGTCACAGAAACATTGCTTCTTTAGGTGTTAATGGTTGGTTTGATAGTTTGAGATGCTTACGGGTGCTTTCTTTACGCAACTGCTTTATAGTATCGCTACCAGATTCAATTGGAAATCTCAAACTTCTTAGTTGGCTTGATCTTTGCTTGCCACAAATCAAGAAGTTGCCTGAGACTATCTCTACTCTTTATAATCTGCAGTTTTTCGGTTTATTCAATTGTGAAAGACTTTCTAGGCTACCTAATTCATTGACAAGATTAGTTAATTTGATAGCTCTGTCTGTTAATGAAAAAATGGAAATTTTCAACAACATTGGTAAGCTTACAAATCTGCAGAAATTAAATGCATTTCATGTCAAGAGGCAAGAGGGACATAAGGTGACGGAGTTAGAAAATCTAAATGCACTTTGTGGTTCTCTTCGCATTCACCATCTCGAGAATGTTGAAGGCATAGAAGAGGCGCAACAAGCTCACCTTCATCAAAAAGTCGGCCTTGAACGCTTGAAACTTAGTTGGAGTTGTACTGAGAGTAGTGGACAAGAGCAGATGCAAGCAGGAGTTCTTGAAGGACTTCGTCCAAATACTAACTTGAAGATGTTATCTATTGGTGGCTACCCGGGAACAGTTTCACCTGATTGGTTGGATTGCAAGTATCTATCTTCGTTGAAAATTATCGAACTAAAGGATTGTCTGAAGTTGAAATCCTTTCGATCTCTCACAGCAAATCTTGAAGAATTAGAAATTGCAGGTTGTCCTGAACTTGTAGAGCTCCCTCTTTTCCATCCTACACTGCAAGATCCTATACTGTCAAATGTTGAAGTGGCATCATTGAAGCCCTCTCCATCGGCATCACAATTGCTACCGTCTTTAAGGAGGCTAAAAGTTGATGGTTGTGCCAACCTTGATGAGTCCCTGAATACACTTCTTAAATGTTCTTTGCCGTCGCTCCATTATTTATACATCTCAGATTACAGCCATCCCTTAGAAGTTTTATCCCATTTAACAGCCTTGTCAAGAATGTTACTAGATAAATGCTCTAAGAAGGTCATCATAGATGTTCAAGCTCTAATATCATTGAAAGATCTGAATGTTTCCGAATGTCCAAATGCAACAATAGAAGGATCACAATCAAATTCTTCTCTATGCAGCTCCCTACGCCAGTTATTTATCAAAAGAAGTCCTTTGCTGCTCAAGTCCATATGCTAAAGCAGAGTTTTACTACCTTCCCTAAAAAAGCTCAAGATAAAGAAAGACGATCTTGATGAATCCCTACTTTCCGAATGCCTTAACAGCGTTACAGCCTTAGAGGAATTGAGCATGCGTCATTGTTCGAACATAAGATCGATTTCAGGAGAAGTGCTGCATAAACTTGTTCTTCTGAGGTCATGTGGAATTTCACTTTGTGAAGGGTTAGAGGATTTGGATCTTCACGCCCTCGGTTCACTCCAATTTCTCAAACTCCAATATTGTCCCAATCTCGTCTTCAGGCCCCCGCAATCTTCCTCCAGTCTTCTTCTTCTTAGAGTGCTACAGTTGCATATGTTAAGAGCAGAGCAGGTGGGGGGGCTGTTTTCCATTCTAGCAAATAACACGAGTGTTGGGAGAATGGTACCAAGTTCGTATAGTGAGGGACTTCCGCTTCCACTAGAGTACCCATCCTTTGATTCCCTCAAGACATTGGTATTAGTTTATTGTAGCGGTGTAACATCTCTCCCCGTCCTCAAGTCCATTGTAACATTGGTAATTGTTGGTTGTCCGGATCTCATGTTCAGGGAGTCATCGTCTGTGCCATTTCCCTCACTTGAACGCCTATCTGTTTGTGATTGTAACATGCAACAACTTACTCATCTGTTTCTGATGGCAACGAGGAGTCCCCTTAAGAAATTAGAATTAGGAGTGTGTTATGATCTGATACGATTTGATGGCGACCTGGAGTTGCCCTTCCTCTCTCTCACCTCCTTGCAAATGTTACGTATTGATCTTTGCTCTAATCTACGAGAACTACCATCGGATCTTAGGGGTTTCAGAGACCTCATCTTTTTTGTTATAACTAAGTGCCCACAGATGTGGTCGTTACCTGAGGAGGGCCTCCCCACCTCTCTAGGAGAAATTCAAATTCAAGAATGTCCCATGCTGGAAGAACGATACAGTCAGAGAGAGGGAAACCCCAACTGCCAACGCATCTCCAGCAACCACTTAATTCGATTTTTTCCAGGTATCTTAACTAACTAGTACTTCCTCTGATTTTAATTTCATCTCTTCGTCTCATATGATTTCCTCCTTTAGAAAAATCTAAATATTGTCTGTGACTGTCTTTTTTATGATTAATAAAAGTCGGGCACACATTAGAACCGCCCTTCTCATCTCATGTGGCTAATCTTTGTTGCAAGATGACATTTTTTCTCTTGAACATTCAATGAGAAAATTGTCCCATTTGATATATCAATATAAAATGAAAATTATTGTTTTTGTTAAGCCACGATACTCCAATGCATCAGATACGTTGCATGCATTTTCTTAGAATCAACAGAGCAACTTAAATCGAGAGAACCAATTTTTTACTCTTGGAAGATCTTGATGAGACAGCTTATCTTTTGCTATGCGAGAATTTTAATTGCAGGTGTTGACCATCTGGACCCTGCCGTTAGAAAAAAGCTTAAGGATAACGTTCGACAATACAAGACTTGAATGAAAAAGTGGAATCAATTTCTGTTCAAGCACTTGGTTATCGAATGATTCTTCTCCGGCAATCAACTAATCAGTGCATGTGATTGAGACATGTAGTTAACTACTACTTATGTAAGTTCCACAACTTTTAAATTTCTCCCAATTGCATCCGAAAACTGATTACACTTATTAATTTCAGCTGAAAGCTGAAGGCACCTCCAGCTTTGTAGAAAATATCGTGGTCATTTTGTTCACGAGGTTGGATTATTTCCATGTTTTCAAAAGATTATGTTCACGGTGTTGTAGATGCTTCTGTAAACGATTGGTTGGAGAATTATTATGTGCTCGATCAACTAGCGATCTCTTCGATTACTGGTAATTCTTCTTATTATATATATGTTTGCGTTAATATATCAATTTTAATCTGATTATGTGAATGGGATTGTGCAGGACACAGTGTGTATATAGTCAATGTCTATATGACCATCCACCTAAAATATTGAGGAGGCTTTCTCTCTTATAATTGGCAAGTTGTTGGATATGAACCTTATTCTTCCAAAATGGAAGCATGCTTTATCAGTCGAGATATTTAATCTGGTATATATTTGTGAAGGAATATTATATTGGAGATTGTGCTTGTTAGAGAAAAAATGGAGAAGCAACTTCGCAATATAAGGGATGTCTTCCAGCATCAATCAATTTTGAGGTGAACTACTTTCCCGTATGATCTAGTTTTATAGCAGTCGTTTATTATTTACAATATTAAGAGTAGCCAGAGTAGGGATTATACATGTCAGTTAGACTATTGTGTTGAACTGCTTTGATTATACTGCAATTAAATGGAGTGGAATCATTTAAATCTAAGACTCATTAATCAATTTGCTTCGCATTTGCATCATTCTTATAATGCTTCAGTTTCTAAACTGTTGCAAATTTCCTTCTTTTTGTCTTGATAATAATTTACGAGGAAAAGAGGCACGTAGAAATTTGAAATATACTTTTTATTTAGGTAATAAGCGTTGAATCCGGAGTTCTCATCTTATACGTAGATCCTAGCCAAGAAGAGAATGCTTTTATAGTCTAAAAAAATAGCCATAATGTGAGTATGACGGAACTTAAATTAGAAATTTGGAATTCCTTTAGACATTCCTTTGATTTCCTCTAGTGATGAACACAGACCTCTAGTCTCTTTTTGGCGGTTCGGTACAACGAAGTTATAGTAATTTTGGTCATGCTTTCCTTGATTTCTTTTCTCGTTTTCTTTTAGCCAACTCAACATCCAAAATCTCACATCTTCTAACAAGAGATCTCCTTTACAAATGGATAAGCAATCATAAATGATTCCCTTTCATTTTATTCTCAATCAGAGCTACACCAACTTTTCTTCTAATCATATCATTTTGAATCGGAATCTTTTCATGTATGATCACACATACACTGTAACATTTTTATTTCTGCTACTATCATTTTTTTCACATGTCTATAGTTCACAGGTCAACATTCAGATCTATACGACATAGCAAGTTTCACAACTGCTTTGTAATACTTTCTTTTAATTTTCAAAGGAATTTTCTTATCACATAGAATAATAGAGACTCATTTCTACTTTAGCCAATATACTCTAAGGGCTCGTTTGGTTGGAGGTGTACACCGATGTACCCTTCCTTCCAACCCACCCAACCTTCCACTCAATTTACTATTCACAGTGGTAACCTAACCCAACCCAACCCAGTTAGCAAACAAACCGTAAAAGTAACGTCCTAGTCAATTTCCCATCATGTTGCAACAAAAATTCCAATTATCTTAAATAGATTTTCTTCTCAAGTATAATTAAAGTGATTCAACATAATAATCTAACTAACATGTATAATCCCTACTGTTAATCTTTGTAAAATTAAATGATTGATATCAAACAAGATCGGATGGAAAAATAGTTCACCTCAAAATTGATTGTTGCGACAAGACCTCCATCCGCAATTGCCACGGTAAAATTCCGTCACAAATAAACAGTAGTCATGTTAGCTTCCATCTTTGGAAGATCATGATTTATATCTAATAAATAATGAATTCAAAAAAAGATAACCTCAATGCTTTCTTTATAAAAAGAATGAAAAATACATAGAACTATTTTAATCCATTCCGGGAATGTTTCAGCCTGTAAATTGAAGCAAATTCCCTTTCTTTTGTTTGGATAAAAATTTACAAGGGAAAGAGGCAGGTAGAAAATTGTAGCATTGTTTACCATTAGATGGTGAGCATGGCTCAAATCAATGATCTGCTTTCGACTTTATTTCCTCTACAGTCTTCTGCATTTGCCCAATAAACATGAGGTCATGATACTTGAGGTATTGTACCAGCTTTATTTTTTATGTTCTTCTTACAAACTTATTACATTGTGATTGAACAGGTTTATTACAAGACGATCTTCAACTCTATTAAAGATATTCTCTGTATGTATTTATGATGAATAATCAATCAGTATTGACAGCAACAGAGTTCTTCCATAATATCACGCAGCAACAGTTCCTTCCCAGGAAGCTGCAGAACTTCCACTGAAGTTCCCCATCGCCAAATTCTCTCAGGATTGTGCATCATAGATTGGAATGTAGGGTTCTGTTAACAATGGAATTAGGATTTCTGTGTGTCTGTATTAGGCTCCCTAACCCTCCTTATATAGCAGAGGATTAGGGTTAGGGTTTTACAAATGAGACACCCATTAGAGCTAATACCTAAAATGCCCTTTACAGCTCACACCTTTCTACACTCCCCTTCAAGCTGGAGCATATAGATCATACATGCTCAGCTTGTTACAACATTTCTCGAATTGGGCTCGTGCTAGCGGCTTTGTGAATATATCTGCAGCTTGCTCAGTAGATAAAACACCTTGTGTACGTAATAGCCCTTTTTGTATGAGATCTCTTGTATAGTGACAATCGATTTCCACATGTTTTGTTCGTTCATGAAACATGGGGTTGTTTGCAATGTACATTGCTGCTTGATTGTCACACCTTAGTTCCATAGTATCCTTGGATTTGATGTGAAGGTCAGCTAGTACGGACTTGATCCACATGAGTTCTGCTGCTGCTTGTGCCATGGCTCTATATTCGCTTTCAGCACTTGATCGTGACACCACTGCCTGCTTCTTGCTCTTCCATGTGATTAGATTTCCTCCCAGATATGTGCAAAATCCTGTGGTAGACTTTCTATCTTTCAGGCATCCTCCATAGTCTGCATCAGAATATGCTATAAGATTGAGGTTGTTATCCTTGCGAAACAGCAGTCCTTTTCCAGGGGACTGCTTGATGTATCGAAGGATCATAATGCAAGCCTCGAAGTGATTCAGAGTGGGAGAATCCATAAACTGGCTTAGTCTTCCTACTGCTAGAGCAATATCTGGACGAGTGATAGTTAGATAGAGCAGTTTGCCAACTAAGCGTCTGTATCTTCCTGCATCCTCTGTTGTTCCTTCCTCGAAAATTCGTCCTTTAGGATCCATAGGGATCTGTGCCGGCTTACACCCCAGCATCCCTGTTTCTGTTAGCAGATCAATGGCATATTTCCGTTGAGACATAACCAATCCATGCCTCGATCTGGATATTTCAATCCCTAAGAAATATCGCAGAGGTCCCAAATCCTTAATTACAAATTGTTCTGCAAGATGCTTCTTTACTCTGACTATCTCTTCATAATCGTCTCCTGTGAGAATGATGTCATCAACGTATACCAGCATTGCTACTGTGCCCTTCGAGCCCTTTTTTGTGAACAAGGAGTGATCAAATGACGATCTTGTGAATCCAATTACATGTAAAGATTCAGACAGCTTGTAGAACCAGGCTCGAGGACTCTGTTTTAGTCCGTAAATTGCCTTGTGCAAAAGGCATACCTTCTTACACTCCCCTTGTCGCTCGAATCCAGGTGGTTGTTGCATATAGACAACCTCATGAAGATCACCATATAGGAAAGCATTCTTGACGTCCAACTGATGTAAAGGCCAATCTAGCTGAACTGCGAGAGCAATGAGAATTCGTACCGTGGATAGTCGGGCAACTGGTGAAAAAGTATCAAAGAAATCAATGCCATATGTTTGTGTAAATCCTTTTGCGACCAAGCGAGCTTTGTATCGCGCAATAGAGCCGTCTGGATGGTATTTAACAGTGAAGACCCATTTGGAGCCGACGATTCGAATATTTGCAGGAGGGTCCACCAGTGTCCAAGTACTTCTTGATTGTAGAGCTGACATCTCTTCTTGCATCGCTTGACGCCAGCGGGGATCAGCTAGTGCATCAAGATGGTTTGTTGGGATGGTGGTGTTGGAGACAGCCCTTGCAAAATTCTTATAAGCTGGAGTCAGTCTGGAGAAAGACACTGCTGCAGAGATTGGGTGCTTAGTGCGATATACAGATGGACATTGCCGTGCTGAACGGCGTTGAGCTATTGGAAGATCTACCATGTTATCTGTATTAGCACTAGTTTCCAAGTCTTGAATGGGAGAGCATACCTGTGGAGGTGGCACTGGCTCAGAAGGGGGGTCTGGAGGTTGTTGAGGAGTTGGAACTGGGACGTGTATAGTGGGGGCTTGTCCGTCGATGGGTGGTAGGGAAACATTGGTGGTGGATGCAGAAAAATAGGGAATTGACTCGAGGAAGGTGACATCTGCACTTACAAAATGTTTACGTAGTTTTGTATCGAAACATCTATAGCCTTTTTGATTCGGAGCATAGCCTAAAAAAACACATTTGACAGCTCGTGCAGCAAGCTTGTCTCTGCCGGGTGTATGTAGATGAACGAATGCAGTACACCCAAAAACCCTTGGCTGAATAGGATAAATAGGTTTGCCTGGAAAAAGAATCTCAATTGGGATTTGTTCGTTTAGACTTGTAGATGGCATTCTGTTGATGAGGAATGTTGCAGTTAGGACAGCATCACCCCAATAAAGTGATGGGACATGATAATCAAGAAGTATTGTACGAGCAGTATCTAGAATATGGCGATGTTTTCGTTCGGCGACACCGTTCTGTTGAGAGGTATAAGGACATGTGGTTTGGTGCACAATACCATGACTGGATAAGAGATTTTGGAAGTCATGAGACCTGAATTCTTGGCCATTGTCGGATCTGAAAGTTTTGATAGTACGTTCGAATTGAGTTTTTATTGTAGTGACGTATTGCGTAATGAAATTGATAGCATCCGACTTATTTTTCAATAGAAATATCCATGTGACTCTAGAGAAATCATCGACAAGAATAAGATAATATCGATGACCCAGACGATCAGGATACCTACTAGGACCCCAAATGTCCATGTGAACAAGATCAAAGATAGAGGTAGAATGTTGGTTACCAGAGAGTGGAAATGTAGCACGATGATGCTTCCCAACCTGACAAGCTTCGCAAGTGATAGTAATTGAGGGTGATAATTGTGGTAGAAGACGACGAAGCTTGTGAGAAGACGGATGACCTAAACGTTGATGCCAAAGAGTGGTGGACAACGGACTTGGAGAATTTCCAGAATATGCAACCTCGGTGGAGGACTGGTCAAGATGGTAGACTCCCCCTTCTTCACGGCCCGTACCAATCGTCCTCCCAGTCAGTATGTCCTGAAAAACACAAGTAGCAGCGTCAAAAATTGCACGGCAGTGACGATCCTTACACATTTGGCTGACCGAGAGCAGACTATGTGGGAAATTCGGAACCAATAGAACGTTATTCAGTTCTATTGTAGGAGTAAGATGCACATCCCCGACACCTTTAACAGGTGATGAGCGACCATCAGCGACCTGAACTGTTTTTCCGCTCTGAGTTGGACGAAGTTGTCGGAGAAGGCGTTGATCTCCACACAAATGGGTGGATGCCCCCGTATCAATAAGCCACTCGGAATGATTATGATGGCTTACAGAGGCAATAACGGTACCTGTTTGGGCGATGGCGGCAATATTTCCGGAGCTTGTTGCTTCGTCGGGGCGCATCTGCGATAGTCGCTGCATGAGATCTTCAAAATCTCTTCTAGGGATTTCAATTGAACCCTCACCGCTGTCTGTAGTAGCGACCCGGGCTGATGGTACAGGACGTCCATGTTTGCTGTAGCACACAGACTCAGTGTGCCCTAATTTGTGACAGAAGGAGCATTGTATTGGTGGTCGACCTCGTCCTTGCAAGTGGCGTCCGCGGCCGCGACCCCTGTATTGACCTCTGAATCCTCGGCCAGAAGCTGCAAGAGCCGTTGTTTGGCTCAATGTCTCTGTAGGAAGAATTGGAGACGTTGGTATTCGACACAGTGTATTATAAGCTTCCTCCATAGTAGGAAGAGTAGTAGCTGTGATTATCTGATCACGAGTGGATGCAAATGTTTGATCCAATCCGCCCAGGAAGACCATAGTCGCCATATCCTGTCGATGCTGTCGTTGTGTTGGGCATGTGCATATAGGAGCACATACATTGTAACTGGCAACCAGGGATTTGAGGGCCGAGAAATACTCTGATAACGGTCGGCCATTCTGACGCGTATGCATCAACTCATAAAATGATTGATACATTTTGGTGGAATTTTTATCCTGGCCATAGGTTGCCAATAAGGATTTCCACATGTCATGCGCGCTTTCATAGTAGACCAATTCTTGAGCAATCCTGTCAATGACGCTCACCATAAGCCATGAGCTTACCATGCCGTTATCTTTAACCCATGTAGCGTATTTTCCAACCTTGGAGGTTGGCTCTGCTTCAAGAAGTATGTGTTCTTTATCATAGCCTCGAACAATCATCAGGAAGATTCGAGACCACATCGAATAGTTCGTGGCATCCAACTTTGGAATTGATCCAAACGATGGCAATTTTGAATGGCTGCCGCCATCGATTTCTGCTTCGGATGCCATAATTGCGCCTGTCGTCAACCTTCAACAAGGTTCTTTCGCGCTATGATTTCCCTGTTGCGACCTATTTCTGTCTCCCCCTGTTTTTTTTTTTTACAGCACTCAAGAATACATATTACATATAAGAAGCGATATCAATATAAGATTGCAATGTCGGGACTACTGTCAGAGGGCAGTAGTACACGAAGCATGAATGGATCGCGTCTGGGCTGGAACACGTCGGCAGGAGCGGAGTGCCTCTTACGCCTGGAGCGGAGTGCGCTTGCACGAATCTGGAGCGAAGTCTGGATAGAGGAAGCCTTCGTGTCAACACAGGAACAGGGGCGTGGCCGTGATTAGCAAATACGTTAGGGGTTCTCAGCAAAACGGTCCAGGAGCATGTCTTGCACGTGAGGGGGGGTTTCGTTCAAACGGGTTTGAGGAGGCGGTGAAGTGCGGCAGAGGTTGCTGGCGTTCACCTGCGGCGGTAGAGGTTCTCCTATGTCGGTGATGTACCTTGGTGAGGTGTTGTGTTGGACAAGCTGCACGCATGTGTTGCTGCAACCGATGACGGTGAATGTTGAATCCCAGAGTCGAAGCTCCTCTCTTCTGCTGCTATGGTGTCGTACGTAATGGCGTGGATCCCTTGTGCTGGAAATTTGATCCACGACGGATCTCGGAGGACTCTGTGTCGCGCCGCCACACGGGAGCTCTTGAGGATTGAGGTCTGGGTGGGGTTGGGGGGGGGGTCGCTTGGGGCGATGGCTGGTGAGGATACAGGGGCGGGGGCGAGCGTCGGGGCGTCGGGGCGAGGTCTGGGATTTGGCGAGCGTCTGGGCGGGGGCGAGGGCGAGTTCTTGGCGGGGGCGAGGGCGGGATCGGCGAGGGCGGGATCTGGGCGAGGGCGGGATCGGCGAGCGTCGGGGGGGTCTGGGCGAGATCGGCGAGGTCTTGCGGGCGAGGGCGGGATCTGGGCGAGGGCGGGATCGGCGAGCGTCGGGGGGGTCTGGGCGAGATCGGCGAGGTCTGGCGGGCGAGGGCACAGGGGGCGATGGCGAGGTCTTGGCGAGATCTGGGGTTGAGGGCGATGTTCTTGGCGAGGTCTTGGCGGGGGGGCGAGGGCGAAGTCTGGGGGCGAGGTCAGATGGCGAGGTCTTGGCGGGGGGGGGCGTGGGGAGATGGCGAAGCTTGTCGGGCACAGGGGCGATGAGCACAGAGGCGTGGGGCGGCGCTCGAATCGAGAGAGGGAGGGAGGGGGTGGGCGGTACGGATCCCTAGGTGAGAAACCTAGGGCTCTGATACCATGTTAACAATGGAATTAGGATTTCTGTGTGTCTGTATTAGGCTCCCTAACCCTCCTTATATAGCAGAGGATTAGGGTTAGGGTTTTACAAATGAGACACCCATTAGAGCTAATACCTAAAATGCCCTTTACAGCTCACACCTTTCTACAGGTTCCAGCATCTTTTCCTCTCTTGTGATTGCATTGGTGAGATATCTCTGACAGACAACGAGTGTTTATAATTTATTTATTTCTAACCATTTTTGTGTCACCTGTTATTTTTAAAGTAATGAGGCTTCTCGCTCTTCAAAAGTCACAGATGTCCGTTACTGGATGAGAAGTCTGAATGAATCATTTTCAGAAATCGTAGATCTAGAAACCAATCAGCAAGCAAGAGGATATGCAAAATAATAATATTCTTTATGGATATGGATCACCAGAGTCATGTCATTTTTCTTCGTACAGATTATTCAAGGAGCATGCTCATATCTTTAATATCTGCTCTAAACATTGAGATTAGCTGAAGTTGTACAATGTTTTTAGCTTTAGAATCATATTTAGTAACATTATTATGAATATTACAACATGTCCTCAACACAAATCAATTTATATTTTTAAAAAAGTAGATATATATTCCTATTGTATCGATTGGTTTTTAAATCAAATCCGTGGTTAATCCTCATCTTTGCTGACTATATGCATTATTTGGAGTTTGTTTTCTTGCTAAAATTTCCACTTCTGCAGTTCTTGATATGTGGAAAGTTCCAGGAGGAATGCAATGATCTATAACTCCTACTTGAAGATAGCATTGACTTGCTGAATGGAAATAGGCATGCCTACTATCGGTCAACATGTGAGCTGCAGTGAGAACTTTAATATCCATTTCATGTTCATATTGTGTAGATTTCAAAATGGATATGTGATATTATGTTATTCATTGCTGCTTGACTACAAATGGAGGATGCCTTCTGTAATTAGGTCAGGAATGTTACAGTTTCTTACGAGTGGGCTGGAGCTGATGCAGTGTTGTTGATTCGTTGGAAAGCATTCTCATGTCAGGTAAAAGCAGATCAAAGTTTAGACAATGTTTTAATTACATATCAACTTTCTTTTTTCTTATTTTTAAAAAAGAATAAACGCGAACAAGCACTAAGGAAGCAATTTCTTTTGTAATTTTATCTTGGAAATCGAAAGACTGGATGGTTGTATAATACAATCTTGTGGGGTTAAATTGTGTACTTATCTATCTCTCACAGATATAAGCTTTTGCGGAGCATAAATGGAGCTATACTTCTCCTGCAACTTTGCTGATTTCAATGGCAACCCACAAGCAAGAGAAATGGTGATAATCTTCGATTTCTTTGGTTCCCGGTGGGATTTGAATATTTGATTTAAGTAATTTTGGATGCTTTAGCGGACGACAACAAAGCTCTGTTCAAACTGTTTGCCAAGATCGCATAATTATGCGCAACATCCATCCCTGGATAATAATTTACAAGGTAAAAAGGTAGGATTCAGATTTTATACCAACTTTATTTCCGATAATTTCACTTAGTATCTAAAATCCGATGTGGTCACAGATACATTACCAGAGGATCTTCAACTGTGTTTAAGGCCTTCTTCTCCTCATGTATATTTTTATGAACGACCCAACAATCAGCGGCAACAAACATCATGGTACGGTACACAAACAATTCACCTTTATCCTCTAGAGTCAATGATATACTCAAGAAGATTACATCGAACTCTTCTATCCTTGGACCACCCTTTATTATTGTATATTGTCCCATGACAGGCCGAAGCAAAGTCAGATGTCCATAAGCAATTAGATCAACAAGATGATGCTTGGAGTCCATTCTAAATGGAGGAGAAAGAAAACCATTCATCATCAATTTCTTTATCGGAGTTCGATGAAGTAATCATTAATTAGTGGAATTAAGTGGTTCCCAACAGCAGCAGATATCACACTTGAGGATTAATCAAGCTCCCTCTCATGAGAGAACTTCGTATACAGATCCCTCACATGGAGTTTCATATCATTTCATGTGGAAGATGAATTCTTTAAGTTGATCATTTCTGCTTCAAAGAGTTTGTGTTGGTAGCATGGGGCACATCCTTTCGTCTCTAAGCCATGGGGACATAGGTGGCAGGCAACATGTGATGTTGTTCCTTTTCAGCCATGTTTGTGGTGTTGGGCTGTGCAACCCCCCAACTAATTCCAGCCCATCAGGTCATGCTTGCAAATCGCACAAAAATGGGCATGACTGGAATTTTCCCAGCAAACTTCAGACTCTGGCGGACAGATTCAGGACGGCATTCATCAATTCTTTGGTCCTATTTCCTGTGCGGCGTCTACTGCGTTTGAGAGAGCTTCGGGCTGCATATTCTCATCTATTCTCCACCTCCAAATCGCTAGGATCGAAGTTAAGTTTGGTTTGTTGTGACGCAAGTTTGGACTGTAACTTTGGATATTATTTCTTTATCTTCTTCTCCTTTTATCTTTGTTGGTGTGATTCATTATTGATACACCTTGAGGAGAAGGTTTTGGCTTTGTAAAGTCTATATGGAGAATGTTTCATCAATGTTTCTAGTGGAGAAGTTTGATTGAGTCTTGTATACCCCGTAAATCCCCCTGTCTCATTTTGGGAGTTTCCATGTTAAAATTTCGTCTGCAATTTGTGGTTGTAATTGTGGTTGTTTGATTGCTTGTAGTTCTTGTGCATTTGATTTATTTGTTAATCCGTCAAGTTACTCGATTCGATATGCTTCCACATTATTTGTGGGATTTATTGTTCCCAACATAGTAGCATCATGGCATGTTCAATGACAGATTACACGATGGAGTTCGGTTCGAACCGAATGATTAGTCTTAATGGGACTACTCATAATTTGTGGAAGAACAAAAGAAAATCTTTTATATTTGAAGGCCATGCATCTTCCGGTGTTCACCACCCAAAAGAATGACGCCAAAACATATGAGAGTAGGAATTTGAACACTAGCATGCTTATGGTTTCATCAGACAGTTCGTTGATAAAAATGTTTACAACAACATCCAATATGAAAGTCATACTAGAAGCATGTGGTCGACGTTGGAAAATATTTACACATCCAAGGGAGGAAGTAACAAATTATTTCTTCTCAAGAGATTGGTGAACTTGAGGTTCAAGAGAGACAACTCTGTGTTAAATTTTCTGAATGATTTCCAAGGAATTACAAGTCAGTTGATGAGCATGGGAAGAAAACTTGAATACGAGGTGTTGGGATTATTATTGTTTGCTACTCTACCAGATTCTTGGGAGACTTTTAGAGTCTCACTTACTAACTATGCAGTTAACATGATTGTTTCTTTGAAGGCTGTCAAGTATAGCATTCTCGATGAGGAGATACGAAGAAAAGACTAAGGAAGCTCTTTACATTCAAAGGTTCTTGTCACAACAAACACGAGATGAGCATGATCAATACTGATAAGGGCATAGATAACAAGATAAAGTTGAAATCGAGATATCAAAACATGAAGTCCCACTAGTGAAAGAAGGACACATCAAGAAGTATCGCTTCCAATTCAAGAGAGATTACAAGGATAGTGGTGATGAGTAAGAATAAAGCATGAACAAGTTGTTGCAGTTGCAAATCAGGAGCTACTTTTTGTCCATGACGAGTAGATGGTGAATGCCGCTAAAGATGGTACTTCTTGACTTGTTGATAGTGGGTCTACTTTAAATGTGACACTTAGAGAGAGTTTTCTCTTCATATACAACTGATGATTTTGGCACATTGAAGACGAGGAGTGGTTCTTTATCCCCTGTTGATGGCATTGACAATGTTGCATTGAAGAATGCCAAAGGAGCGATGTTGATGCTCAAATATGTGAGGCATGTACGAGACATGCACTTGAATCTCATTTCTGCAGGCATTATTGATGATTAAGGGTATTTCATCACTTTTGGTGGCGGGCAGTGAAAGCTTACCCATGGATACTTGGTTGTTGCTGGTGGTAAGAAGTACAACAACAATCTTTATATTATGAATGCATCCATTTTTCTTGACGTGCCAGATTTGACTCAAGATTCTAATTCCATTGAGTTCTTGCATCGATGATTAGGGCACATGAGTGAGAAGGGGTTACAATGCTTAGTGAGAAAGAATATGCTGGCATATGTGAGGAAAGAGAAGCTGGAGAGATGCACTCATTACTTGGCTAGTAAGAAGATGAGAGTCTCTTTCAAAAGACATCCTCCTTCTGGGAAAATGCATTTTTTGGATCTAGTTCAAACCGATATTTTATGGTCCTTTGAAAGTAAATTATCTTGTTGGTGCACTTTTTTTGTTAGATTTATTGATGGTTTTTACAAGAAAGTTTGGGTCTATGTCGTGAAGAGGAATGACTAAGTCCTTGGTGCTTGAAAGGAATTTCATGCGTTAGTGGAGCAACAATCTGGAAAGAAGCTTAAGTGCATCCACAGTGAAAATGATGGTAAATACATTGGGTCATTTGATGAATATTACAGGTCTCATGGTATTAGGTACCATAAGACTCCATTCAAGATGCCTCACTTGAATGACGTTGCAGAGAGAATGAACATGACCATGACGAGAGTCATATGTCTCCTTTCCGAGGATACGTTGCCTGACTCTTTTATGTGTGACCATTGATGACACGTAGATCGACTTGGGTTAAGTATGAATTTAATCCAAGGTCGTTGTGACCCAAATTAATCAGCACAATCAACGATAAAAAAATAAACCACTCATAAAATCAATCAATTAATGTAAGTGGCTTCACTATTTTATTTACATGGTGTAGTGACCAGAGTCTAACACAAAGAACATAATTTAAAAATTAAGTAGTCGTATTTCAGAAAACAAAGAAATTTTAGTGGTTTTTCATTTTTCAAATTTTAAATTTTCAAATAAAGACATGCAAGCTCAACAAATAAAAGGCATACTCAACACTCTTTTGTATTTTTTTAAAAAAATAAAAATAATTAGGAAATTATAATAAAAATATTTTTGGATTTTATAGGTTTTGAGTTGTTTTTGGTAGTTTTATGGCTTTTTCAGATGTTTGTGTGATTTTCTAAAAATCAAACAGTAATAAAAAGACTAAACAAAGCACATCTAAGAATAATTTGCAAATTAAAAATACTTAAATTGCCCAAAATTCATGGATGGTAATTTTATGATAAAATATAAATAAAAAATCTACAAATAAAGATTGAAAGAACTATTTTTGGATTTTTCTACAATTTTATACATTTTTTTATAAATTTTTAGGTGCTTTGCAATTTTTAGAATTTTTATGACGTATATTTGAGAAAAAATGGTACTGAAGATAAAGCACAATAAAGAACGAATACATAATTTTTTGTGAAAATTATAAGTTTGTTTTCATAGTTTCATGATTTTTAAAACACAAACAGGAGATTTTTTATGGGTTTTTGAATTTTTAATAATATAAAAGAAATTTTATAAACCAAAAATAACACGTAAATACCAAGCAAGCATGAACTAACATGTATTTTTGTAGAATTTTTGGGGAAATTTGCTATTTATTTCATCCAATAAAAGACAGGAAATTAAATATAGTTTATAGGGACCCAAATGTAAATAAGTTAAGTTTTAGTACCGAACAGATAACATAAATTAAAGTTCCAGGGCCAAAGATGCAAATAGTCCACTCAAAACATGCGAGGCACATGACCTAGGTAAACAGGGGTATAAGTGTAAATATCAGAACATAAACTCCATTTAATAACCAGCAAAAAGTTCAGAGCACAAGCTGTAAATATCATAGACAAATCACGTGGGGGTGCACGTGGACTCAACCGAATTGTACTAAAGTGTAAATAGAAAAAGTATAAGGATCTAACTATCAGTGTTCTTCACTAATTATTACATTTATTATGCTTAGCGCAAATGACGTAAAAGAGCAGTAGAAATAGTGAAATATATCCAGCAGGGGACGTGATAGGTGTTGAAGAGGATTTTGCGAGGGTCTAGAAATCTCACAAGGCGAGAAATCCAGACGATGCGTTGATCACTCAAGAAACCCAACTTCAGACAACAATTAACCTACAATGACGATCAAATAATGAAAAGCAAGTGTAGAGTTAAAATTTATTATAACTCTACAACAAGGATGTGTATAGGTGCAAGCATGTGTAGAGTGTGGCACCCCGGTCAATAAGGGTGCATCGCCATGTTCATAAATAAGTGCCTCGACCTCCTTCCCCATTTCGGTCTCCTTTTGATCTTCTTCCACCCTCTCTTCCTCTCTAGAGTGAATCCTCGTGACAGGGGGGTCCTTCCGGAGTTGTGAGCAGGACGGAGGAGTCGAGGCAGCACCCACGGCGGAGCTCCGGCGTCGCCCTGCTCCCTAGAGCTCGGCCATGTATAAGAGTTGTCTTAGTGCTGAATTAGTTAGGTTTCCATTCCAGTAGTTTATTTATGCTCATAGGATAGTGGTTAAAGCAAAGATTAGCGTAGGTTTAGTCAAATCGAAGTTCGCTGGAGCTCCGCTTCGGAGACGATCCCCTTGCTATCATTCGATGATCCGACCCCTCTATTCACTACCATCTCATTTCCCTCCATTTTCTCCATCTCCTGAATGCTTCGGATCAACCAGAGCCCTACTGGTTCTACGAATTGAGGTCCCCCTCCTCTATGTCACCGAACCTCACCACCCACTCCATTTCTTTGGCTCAGCAGCTTCACTTTCCGGTCGAGGGGAACCCCCTCGAGCCACTCTTTGTCTTGGTGCAGGTTACACGCTAAAAGGAACTCCCTGGGGTTCGGATCAGTTGCTTTCAAGGCTCCCAGGACCCCCCTTCTTCATCGAGCTCGCCAGAACTGTTAATGGGGTCCTGGGACTTCATGAGCACCTCGAGAGCTGCAGAGCGCCTTCCCGGACGTGTAGAGCTTACTACCATCGTGCGTGGCCGTCTGGCGGAGGAGGAAACAGCGATCGAAGGCAGGGAACCCCTGTGTTCTTCCCTGTTCTTCAAATGGAGGAGGCGGCCCCAGATCTGATCGTGGCCGTTTATTCAAAGCCCGCTTCATCCGCTCGATTGAACCTTAGACGCAATCCAGACCGCCGATCGACGAAGCGGTATCGAGCTTCTAGAGCCTGCCATGTGGATAAGTGGCGTGCGTATCGCCGTCCATCAGCACGCCTATAGGGGTAAATTGCATATCTTAACCTTCGCATTTTTTTATTTAGTTTTTAATACTGTAAGTAAAATATCATGTATAAATAAAATGGAATTTTTGCATTCAGACCCCTGTAGTCTATTGTAATTGCACTTGGGTCCTTCCCCGCCTCATGTGCCTTCCCACGTGACACGCGTAAAATTTTCATGTAACCCCTGCCGGTTTTGTTTATTGTAAAATGAGTCCAAAATATTAAATAAATGCTATATTTTATTGGTATAATTGCAACCGAGCCCCTATCTTTATTTTTAATTGCAAAAATGCCCCAGTGACGAACCAGCAAATCGACCCTTTAATAGTGCTGAATTAGCACTTGGAATTGTCATCGCATTTGGGCTGAGATGGGCTCATCAAAGGGCCATCTCATTTAAATATATATCAATCAAAATGATATGGTCGTGATTTTTTTATTTTACTTGGCAAGAAACCAAGGTCGAACTCAGGGACACGAGCCTCTCTCGTATTAGTCAGATTTTTATCTATTTAACTAAGTGTTGAGTGAGAGATAATATAGGTCAAATTATGCATGAAGGACAAGGCAATGCATTAAAGAAATAAACATGCATTTTTAAGTTTTATTTTACCATGCAAATAAATGCAATGAGATGCAATGAACATATGCCTGAAATGATAATTACTTGAGCCATTAAAAAGATGAGTCAAATCAATGTTAACTAAAGAAGCACTATTCATTCTAGTGGTCATTAGGCATGCGCTATTTGGGAAGCCATGCACTTAGACAATAAAATAATGCATTAAAGTTCATAGTGTCTAATCTCAAATTTAAGCATACCATTAGAAAGACAACGATAGAATCTTCGAAATGAAACTGAAATCAACTTAATCAGACATACGATGCTCAAGATATACAATAAAGAAGATAGGTGCATAACTGAAAGAAAACATGAAATAAAATTGCAGACAGGTCCCTATAAGGGACTAAAATGTAATAACGAAAAAGATCGGGACTTCCCTTTAAATACCCCACACGCACAGGGGCATTTTTGCAAATTTGAAAACCTGCGAGGGTATCAATGCAAAATGCCCACAGGTGTGCTTGTGATGCACGTGACGCTGGACCTGGATGTAATATGCGAAACTTGCGAGGGCACCAATGCAAAAAGCCCAGCAACCACGTGCGTGAGGCACGTGAGTTCAGGCTCGGGTGGGGGCGAGGCTCGGTGCAGCTTCGGATGGCCGTAGCAGGTGGCTCGGGCTGCGTGGCGGCTCGAGGGTGCCTCGGGCGAGGCTCGGTCCCACCGAGCCTCCGCGATCCAGAATGTCGACGTGACTGCCCCAAGGCCGTTGGATCTCCGTAGTGGGGCGAAATCCAATGGTATCTGCTCTTCCTTCTCCTTCGTTGGGTGGCAGCGCGATTGGAGCTCTAGCGTAAGGCCTGGAGCTCCTCCGCGCCTCTCCGTGCTCGATGAAGGTCGAGGGATGAAGCTGGTTCCCTAGCGGTGAAGACCCATGCTCGGAGAAGGAGCGGGGGCGTCTAATGTGTGCTGCCGACGCTTGATCGCCTGAGGCAGAGCTCTTGAACCTGGCTCCTCCTGAGGTCCGGCCAATGGGGTTGGTTGACCTGCAAAAGGGATTAGATGGAAATCGAGGTGTGCGTGCGTGCGAGATGAGGTGGACAGAGGGATGAACGAAGGCGAGGAAGCAGAGCCCTTGGTGGGTTCTCCTCGCCTCTGGCGGAGGAGAAAGCCTGGGATGATGATGGTTCCGACGAGAGATGGAGGTGAACGGAGAGTTAGGCGAAGGTGAAGGGTGTGCGGTGAAGCTCATAGGATGATCAGGTGGCGGTGAAGAAGACGATAGTGACCTATTAAATTACGAGAAAGTCAAGGAAAAACAAAGAAAAGATCAGAAGCCTTACCTGGCCGGAGACGGAGGTAGTGGCATGGGCTCGAGGTCATCGGAGGACCTCGGGGTCTTCGCACGTGCCGGACGGCCTTGCAAGTGAGCTCGAGCGGGGATTTGAGCCTCCGCAACACCGCCGTGATCGGCGGTGGGTCTCATCGGGGGCACGGTCATCTTCGCTATATCCATGCTCCTCCCCCTGTCACAGGGAGGAGGCGGAGGGCTGGGCCATGCCCCCGGTAAAGATGGACGAGGAGGAACGAGGGAGTTGACGGGTTTTAAAAGGGCGAAGATGGCTGAGGGCTGGTGAAATCGTGGGTTTCGAGGGGAGATGCTGATCGGAGAGAGGAGGGTGGTCGTGGCTGTGTGTGTAGCGCGAGAATAGGGGATGTGAGGGCTACGTGTGGGTGATCTCTCCGAAGGAAGAGGGTGACTAGGGCTATGGCTAAAAATGGAAGGGCGGAGGAGGTCTGCAAGGCACAGGGCTCTACCGGAGGTTGTGGGAGGTTGATGACGAAGCCCTGGCTGTTGGATCGTGAGATCCAACGGCTAAAGATTGGGCGTGAAGCGATGGTCTAGATTAGATCGGGGGCGGCACGATCGGAGGGCCTAAGATGATGCCATGTGTCACTCTGGCGGCTAAGCACGAACGGACGGCGTGATGCGAAAGAAGGCGCTGATCGAAGGGCTGCGGTGCGAAGTTGGAAACAACGGCTATGATGGATGAAGGTGAAATCTGATGGCGCTCATTACGCCACGTGTCACTTTGAAAGTGAAGCACCAAATGACGGTCGTGATGGACTCCAGCGAGTGATCGAATGGTTAACAATCAGCGTGACCATGGACGGTAGAGATTGATGCTCGCAGAAGATGATCGAGCGGAGGAGACGCGGCCACGTGGCGAAAGGAAATTAAGGCGGGAATGAGTGGCTGAGATGAGAGGCGGGGATGATCCAACGGTTTAGAAAAAGAACGGGCGTGGAAGGAGCTGGGCCGTCGGATTCAAAGAGAAATCCAACGGCCAGAGATGCGGGCGGCTGAAGCAAGGGAGGCGGGCCACGTGGCTCACCCAGAACGGGCCACGTGGCCCAATCAGATTATTCTGAGAGTGAATTTCATATATGAGGGTTAATTTGGCCGAATTTAAGAAACTCAAAACATAAAAGTGTTAGATCTTGATGAGGTCTACAAGTTTCATGTTGACCAAAACTGGAGAAGAGATCAAACAAAGACTCGAAATATTTTTAGGGGTATTTTTAAGGCTAAAAATACCACAGATTTTGTTTTGCCATTTTTTTGTGATTTTTAATTTATTAAGGACTCTGATAATTACAGGACATTATCTGGGTTTTATTGACAATGATTTAAGCAAGGGGGTTAATAATAGAAAATTAAGATGATGAAATTGGGTTTCATCACCCCCCCATACTTAAACTATGCTCGTCCTCGAGCATCAAAGAAAATGAGTAAGCTGGATTAACCCCCTTGTGAATGTGAGTACAGGATCCGATCCGGTCAAGTCTACTCAACTTTAGAGGTCCAAAATCCTAGAGTTCAAGCCAGCCTTAATCAAGAGGCACCCAATTCCTCTAATTCTCCATACTCTCTCCGATGTACAATATACTAAGGATATGAACTTTAGTGTTGACTGCAATCACGAGAGTAGAGTCAAATCATCACCCAAAGTCTTGGTCCTAGAAATTCTCCTAAGGACCCAATCCTCAACACTAGGGAATAAACCAAATCTTGCGTTCAATCCATCGTCTCTTTAGATGTCAGACTTAGAAAATGTTGATGGAAGGCCAGTAATGGAGGGCATGGGATTGTGTCATTTCTTCTCTCCCTCTCATTGGAACAAGGATTCCCTCTAGTGCCTTTTACGCAACACATTTTTTTAGTGTTGATCAGTGCGTCCGACAAGAGAAGTTGGAGCCGTCTGCACTTGTTTTCCTAGGAGTACACTGGGGTGTGTCTCTTTTGAGTAACTATCGTACCTTCAACACCCAGACTTGTAGTATTTACGATGCAGAGCCCTTTTTTGGTGCAAGCCCGACTCCTGGTCCTAATAGCGGTGGTCCAAGTGGACACTTTGAAAAGTTTGGGAGCGCTCGCCTTTGGTGGAAGCTCTTTGATATTTGACTTTGTGGAATGAGAGCCTTTTCTTTGAAATTTCATTGACTTGTTTAATTTGTGGCTAGCTCCACTGCTTTTACCAAGAGTTGGCGCACACTGATCAACATTTATTTATTTCACACCCTGGCACTTAGGTCAATATCAAGAGATTAGTATAAGAACCAAGTTCTCATACTGGCTAATATTGCTGACACTCAGTTCATGAAGCCTCTAAAGATTTTATCCCATCCTCGAGCATCATTAGATCAAATCCAAACTCGACTTCCTCATCCCAATTCCTCAAGTGAAAAATCAACTCATCTCATCAAAAACCGCAGTCGTGCATGTGATGTGCTGATCATATTCTTTATGTCTGAGACTAAGCATGGAATATAGCATGCAAATCTAGAAAACTAGGGGAATGTAGATGATTAAGTCTATGAACCTGATGGCTAAGGCTGGTTAACCTAAAATCTCAAAGACCTCATAAAACTAAGTCTCCTTGATCATTTCAGATCCTGGGTGGAAGTGTAAGTGTAGAGGGTTAATCTAACTCCTTCATTCGAAAACAAAATTTTTTTATCTCCAAGAAATATTAGGACTGCCTAAACTCAATTGAGCATCTGCATTCAGCCAGTATGGATGTAAGTACATGCCGCAGCCCGTTGCTTGAGGACGGGGCCTTACGCGATGTCCTCTAAACCATCCAATCTGTTAAGGGCGAACCCTCACTGAATGCAGCTTACTTAATTGGGCTTAGTAGTCACTAACAGCTCCTAAAGGATTTTTGAGTTTTCTCATTTTTGTGGATTTTAATAAAAAGGTTAAAACACAAGTTAGACTCAACTTTCCTTGAAAAGAGATAGAAAAATTTCAAAACCATGTCACACAAATAAAAATTTTTCAAAACATTTTCAAAAGATTTCTTCAAAATAAGGAAAAATCATTTTTGAAGATATTTTTATTAAAATAGCGTAACATAATATTGAAAAGCTGTGAAAAACATTTGAGTTCTCTTAGTCCAAAGAATTTTACTTTAGCCAAAAAGTTTTAAATTTTTCAAAATTTTCAGATTATAGCTAAAGTAAGTATATGGTATATACGGTATACCCCCTATACTTAAACTTTGCTATGTCCTCATAGCACTAGATGATACAAGTACATAGGTCCATTTAAATATAAGGAATATACATGAGCTAAGAGGGGCTCCCCTTATACTTAGGTTAGAAATAACCTAAGTATAAAGGTAAGGAAAGGAGAGTAGAGAAAATCACGGGGACTCGGGTCCCCCCTATACTTAGGCTGAGATTATCCCAAGTATAAAGATGGAATTTGATGTTGGGAGGGACCCAAGGGGAACGAAGAAGATGGATGGATTTACAAGTGATCGGATGAATCTACGGAGATGGATGGAGTGACTAAGGTTTTGGGGAGTGTATCGAAGCAATCATGGCTCAATCAAGCAAGCAAGACCCTCAAATTCACCAACGCACACATGAAACCAACCGAGGTTGGTTTATTATCTTATCGATTTTATTGGTGATAAAACATTAGATATTTTACGGGGAAAAATGTCAAGTGAAAACAATGCGTAAACGAGGGTGTTGCTCTCCCAAAACCAAAGTTTTACTCCATTTTTGGTTTGACTTGTAATTAACAGTCCCAGTTATTATTTGTGGTTTTCACTGAATTAAAGTTAGCACAAAATCAAGCAATCATCGTCTACCGTTCATTCCCATATTCCATTAATCCTAGGTGATCAAGCTAGGAAAGAGAAACCGAGAAAGGCCGCATATTCGATAAAACCACGATCTAGGCTAAGCGAAAAATCATGCAGTGACTTGGCGAAAGTACGTGAAAAGCTTGGGCCATTTTGAAAAACCAAAATCAATATGTATGCAAGTCAATAAAAGCCGCACCTAGTATGCTTCTATTAACGAAGAGAAAATATCTTTTAAATTGGCTAAGTGAAGCGAAACTACATGCATCTTGAATTAAGGTGTGTCCTACCTATGAGCAAGCACATAAAAGATGGAAAATGAAAATACGCTCAAGGAGCCGCGTGCCTGGTCCTAGGTCGACACTCAAGTGGGGACGATCCCCACACAACCACATTCGTTTGATTACACTCGCGAGTCTTCGATCGAAGACCGCTGTAAAAGACGAATTATTACAAGTTCATGCATGGAAATAAAAATGCAAAACATTTATTTCTTTCTTCTTGACGTACTCCAAGCGTGCTTCTGCGGCTCCTCACAGCGGGTAGCATCCTGCTCGTCGCCTCCTTGAACCATCAAGGGCCCTGCCACAAAAACAATGGTTAGAGATCGATAGAGAAGAAAATTTTATAATGCAACATAAATGAACAAGTTGACCTATAAAAAGAAACACTAAATTAAATAAATAAAAAATCCAAAAATACAAGAAATGAGCCGTGTCCCCGGCAATGGCGCCATTTGACGAACCGGCAAATCGACCCTTTAATAGTGCTGAATTAGCACTTGGAATTGTCATCGCAGTCGGGTCGAGATGGGCTCATCAAAGGACCATCTCATTTAAATATATATCAATCAAAATGAGATGATCGTGATTTTTTTATTTTACTTGGCAAGAAACCCAGGTCGAACTCAGGGACACGAGCCTCTCTCGTATTAGTCAGATTTTTATCTATTTAACTAAGTGTTGAGTGAGAGACAATATAGGTCAAATTATGCATGAAGGACAAGGCAATGCATTAAAGAAATAAACATGCATTTTTTAAGTTTTATTTTATCATGCAAATAAATGCAATGAGATGCAATGAACATATGCCCGAAATGATAATTACTTGAGCCATTAAAAAGATGAGTCAAATCAGTGTTAACTAAAGGAGCACTATTCATTCTAGTGGTTGTTAGGCATGAGCTACTCGGGAAGCCAGGCACTTAGACAATAAAATAATGCATTAAAGTTCATAGTATCTAATCTCAAATTTAAGCATGCCATTAGAAAGACAACGAGAAGAGTTTCGAAATGAAACTGAAATCAACTTAATCGGACATACAATGCTCAAGATATACAGTAAAGAAGACAGAGGCATAACTGAAAGAAAACATGAAATAAAATTGCAGATAGGTCCCTGTGAGGGACTAAAATGTAATAACGAAAAAGATCGGGACTTCCCTGTAAATAACCCACACGCACAGGGGCATTTTTGCAAATTTGAAAACCCACGAGGGTATCAATGCAAAATGCCCACAGGTGCGCGTGTGATGCATGTGACGCTGGACCTGGATGCAATATGCGAAACATGCAAGGGCACCGATGCAAAAAGCCCAGCACCCACGTGCTTGAGGCACGTGAGTTCAGCTCGGGTGGGGGCGAGGCTCGGTGCAACTTCGAATGGCCGTAGTAGGTGGCTCGGTCCACGTGGCGGCTCGAGGGTGCCTCGGGCGAGGCTCGGTCCCACCGAGCCTCCGCGCTCCGAGATGTCGACGTGGCTACCCCAAGGCCGTTGGATCTCCGCAGTGGGGCGAGATCCAATGGTATCTGCTCTTCGTTCTCCTTCGTTGGGTGGCGGCGCGATTGGAGCTCTGGTGTAAGGCCTGGAGCTCCTCCGTGCCTCTCCGTGCTCGATGAAGGTCGAGGGATGAAGTTGATTCCCTGGTAGTGAAGACCCATGCTCGGAGAAGGAGCGGGGGCGTCTGAAGTGTGCTGCCGACGCTTGATTGCCTGAGGCGGGGCTCTAGAACCTGGCTCCGCCCGAGGTCTGGCCAATGGGGTTGGTTGATATGCAAAAGGGATTAGATGGAAATCGAGGCGTGCGTGCGTGCGAGATGAGGTGGACGGAGGGCTGAACGAAGGCGAGGAAGCGGAGCCCTTGGTGGGTTCTCCTCCGCCTCCGGCGGAGGAGAAAGCCTGGGATGATGATGGTTCTGACGGGAGATGGAGGTGATCGGAGAGTTAGGCAAAGGTGAAGGGTGTGCGGTGAAGCTCATAGGATGATCAGGTGGCAATGAAGAAGACGATAGTGACCTATTAAATTACGAGAAAGTCAAGGAAAAACACAGAAAATATCAAAAGCCTTACCTGGTCGTAGATGTAGGTAGTGGCCTGGGCTCGAGGTCATCGAAGGACCTCGGGGTCTTCGCATGTGCTGGACGGCCTTGCCAGCGAGCTCGTGCGGGGATTTGAGCCTCCGCAGCACCGCCGTGATCGGTGGTGGGTCTCACCGGGGGCACGATCGTCTTCGCTCTATCCACGCTCCTCCCCCTGTCACAGGGAGGAGGCGGAGGGCTGGGCCATGCCCCGCGTAAAGATGGACGAGGAGGAACGAGGGAGGTGATGAGGTTTTTTAAAGGGCGAAGATGGCCGAGGGCTGGTGAAATCGTGGGTTTCGAGGGGAGATGCTGATCGGAGAGAGGAGGGTGGTCGTGGCTGTGTGTGTCGCGCGAGAATAGGGGATGTGAGGGCTACGTGTGGGTGATCTCTCCGAAGGAAGAGGGTAACTAGGTCTATGGCTAAAAATGGAAGGGCGGAGGAGGTATGCATGGCACGGGGCTCTACCGGAGGTTGTGGGAGGTTGATGACGAAGCCCTGGCCGTTGGATCTCACGATCCAACGGCTAAAGATTGGGCGCGAAGCGATGGTCTAGATTAGATCGGGGGTGGCACGATCGGAGGGCCTAAGATGATGCCATGTGTCGCTCTGGCGGCTAAGCGCGAACGGACGACGTGATGCGAAAGAAGGCGCTGATCGAAGGGCTCAGGTGCGAAGTTGGAAACAACGGCTGTGATGGATGATGGTGAAATCTGATGGCGCTCATTACGCCACGTGTCACTTTGAAAGTGAAGCGCCAAATGACGGCTGTGATTGACTCTAGTGAGTGATCGAATGGTTAACAATCAGCGTGACCGTGGACGGTAGAGATTGATGCTCGCAGAAGATGATCGAGCGGAGGAGACGCGGCCACGTGGCAAAAGGAAATTAAGGCGGGAATGAGTGGCTGAGATGAGAGGCGGGAATGATCTAACGGTTTAGAAAAAGAACGGGCGTGGAAGGAGCCGGGCCATTGGATTCAAAGAAAAATCCAACTGCCAGAGATGCAGGCGGATGAAGCAAGGGAGGCGGGCCACATGGCTCACCCAGAACGGGCCACGTGGCCCAATCAGATTATTCTGAGATTGAATTTGATATATGAGGGTTAATTTGGCCGAATTTGAGAAAACTCAAAACATGAAAGTTGTAGATCTTGATGAGATCTACAAGTTTCATGTTGACCAAAACTGGAGAAGAGATCAAACAAAGACTCGAAATATTTTTAGGGGTATTTTTAAGGCTAAAAATACCACAGATATTGTTTTGCCATTTTTTTTGTGATTTTTAATTTATTAAGGACTCTGATAATTACAGGACATTATCTGGGTTTTATTGACAAAGATTTAAGCAAGGGGATTAATAATAGAAAATTAAGATGATGAAATTGGGTTTCATCACCCGGCCAGGTTGTTTATTTTTATGTGCTTCATGTATTTATTAAAAATACTGGGCTTGCTCCTAAAAATCTACAAAAATTAAGGTAAATGCTTTGTGCCCTGTAGATTCACGCTGCATTTTTGTTTGGCCTTTTTGTGCATTTGATCCATTTATTAAAATTGAAATGGGAGCCATTTTTGCACTGTTTAAATTATAAAATACCAAAAAAATAGAAAATGTTTTTGAAAAATTACAAAAAAATTATATATGCTATGTTTTGCTATTTATTGAGTCCAGGAACCAAAAAAGCATAAAAAGAGCAAAAGAAAATAAAAAATTAGAAAACTCCAAAATTAAACAAAAATATAAAAATTCGACAAAAATTCCAAAAAGATATTTTTCTATCCTATAATTATCTATATGTTGTTATTTATATATTAAAATTAGTTTGGGTAATTTTGGGATTTATTTACTAATTTTAAAACCCAAACTAGTTTCAGATATCCAATTAATCCCTTTTCAGGGATATTTTTGACAGAAAAATGCATAAAAATTAAAAAAAAACCCAGAAAAATGGCAAAAAAATTAGAAAAATATAAAAGGCCTAAAAACATTGTATTACTTATATTTTGGGTACTTATATATATATATGTACATACCTATATATTACATATCTCTCTCTCTCTCCTCTTATATAGATATCTATATATATACATATATATTTTCTATAATTACAAATATAAAAAGGAAATATAAAAAAGATATAAAATATAAAAAATCCTCAAAACAAAAAAATATAAAAAATATAAAAAAATATTAAAAACCCACAAAAGGAGGATTCATTTAAGGATGACTGGGATGTACATAGATACCTCTAGGCTACTCACTGATTGGGACTAAATCGAGGGTCGTATCAATCCACAAGGCGGATCAATAGTCGGTGCAGTGACCTCCCAATCAATAAATCGAGCGTCGTATTGAGAGGTCTCTGCACCGACTATTGATCCTCCTTGTGGATTGATACGACCCTCGATTTATACCACTCATCAGATGGCGCTGTTGCCGGGAGCAATGAATGTAGCCTGCCTATCATACCTTGTCATTCTTGTATGTAAATTCATTTATTCACCATTTATTCTGTGAATAACTGTTTATTTGAAATTGCTTAACTATACATGATTCTTTGATTAATGACATACACATTCATTTATTTTGATTAATTACTTGATTCTTTATTTCATTGATTAAGATTATATTAATTCTATCTCTTTGTGACCTTGTTGCGCGGGCCCGCCACACGAGGATAGTTTCTTAGGAAGTCAAGGCAGCCGAGCTTGGAGGAGGTTGGTCTTCACTTCATGACTAGCTGGAGAGAGCATCGAGGATGCAAAAGGATGTGAATTAGCAAGATCTTGAGTAATTAGGATCAATTTTGTAATTTATTGTGAGAGAGAGACAATTTTGGCATTTAATATAACTTGGACTCTACTTTTCACAACAAGGTCCAGTGCCTGGGTGTCTGTTCACCTGGGGGCCTCGTCACGATTTTTTCGTGTTTTTCCGCTTTCTTTCCTTTGATTCCTGCTATTTTGAGCTTTCCGCCTTTCCTTACTTTGTTTTGTGTGCATGGAGCCCCTAGACTTAGGTTGCTTGACTCGGTAGCTAGGTCCACACATTAATAAGAATGCTTGTACCTATAGTCTCTTACGTGTGGAATTAGTCAAACTTAATTGGTTCTTCACGATTAATAGCAGCTAATGTTTAGGGCGATTTTGTCTCTTACCAACTGCCATGTAGTTAGGTTTAAAAAAATTCTGTTTTGCATACCGCATGGAGAGAGCTGGGATGTACTGTAAGTGTTCTAACTCAGTATGCATCATTGATTTCAATGGTGAGATTTCCATCATAGAACCAACTTGCACGGCTTTTCCGCTATCTCCCTCTGATTTTGAGCACCTAGTACATAAATGAAAATCTACAAAAATGTTAGGCGCTGGTATGAAACAAACTCAAAATAAGTGAAAACCCAAAAAGCTAAAACAAGGGGATTGCTAAATAAACTTTGACCTTAATTAAAACTTGTAATGGACTATCATTGTACTGGGTTCATAAAGCCCTCATTGTTTTCAGGTACCTTTGGAGGGGGACCAAAATCCTACTCCCTTGAGCGAGGCACATCGCATAAGGAATAGAGCCCAAATCCCAGTCTGCAACTGCCTTGTCTATCGCTTGGATTTCTGAAGTATTGGCGTTTCTATCGTACGTGACCGAGTAGGGCCTTGTCAGCGATGGTGTTCCCACCTTGTGTGGAACATCGACATGGTCTGAAGTACTGAGCTTAGGCCACGCCTTCACGGGGGTGTCTGTCTCATCGGTTTGCATTCGAGTAGGTTCTTGCACGCTCACGGATGATTCTGTTTCGAGTAAGAACTGAAGTATTGGTTTCGCCTATTGGCTTCCACTCTATATTTCTTTGGCTGAGTAGGGATCCAGGAAGGGTTACAAGGACCTCAAAAAGTACAGACTATAGGTTACAAAGGAGGAGGACAAGTACATGATACTTTTCTGGCAGTGCTCTCTCTCCTATAGGGGTAGCGAGCTAAGGACTTGTTAAAAGATATGCCTGAAATAACAACTCTAAAACTGAAAAGATAATAAATAGCCGAACTTTCACGGCTTCACATGGCGTGAGTTGGTGAACCCAATTTTGTATTGAGTTTGTGTGGATCTAGATTAAGGCTCCAAGATCAAGTCCTGCACCTTTGCATAAAATTTTATTGTATCATTCCCCTTTGATCCCCGCTCAGTTCGAGCCTTTCTACTGTTTTGCACTCCTTTTTACTCCTCGTTGACCACTGTATTCTTCCTCTAACGTACAATCCTCTCTTGCTTCGCGAATTCGATCTATGGATGATTTCCGTCGGGACTCAATCGACACCCACATCGATTCCATGGACTCGAATTTGTCAATAAATTCGAGGCGATTCCCGAGAACCCGACCCGAACTTTGCGGATCGATCTCTAGACTCCTCGTCTTCTACCTTTCTTTTGACCACCCAATAAACCTGGATCACTTTTTTCCCACCTTCACCGTTGTGAATGGAAGTTGATCACATTCCATATCCTTTTCCGTTCATAACATTCTGGGATTGACCTTGATTCTAGATCCATCATGACAGCTGAATGATATTTGTGAAGTGGTCTGATTAGGATTTTCTCATTATGTAGATAGAAGACAGACCAAGCCCTGGATCATAATCCGGAATTCATTTCGTCAGATTCAGACCCTGACATGGCTCCTCAAGGGAAGGGCAAGGGTCAGCAGCCACCCCAGCCAGAGCAAGGACAGATGCCTGATCAGAATCAGGTTAATGCACAATTGCTGGCATCCATCCAAGATATCCAACAGCAGCTGACCGAGCAGGCCCTAGCACAGACTGCTTTTCAGGATATGCTGAATGATGTAATGAACAGACACTAGGGAGGAGGATGAGTCCTCCTCCCTCTTACCAGTAGTATTAGCTTCCTGCACCACCCCAACACCACCAACAACAGCCTCAGCACCAGCACATGCAGCAACAACGTGGTCTGCACGCTGAATCTACTAAGGTCCTGTGAACCCGACCATGGATTGCTTGGCCCAACTCATCAAAGGGCTAGCAGATATGACCAAGAGGCTCGACGACCTGACTGCTACCAAGAGTACTATCCCAGCCCATGTCAAGGCCAACCCCAATAGCTTTAAAAAGAAAGAGCAGGTAGAATGTGATGTCTTGTCTGTATCTATAGAGTCAGAACACGATATTATTGTATGTTCTAATGCTGTCACTCTCAGGAGCGGTAGGGCCTTGCCTCCACTTGCTATCAAGAATGGGGAGAATAAAGAACCAGGTGGATCGTCATCTTCTGCATCAGCCATGCCAGCTACAGGGGCGGGTGAGGAGGAATAAGAAAGAAAAGCCATTCCAGCAGTCATGCAGCACCAGCACCCTCAGCCAAAAATACAAAAACATCAGCAAAATAAAAAACAAAAAAAAGAAGTTTGCAGCCGAAGCAAAGTCGCGCCAGCCTCAGAGGAGCCGCCAACAGCAGTCGATCCCTCGCCAGCCGACGAAACAGACGCCCTACTTTTTGCTAGCCCATCAGCACCAGTATGTCAGGATCCAGTTTGTACTCCTTTTTGTAGTCCGGATGTACAACAATTTGTGGGTGATAGTTATGATGTAAACATGAACTCCACTTTGCCTATTAGTGATGAAAATATTCCTTTTCCTAGTGCAATTGAAAAATCCAAAGAAAATGCAAAAAGAAAAAGTGCACTGTCTGATCCTGGAGTTGTGGAAATAATAGATAACTTAACTATTGAGATTCCCTTACTGAAGGCCATGAAATACATGTCAGCTGTCAAGAAAGGTTTGAAAGAAGCATGTACCAGCAGGCGTCGACCAACACGAAAGAACAGACGCCAACATGTTGAGAAGCACGTCCTCACCTTGGCCACAGTTGCGGCCATCATCAACCTCCCACAGAAAAAGCAGGACAATGGAGCACCTCTTATCAGTTGTTAGATTTTCGATCAAGTCTTCGAGCATACTCTCCTTGACAGCGGGTCTTCCATCAACCTTTTGCCATCATCAATAACACAAGAATTTGGGCTGGGTCCGCTCAAGCAGACACGAATGATCCTTCAGTTCGCTGACCGATCCATAAAGCGACCCAGAGGTCTGTTGGAAGACGTTGTAGTTAAGGTGCGGGAGATGCAATTCCCGGTTGATTTTGTAGTCCTTGATATGGACTCACCCGCACCCTTACACCAGACCCCTATCATCCTTGGCCGACCGTTCCTGCGTACCTCAGGTGCCGTGGTTGATTACAGGTCTAGCAAGATCACTTTCAGCTCGAACAACAAGCAGATCACTATAGACATGATCAGATAGCTGAACGCCATGACTGATGAGAGCCATGTAGTATCAGAAGCAGATTGTGATTTTATTGCAGAGATCATAGACTCATCATTGTCATTGAATGATTCATGGACCCGAAAAATCCTCACTCTCGAGGAGGACTTGGAAAGCACAATTGACCTATGCTCCGATGATTCTTGGGAGACAGACTCTCGGTTGCTGGCGCAACTATGCGATTTCGAGAATTCACTCCAGTCCGAACATAATGATCCTAGTACAGAATCGTTCGGCACATCATCAGGGTCTCAAACAGAATATTGAGGATGGTAGCTCCATCAAAGAAGTACATCCCACCACCAGTATAGTGTCTGAAGTGACCAACAAGTTGAACAGATCAAAACCAGAACTCAAGCCACTTCCTACAAACCTGAAGTATGATTTTCTTGCGGGTGAAGAACACATGTATCCGGCCATCATCAGCAGCAGGCTGAATCCAGATCAGGAATCTCAACTACTCGAGGTTCTAGAAAAGAACCGCAAGGCACTTGGTTGGTGCGTATCAGATCTCCGTGGGTTAAATCCAGCTTTGTGTTCACACCACATTTATTTGGAAGAAGATGTCAAGCTGTCCCGCGAATTCCAAAGAAGGCTGAATCCAAACCTCTGGGACGTCATCATGAAGGAGATCACGAAATGGTGTGACGCAGGCTTCATCTATCCTATCTCCGATTCAAAATGGGTAAGCCCACTGCATGTAGTTCCAAAGAAATTCAGGCTTACCGTGGTTACCAATGACAAAGGAGAGGAAATATCCACTCGGGTACCAACATCCTGGCGGGTGTGTGTTGACTACTGCCATCTCAATGTAGCAACTAAGAAGGACCACTTCCCCTTGCCATTCATTGATCAAGTTTTGGAAAGACTAGCAGGCAAGAAGTTCTTCTGCTTTTTGGATGGGTATTTCGAGTACAATCAGGTGGCAATCGCTCCCGAAGATCAAGAGAAGACTACCTTCACTTGCTCGTTCAGCACCTACGCCTTCAGGAGAATGCCCTTTGGATTATGCAACGCACCTGCGACATTCCAAAGATGCATGCTTGTAGTTTTCGGTGAGATGGTAGTCAGTTTTCTCGAGGTGTTCATGGACGACTTCTTAGTCTATGGTGACAGTTTTGATTCTTGTCTTGGGCACCTAGACAAAGTGCTTTAGAAATATCGTGAAGTCAATTTAGTGCTTTCATGGGAAAAGAGCCACTTCATGGTCACCGAAGGGATTGTGCTAGGTCACGTCATTTCCAAACGTGGCATGGAAGTCGACCCGACAAAGGTGAATGTTATTGCCAATCTAGAGCCACCTTAGTCAGTCAAAAATGTAAGGTCATTCTTGGGGCATGTGGGGTTTTACAGACGATTCATCAAAGATTTTAGCCGCATCGCCCGACCTTTGACAGAGCTTTTATGCAAGGAAACCGAGTTCAATGTCCATCATCATGTTCTCCTTGCCTTCAATCAACTGAAGGAGATTATTACTCAGGCTCCAGTCCTGCAGCCGCCGGATTGGTCTCTCCCTTTTGAGATCATGACTGATGCGTCAGACTTTGCGGTCGGGGCTGTTCTAGGATAGAGAAAATAAATAATGCCCTATGCCATTCACTGCGCCAACAAAACATTAGATGAGGCGCAAAGAAATTACACTGTGACAGAGAAAGAGTTGATGGCTGTGGTTTTCACCCCCGAGAAGTTCATATCCTATTTGCTTGGATCAAAAGTTACCATTTTTACAGACCACTCTGCTATCCGGTACCTACAGCAGAAGAAGGATGCCAAGCCGAGACTGATTCGATGGATTCTTCTCCTCTAGGAATTTGATTTGGAAATCATGGACAAGCTTGGAGTTCAGAATGTGGTAGCAGACCATCTCTCTAGAATTGAGCAGCAAGAGCCTCACCTGAACAACACACCTATCATAGAAACCTTCCCTGACGAGTCAATTTTAGCAGTGGATTCCCTCCCTTGGAATGCTGATATAGTCAATTACCTCGCCTCGGGGGTAACACCATCGGATTGGACGAAGAATCAGAAGAATAAATTCATGTCGACCATCCGTTTCTATCAATGGGAAGATCCTCTTCTATTGAGGGAAGGAGCGGATTGCATTTGGCGCAGGTGCATACCTCAGGAGGAGCATTATAGTGTCCTCGAGCATTTTCACTCGCTCGAATCTGGTGGACATCACTCTGGAGACCGTACGGCAGCTAAAGTACTTCAGTATGGCTTCTGGTGGCCCACACTATTCAATGATGCAACAATATTCATCAAACGATGCATTGACTATCAGAGATCGAAGGGTACACTCACTGCAAAAGATTCGATGCCCCTGAAGATCATTCATATAGCAGATGTTTTTGATGCATGGGGCATTGACTTCATGGGACCTTTCCCTAACAGTCAAGGTTTTGAGCGCATCCTTCTTGCCGTAGATATATGAGTCGTTGGGTTGAAGCTATTCCCGCTCGAGCCGCTGACAGTCGGACGGTGTGCTGATTCTTGAGAGATAACATTATTGCGCAGTTTGGGATTCTGAAGATTCTCATATCAGATGGTGGTAGCCATTTCATTAACAAAGAGGTCAAGAAATTAATGAAGGAGTACAACATCGACCATCGTATCGCATCCCCTTATCATCCTCAGACCAATGGCATGGCAGAATTGTCGAAAAGAGAAATCAAGACGATCCTTCAAAAGCTTGTAAGGCCGGACAGAAAGAACTGTCTCAACTCTTGGACTCAGTCCTCTGGGCTTACAGAACTGCCTACAAGTCTCCCTTGGGCATGTCGCCCTATCGTCTTGTATATGGGAAGCCATGACATCTGCCCGTCGAATTAATTCACGTCTTTATGGGCAATTAAGATGTGCAATTTGGACTCTCAGAAAAGTGGTCAGAAAAGAAAGGATGATCTGAATAGACTCTTGGAGTTCTGAGACTATGCATACATAACACATTGATGTACAAGGAAAAGGTGAAACACTGGCATGACTGGCACATCAGACGAAAGACCTTTGAAGTTGGACAAAAGGTGTGGTTATTTGATGCAAAGTTGCGGATCTTCCTGGGCAAATTAAAGAGTAAATGGACAGGGCCATTCTGAGTTCGTGAAGTGTGTGACAATGGAAGTATTGCCATATCAGAATTGTCTCCTGACGCGCAACTATTCATCGTCAACGGTCAACTCTTGAAGCCTTACCTTGAGCCTGATACATTCTTGGCCGTTGTCGACTCCATCCAGCTTCTGCACCTTGATGACATATCTACAACATTGTCAGCATCAGAAGATTCAGACGCTGCACCTCAAAAACTATTCATCTAATTTCCTCTCTCTTCTTTTCTTCTTTTCTTTTTCTATCCTATTTTTCTACCTAATAAAAAGAAAAGGGGGGTGTCGCCCCTTGTTGACAGTCTTCTATGCTTAGGATGCACTTTGTCCTAAGTATAGAGGGGTGTGCACCTCGAGTTTCCTTATTTTTTTGACCCTCTCCCTTGTCTCCTCTTCTTGTCTATACTTAGGAATACCTTATCCTAGGTATAGGGGGAGACAATCTGAGTACGATCTATTTATTCCCACCCTTGACCCTCCCTGCTTTGTGTACAGTCTGCTATACTTAGGATTACTTGATCCTAAGTATAGGGGGGACGGTCAACTTCTCATTCGTTCATCTCTTATTCGTTTATTCCTTAGACTTGTCTATACTCAGTACGAGTTATGTCTTCTCTTTCCTCTTCGATCTATGAGGACATAGCTCAAGCTAAGTACAGGGGGGTCGTATATACTATGTATATACTATAAGCCATAACTCATATTGTAAATAAAATACTACCTCAAGCTAAAAGTAATGATAAAAGTATTTCTATTACTATAATAAAAGATGATTGTGAGCTCCTCAGACTCTTTTTGCCCTTACTGATTAATAAATCGAGAAAAAATACTTTGTGCGAAATGTTCTCCTTGTGAAGAAACCTTTTGAAAATTGTTTGAAAAATATTGTGTACAAAGTATTCAACCTTTGTAAGCAGTTTTGTTTGCAAAATTTATTTTCTTTGAGTGAAATAAAAAATATTTGAAAAGTGATTTGCAAATGGTTGGAAAAATGGCTGTAAAATTAGTTTGAAAAATCTATCTATACTATTCGAAAAACCTTTGCAAAATCATTTTCCAAATGCGTGTACATGTTTGTAAAAATATTTTGGACTATAGTCTTCAAAATCTATTGAAAATGATTCTCAAATAAGTATGAGGAGTATACACAAAAATTTCTCATGCAAAAATAAGCAATAATTCCAAATAAAACTTATAAGAGCCTGAACCATTCTGTACATAAAGTGTAGTTTTTCTTTATATATACTGATTAATAAATCAGGTTAAATACCTTTACAAAATGATTTGAAATATGGTGGGAACTGTTTGGAAAACTTGCTGTGAGATGTTTTCAACCTGTGTAAAATCGCTTTGTTTGTAAAATTTTCTTCTTTTTATGAAATAAAGGATTTGAAACCTATGTGCAAATGGTTTGAAAAATGTTTGTAAAAATTATTGTGAAAAATATATATACATAGTGTGACAAATCTTTGCAAAATGGTTTTCAAATGTTTGTAAATGATTGTGAAAATTATCGTGTACTATAGTTTTGAAAAATTTTTCAAATAAATAAATAAATAAATAAATAAAAATGGATAGATCTGTAAAGCCATTACATAAAAAGCCTTTATCAATTGTATACATATATGTACCTAGAACAAACAGGATACCACTATAAATTCTTTAAAATTCTTTAAGCTTGTAAAATAAAACAGCACGCCTGTGTAAATAGTTGTACATACTTTTTGTGCCAAGATTTTTGTTTGCAAAAATTCTTTGTGTAAAAAGATTCTCTGATTTTTAAACTCATTGTGAAAAATTGCATCATTCATTGTGCAAAGCATGTGCATATCATTCGTATTCTTTTTGAGTGAGCTTGATGATTGAACCAGTCCAATAAAGTCTAAAATTGGAGCTTGGTTGGACCTTACTGCACCTAACTGCACTGGAACCTTATGGGAACTAGATTTAAGGTACTTCAGGTCCAATAGGACTTAATTCTTTGAGACTCAGGGCTGGGTTCAAGTCACCTCAACTGACTAACTAGAACTTTTCGAGACAGAAGCATGACTCTTGTCGACCGTGACCTAACTTGGGCACTTTCACCTTTCACTTGGCTCGACTCAGTTGGAGTGGTGAGGGGGTTGGATTTTCCAGTATGAGACGCACACTAGTGGAAAAATTCGTCCTTGTCTAGGGAGGGAAGTGCACCTCAACCTGGTCTAGTTTCAATGAAGTCGAATGACAGGAGAGTGTGGGTTGCGATAAAGCTTCAAAAGAGGGATAGTCTTCTGGCTCAAGAGGAAAAAGTCCTTATGTAAATGCTGCTGTAAATAGTATGTTTGAAAAAAAAGAAAAAAAACTCCAAAAAAGTGGACAGGTTTGTATATAAGAACAATAAAGTGCCTGCCGGAGTATGTATATATGTTGTATAGAAAACAAGCAAGCTTGAGCATCAAAGTTATACCATGTGAGCCTGCAGCCAGATGACTTGACTACACTGGTCTTTCCAGGATAGGTAGCTACACTGGCTACCGTCCATTCTCTTCTTCCCCTCCTGCTCTTGAGTCGGATGCCACTTGAACTTAGAAGAGAATACCCCGCTCCTCGATGATAGAGGGATGGATTGGGGAATCATTGGGTTGTCATTATGGAGAAGTTAGTTCCTTTGTCATTTCAGCTGGGGAGAGCCACTATCACTCACACTGTACAAGTTAGCTTCATAGTCATAAGGGTTTGCGTATGGCGTAGGCCAGTTCTGACAAGGGTATTGAGGTGGGTTGAACCGAGTTCTGTGACTCTCGAAGGCTGTTGTGTTTTAAAGTTGGTTCCCGACTAGGTTCTACACACATTCACACCCAAGGTCTAACAGAAGCTCCAACTTCTGATTTTGTAAGGACAAGATATTGCACTGAAAGCAATCCTGTTCACTCTATCTTTTTCAATCTTCTTTTTCTTTTCTTCTTATTCTTTATTCTTTTTGTACTTATTGCATAAGTATTTGCTAGGGACTAGCAAAGGCAAGTATAGTGGGGTGATGAATCTCCATTTCATCACCTTTATTCTAGTATTTTTGCCTCAAAAACCCAAGCATATGCATGTAAATAACAATAATTTGTCTATAATAGCATTCATTATTCATTGCATTTATTGTACATAAAATAATGTTTTTAATGTCAAAATTATATAATAAAGAGAAGAAAAGAAAAAGGAATAAAATATTGCAAATATTTTATGACCCTAACCCCGAGACAAAGTCAAGAACTGGCTTGGTCGACAGAGAATAAAGTAGGGGGAGATAAGGGCCAATAATACACTAAATTCCTCATTTATTCATTCATTCAGGTATGCATCTTTGGCACCTATTTTGTATCTAATTATTTATTAATCAAATAAAGAACTTTGTACATAAAAGTTGTTGATAATAATGTAAATAAAAATACAAAATTGAGTTTGTACAAAAATGATACACAGCGTACATTTTATACACAGAATAAAAAGTCAGAATCTCAACTTCACAGACCCATATCTTGCAAATAAAAATTCAAAATCCACCAAAATCACTTTAATTGTGTATAACTTTTCAAGAGCTCTTTAATAAAATTGGTTTCATAATTTTCGGAATTCATCTGTGAAAGTTAGGTTTTTGACCCTCATTGTACAATTCACCCGATTAAAATATTCAATTTATTCATTATTTACTATTCTTACAAACTTATATTTTTAGAATTTTGTAAATAATATACATAATACATGTACATCTTGAAATTAGAATAAAACCAAAAAGAACATGTAAAATAAAAATAAGTCTATGAAATACATAGATCAAAGTACCTATGTAGTACTTGTATATAAATAAAAAGGGAACTTCATTCTTTTATTCTTTCACATTTTTATTAAATTGTAAATATTATTTATATTCCATTAAAAATGTAAATAAAAAAACGCAGTAAAATTCATTAAATAAATAAAATGTATATAAAATATAGGTAAAAGACCTATTAGTATACCCGCATATTATATGTACCTATTTATTTAAGTAAACAAATAATATCATAAAATAAAATAAAAATATACTCTTGTATTATAAAGAAATAAAATAATAGAGAAAAATAATAAAATAAAACATACAAAATAAAAATAAATTATACAAAATACATGTAAATATACGTATAAATACACTTTTAAAATAAACTCATAATAAAATACATCAAAAAAATAAATAAAAATCATAAATAAATACTATATTACTTAATAAGCATTTTTCATTTTATAAGTAAAAAATAATAAAATCATTTATCATGCTTAATAAATGGGTCAAATCGGCGCTGATGTGGACCAATCAGATTCTATCCTTCGTTGACCACCCGGTCAACTCCTCTGCCACCAGCCACCCTGTGTCAGAGCGTCTTCTCAGCCCATCTTCTCCAACTTTCCCCTTCAAGATCATTGACTTTATGGCCTCGATTCCTTCATGAAAAAGATCAGTCGATGATCCATCGTCCACGCCAACATCTCAGATCGATCATCTGACCAGACGATTCTTTATGGCACCCCGGTCAATAAGGATGCATCGCCATGTTCATAAATAAGTGCCTCGACCTCCTTCCCCATTTTTGTATTATTTTTATCTTCTTCCACCCCCGCTTCCTCTCTAGAGTGAATCCTCGTGACAGGGGGGTCCTTCCGGAGTTGTGAGCAGGACGGAGGAGTCAAGGCAGCACCCACGGCGGAGCTCCGGCGTCGCCCTGCTCCTTGGTGCTCGGCCAGGTATAAGAGCTATCTTAGTGCTTAATTAGTTAGGTTTCCATTCCGGTAGTTTATTTATGCTCATAGGATAGTGGTTAAACAAAGATTAGCATAGGATTAGTCAAATCGAAGTTCGTTAGAGCTCCGCTCCGGCGACGATCCCCTTGCGATCCTTCGATGGTCCGACCCCTCTATTCACTGCCATCTCATTTCCCTCCGCGTTCTCCATCTCCCGAATGCTTCGGATCAACCAGAGCCCTACTGGCTCTGCGAATCGAGGTCCCCCTCCTCCGCCCGGACCTCGCAACCCACTCCATTTCCTTAGCTCAACAGCTTCACTTTCCGGTCGAGGGGAACCCCCTCGAGCCACTCTTTGTCTTAGTGCAGGTTACACGCTAAAAGGAACCCCCTGGGGTTCGGATCAGTCGCTTTCAAGGCTCCCAGAACCCCCCTTCTTCATCGAGCTCATCAGAACTGTTCATGGGGTCCTGAGACTTTATGAGCACGTCGAGAGCTGCGGAGCACCTTCCCGAACGTGTAGAGCTTACTTCCATCGTGCGTGGCTGTCTGGCGGAAGAGGAATCAATGATCGAAGGAAGGGAACCCCTGTGTTCTTCCTTGTTCTTCGTGGACAGCAACATCCGTCGGATGGAGGAGGCAGCCCCAGATCTGATCGTGGCCATTCGTTCAAAGCCCGCTTCGGCCGCTCGATCGAACCTCAGACGCAATCCTGACCGCCGATTGGCGAAACAGTATAGAGCTTCCAGAGCCCGCCACGTGGATAAGTGGCGCGCGGATCGCCATCCATCAACGTGCCTATAGGGGTAAATTGCAGATCTAAACCCCCGCCTTTTTGTATTTAGTTTTTAATACTATAAGTAAAATATCATGTGTAAATAAAATGGAATTTTTGCATTCAGACCCCTGTAGTCTATTGTAATTGACTTGGGTCCTTCCCTGCCTCACGTGCAGTCCCACATGAGGCGCGTAAAAATTGCATGTAACCCCCTACCAGTTTTGTTTATTGTAAAACGAGTCCAAAATATAAATAAATGTTTTATTTTGTTGGTAAATTTGCAACTGATCCCCTATCTTTATTTTTAGTTGCAAAAATGCCACGTCCAGGTTTATAGATGAAGAGAGCACAATGGAAGCGTGGGTTGGACCCATGTGAGAAGGAAAGTCAAAGAGTTGATTGTACTTCTGTGACTTCATATGACATCCAAAGAGTTGGATAAATACCAATACTGCAATAAGTTGATGTGTTGATAATATGACTATCAAATCTGTCTGAAATCCTTAGTGAAAGACTCAGATAGAGCATCAGAATAATCTACATGTAATCATTGACTCTGACTTTCTTATTTCATAAGATAAAGTCTGACAATTGTATCCCAATCTTCTAATGACATTTACAATTTTTGCATATATATATTAGAAGATTAGAAATTTGATCTTAAGGTTTAGTAGTCATCAACATGCATATTGATGTAATTGTTGCAGCAATCTCTATTGGATAGATGGACTTCATATTCTCAGTGGGAGAGCCCTTAGTCTTGGAGAATGTCTCTACGACCTAGATAGTAGAGTACACTCATTGTTTGTTTCTAAATGTTGGAAATAAAAATGAATTCTGAGATAGAACTATCATAAAGAGTTATGATGGAAATATTTCAGATAGTAACCTAACATCTAGTGGACTCCACAAAATTAGAAAATTAATAAATGGTTCATTAAGATTTCTAATACTGAAAATCAAACCTTATAAGATCAATAGGAGGATGAAGATCATTTGACAATGATCTGGCATCAAGCCTTGGACATTTGTCTGTTGATTTGATCAATAGACTAGTAAAATATGAAACTTTAGAATGTCTAAAATTTCAAATCTTACATACTTGTGAATATTGTATTCAAAGTAAAATGTCCAATACATCCTTCTTTGTAAAATGTCCAATACATCCTTCTTTGGGAGTGGTGTTAGATGTCGAGGTATTCAAGATCTCATACATATTGATGTATGTAGATCATCTATATCATAGTAAACATTATGGATATGTGATATCTATTGATGATTATGTATGATATGAGATTTCTTCTCTTCACCTGAGAAACCTTTGAAATGTTCAAAGATTTCACAATTTTGGTTTAGAACCAAAGTTTGAAGAAAGATGAAATAAATTTGATCTAACCTAGGTAGCTTGTACCTGTTAGATAAAATTCAAAGGATACTTTATGGAGATATGAATATCATTTCTATCTCACTCCTCCTGATAAACCTGAACTCAATAGAGTTGTAGGGAGATACAATTGGATCATGTGTGACATAATTTGATCAGTGATGAACTTTAGCATAATTACTCCTTAGTTTCCAGGTATATATGTGTAGTAGAGACTACAATATACATCCTTAATAAGATTCCAATCATGTAAGCTGGAATCTAGCACTAGAGAGTGCTACTTCATTAGGAAAATAAAGGATGGTATTGGATACCTACTTTATGACCTTGAGATTCTTAAAAGATATCATCTCTGAGAATGTGATTCTTGGAGGATTGAGACTCTTAAGAATCAAGATGAACATTAAGTGTAGGAACTCATTGAATCTTGAGATGATAATGAGATTCCTGAAATCGGAAACTAAAAGGATAATTAAAGATGAAACATTAATACAACTTCAAATGAGTTTGAGGATGTATTCCATGTGTCGGTTATGTCTGACAATGATCGGACTTCATGTGATGAAGCTCCTGAGGATCATGACATGGAAAGATGGATATTAGCAATAAAGTCTAAAGTAGGCTTCATATACAAGTGTTGTATATGGACCCTCGAGGATACACCTATATGGGTAAGACCCATAAAGGTGTAAATGGATCTTCAAGAAAAGAGGGAACCTGATGAGAAGGTAGAGACCTTCAAAGCATAGTTCGTAGCCATGAGCTACACATCGGAAGAGAAGACATTGCTTGCAATGAGACTTGCTCTTCGGTAGCCATGCTTAAAATCATCAGAATATTGCTAACCTTAGCTACACAACTTGACTATTGCATCTTCAAGATGTAAGTCAAGATTGCATTTCTTTAAGAATACCTCTTTGAGGATATTCACATGAAGTAACCCCAGGGCTTCATGGTTGAGGAAATCAAGGTGTGCAAGCTAAAGAAACTCCATCTATGGACTCAAATAAGCTTGTTGTAGTTGGAACATCAGATTTGATGAAATCATAAGTGTTATGATTTCAGATAAAATCTTGATGTACCATGTGAAGCTCAGTGGCAGTGCCATTGTGGTCATCATGCTAAATGTAGAATATATCCTAATCATTTGGAATTATATAAGGATGATAATAAGTGGTTTATAGACTGGCTATTCCATACCTTGAGATATGATCTCAAGAATACCTCTTAGATCTTAGTTCTGAAGTTGTTCAGAAGCAAAGAAAAGAGGGAATTAGGACTGTCATATTTGTAGTACACCTTGGACATATTCCATTCTTGGAAATTCCAAGAAAGGCTTCATTCCCTTGAGATTTAGTACTGACCTATCTAAAGGGATAGCACCTCAAAGAGCTGAGGAAGTGAATGCTAGAACTGCTTGCACCTGTGCATCAGTTACAAGAAGTTTAGTATATGCTAGATGTGTACAAAAGCCAGATATCTGCCATATAGTGGGAGTAGTAAACTGTTACTAATCCTACTATGGAGAGAAAACACTTGATTGCAGTAATAACAATATCTTCAAAGATGACAAGGCTTTAGAGATGGTGATCTCTAAGTCTTATCTTCAAGAACTTAAGACTTTATAGATAGTGATCTAAAAGGTCTTAATAGTGGATACCTTGAGAGATAGTGATCTCCCGGAATGAAGGTATTCTAATAAGGATTATGGAAATACTAGTTATAATAATTACTGAGCAATAGTGTCAAGGACATTGTAACTGCTTTATCAAGATTGAGTATTGATTGCATTAGATGCAACATTCGCATTGGATGCGAGCACTGTTACTGGGGATATGCAAGTACCGTAAAAGGACTTGGCGTAGTCTTGCGGGAACAGAGTGACCGATCAGCTTACCTAGCTATTTTCTAAATAGCATATGATTGTCACATGAGTGTGGGTTTAAATGATTAGCCTATTAATGGCTCTTTGGGCTAGTGGGAGATTATTGGGCATGTGAGCCCACATCGAGCCATTATACAATAATTGTTATTGCGAATATCATTTCCTGATCTGAAATGAAGAATAAATAATTTGCATAATAGGTCCCTTTGTACAATTAGGGTTATGTACTATGGTTATCTTAATGATCATACAGCTGTTGATTCAATTATTGAATCATAGAGGCTGGTGCTTGGATGAATATCTAAAGAGTTAGATTGAGTACTCATCAAGCACCGTCAAATGATTGTTAAGATGTGATCTCTAGCTTGAGTAGGAGATGGCAATCCTTTTTTACATAGGCTGATATCTGACTGACCTCTTGATGCAGGTCCTCTACATAGGAATAGAGATTCGGAGGTATCAGATTAGTTAGGTCAAAGAGTTGACTTAATGAGATCAAGATAAACAAAGTCCTATGTCGTATGCTGTCACGATATAGGCACGCATCCTCTGACCAGAGACAGATGTGTTACTATATGTCTGAGTATGTACATTTGGCAGACCGATAGGTTGATGACCTAACCAAGGTCTATACACCGGCGTGTTGGTGTGCATATAAGGGCATATGAGTAATACGATCTCTCAAAGGGATCATACAGGTTCACTACTGAACCGGAAGACATGATCTCACTCGTGAGATATTGGGAAGAATCAAATTCCGTGCACGGTCGTCTCGCTTTGGAAGCTTGACTAAATTTGTAGGTTTGATATATACTTTTGGAAAGTATATGATCAAGACCGAGGTATGATATATGCTTTTGGAAAGTATATGATCAATACCAAATCCCAATGATCAAATGAGAAATTTACTGATAAAACCCTGAAGAAGACAGTATAAAAATTGATCTTGATCTTCGGGTTGATCATAGGTCTTCCAGTATGCAGGATGTATAGGTATTGGGAACACCTGAAGGTGATGTGATCATAAACGATTGTATATCCATGACGCTTCCAATCCGAGGGAGTGATGAAACATGTCTGGATTTTCGTGACTCCTCTCAGTAGAGAAGCAATCTGATCTTGGTCCAAGTATTGGACATTGGTTTGAATGAGATTCAGATGCAATGAGAAGATTAGATTTGTGGTCTTGATTTAATCAAGCATCTATGGGAGGTTCGTAAGATCAGAATTTTGAGATGAGATCTCAATATCCAAGTCACTATACGTGGAACAGTACAATCGCCCTATCCTTATCACCAAGTATCTGCGGAGAAAGCATATTATTCTTGATGGAGTTCAAGAATAATTCATTTGATGAATTCTGTATCCAAGCATCGGGAAAATGGATAATTAAATATTATTTAATTAACATGAATAATATGAATTTGATTCGTATTATAAGAATAGATATCTAAGATAATTAAATGTGATTTAATTATCAAAGATATGAAAAACGTGAATGTGATTCATGTTATTTGGGCACATGCGAAAAGAGATCCAAGATGATTAAATGTGATTTAATTATCATGGATATGAATAATGTGGATAGCACTATCCATATATATTATAAATATGATTTATAATATATTGGAGAGAGAGTGAAACTATGTAAATAGCATTTGTTAATTATTAATGTGGATTGGATTCACATTAATTAATTAATTGGAAATGTAATTTACAAATTAGTTTGGGATGTGAATATGATTCACATATTTCTCAATGGCATGATTGAAATATTCACAAATTAATTTGGAATTAATTTGGTGGATATTTTTGTGATAATTGTTATTACAAAATTTATTAATAAGATAAAATAAAAAGGAGACAAAATAACCACCTAAATAAAAGGTGGTGTCACCTATGACTTATTCATAGGTGATGCCCCTTTAATTTAGGGTGGTTTGTTGCCTCCCCTTTTATTATCACATTATCTCTTGATAAATTTATTTATGTTAAATTAAATTATGTTGATAATGTTACAACATATATTTAATTTAAATATAAATAAATGTTATTGGTTTTAACCAACAACAATCATAGCCATTGATTATTACATAGACTAAGCATAGCCGTTGGATCTATGTGTCCCATGGATTGAGATCCATTGGATCCTAAACTGATATATAAGGAGGGCTAACCTAGCCTTTCCAAGTACATGTTTAAGAGTTGTAAATGGTTACAACTCTCTCTCTCTCTCATATTCTCGCCCTCTCTCTTTCTCTCCTTCAAAAGGTGGCCGTCCATCTTGTGTTGAGAAAGGAGAGACTCTCGGCTTCGCCTTCGACAACTCGGGGATCTCCTTCTTCTTTGGAGTTGCTTACTCTAAAGAAAGACGACGGATTTGGCTTGACGAAATCAGGGGATCCATTGCTTTGATCTTCATTGAGGATTGCAGGAGGAGCGCGACTCACCATCGTGCCCGCAAGTGCGTTCTTCGTGGATCGGACTTAAGACAGGAGGATCTCTTGTTTGGGATCTCACGATTACAACCACGCTCCAAGATGTATTCCTTGTACTTTGTGGTTTGATGAAATGATCCGAGAAGTGTTCTCGTGATCATGTGGTTTCATCTTTAGTTTTAAAATTTTTAAATTCCGCCGCATCTAGCGACTAGTGCGACTAGTTGCCCCGGTCGCATATGATGCGATCAACACGCTTCCATGATGCACTTAAGGATTCTCAATATCCTTCAGTGGACGGTGAAGATGCAATCCTGGGGTTGATCCAATGATGTGGAATTAAGGCAGATCACTGGGCTGTTGGATCTAGTTGAAGATCCAACGGTCCAGGGCGAGTGCGGATAGGTTAAAGGGAGCGGGCCGCGTGGCGCAATCAGAGGACGCCACGTGGCCAGTTTGTGAGTGGCTGAAGAGAAAAATTAGATTAGAGGGAGAAGGACATCGAATTTGGAAAAATACAAAACATGAAAGTTGTATATCTCGATGAGATCTCCAGGTTTCATGTTGACAAAAATTGGAGATGAGGTCAAATATGATACACAAATACAAGAATACAAATATACATATGTATAGTATACAAGGAGGCCTAAAAACCCAACTTTTAGCTACGAGCTCCGAATTGAATGAAATTGGTCTTATTTTTAAGGTCTCTGGATGTGTATCAATATGAAGGTGTGTAGACCTAATTCGGAGTTGGTAAGAGAGAGATATGGGCATTCTAAGGTCCAGGAAGTTTTGGGGTTTTATTGGGTATTTTACAAAAGAGAGACTTTGGCCTTCTTCCCTATATTATTAATTAATGGTGTACACACTATAAGGAAGGTGTTATTTTATTTTAGAGGGGATAAAATACAAACGAATAGGTGGAAATTTTTCAGTGGATTTTACGCAAGGATTGACTTCTTATTTAAATGCAAAGATGAATGCTAAAATGCATATTTTGTGGATTGATGCATGAATGCTAATTATGCAAGATAAACGGAAATATGCTGCTAAATACCTGAGGACAAAGCTCTATTTTCAACTTCAAGAGTGATGAATCACAGATTCATCAACTCCCTATACTTAAACATTGCTCGTCCCTGAGCAACTAAAATGAAATGCAAGAGTGAAATGATTTTGGGTTCCATTCCAAGGTCATGAACAAAAGTTGAAAATGGAGCTTGACTCAACCTTTGGATTAATTGTGTGGTGGAACCTCATTGGGATCTAGATTTAAGACCTAACAGATTTCAAGTTCCACAAGTCTTCTATCCAAGATGCTCAACAGTCAGGTCAGAACAAATCCTCAAATGCAAATTTCTGATGACTATGATTCTTACTTGTACTGTGTAAGTGAAATGTAACTCTCCACATCAGAAATGGCTCAGAAACAGCCTCCTCTAACAAGGTAACTCAAATAACCTGGTCCAGTAACTCTTTCCTCGAGGAGCAGGGTATTCCCTTCTAAGTTCAAGTGTGACCAACTCAAGAGGAGGGGGTAGAAAAAAGAATGGACGGTAGCCAGTGTAGCTACCTATCCCGGGATGCCCAACCAGTGTAGCCAAGTCATCAAGCTGCATTTCTTTGCTACTATACATACTCCGACATGTATTTTATTTTTACTTGGACCGTCTGATTTTTTTGGAGTTTTTGCAATTTTTTTGTGAACTATTTACAGGTTGCAGCATGTACATCAGGAGTTTTTCCTCTTGAGCCAGTAGACTATCCCTCTTTTGAAGCATTATTGCAACCCACAACATCCCGTCCTTAGATGTCAGCACCACCAGACTAGGTTGATATACACTACCCTCCCTAGTGGAGGACGAATGTTTCCACCCGTGTGCTACTCCAAGCTAAAGGATTCTACTTCCTCACCATCTCATCAATGAAGAGGTACGTGCATTGTGCTTGTCCAAGTTAGGTCACTGTCTATAAGAATCATGTGTGTGCATGAGATATTCTATTTAGACTGATCAAGATGACATGTGAACATAGACTTACAGACTCAAAGAATTAAGTCACTTGACCTGAGAAATCTTAACTCCAGTTCCTATAAGGTTCCTCTGAAATTAGATGGATTAAGGTCAAATCAAGTCCTTCCTCAACATCTACTTATAACTTGGTTCAGAACCCACTAGCTTTTCACCTTGCCTATGCAAGATATGCGGATGAGATGCAGATGTCATGCTATGAATGAAATGTAAGACTCTTTTTCTTTCTTTTCTGATGTAGAGATGATATGCAAGAGTAAATAAGAAGCCTCTGAATTTTTCACATTTTTTTAATTATTTGGTATACCTCCTATGTTATAACAATTTACAAGAGTATTATACATCTTATACAAGTGTATTTTACAAAAACTTTTCTCCAAATTTTACCCAGCCTGTAATTATTACGAAATATATATAAAGATACGTGAAAGTACGAGCTATGGGTAAAGTATATATGTGATATATACATGCCCCCCTATACTTAGCGTGTGCTATGTCCTCAGATCATGAAAAGCGAGGAAAAAGACATAGCTCGTGCTAAGCGTAAGAGAGCCAAAGAGAACGAAAAATGTAAAGAAGTCATCCTGCCCCCCTATACTTAGGCTCTAGCAGCCTAAGTGTAGAAGAAGGTCAAAAAAATGTGGCAGACGAGGTCAAGAAGAGAAGTGGATGAATATACAATACGGGCATCAATCCCCCTATACTTAGGCTCATGTCAGCCTAAGTATAGGACGGAAGTGAATATGAGGACCGATGTGATCTGAAGGATGTACAGAGAGCTGACTCATGTGGCTCATCCCCCCTATACTTAGGATCTGGGCATCCTAAGTATAGTCCAAGATGGTGATCAATGAAGCTGGGATGAGTTACTAGAGTCGCGAAAGAGAGTGGGTAGAATGTACAGGAGTGATGATATATACAAGCGAGTGGGTCTGAATCTTTCAAGATGCTGCCGATGGCTAGAGTTCACTGCAACAAGGTCTCATGCGCGACTCGAGGTTTATCTACTGAATCTGTCTCACGCATGAATACAACCTCCTCAACATGGACTAACTGCTCATTGGATTCGATGAAGTGTTTTAACAATTGTCCATTGACAAGGAATGTCGGTGTGTTATCTACGAGATCTGAGATCTCGACACATCCACTATCATGCACCGTACGGACGACAAATGGGTCTGTCCACTTGGACTTCAACTTGCCTTGGAAGATCTTCAGCCTAACATTAAACAACCATACCTTCTCTCCAGGAACAAAGGTCTTTCGTCTGATATATCTATCGTGCCAACGCTTAACCTTGTCCTTGTACACCAAACTGTTGTCATATGCACGGTTTCTAACTTCCACAAGCTCATTCAGATCCATATCTCGCTGCTTTTGCCCGAGGTGCGTGTTCCAATAGACCTTCTTGATTGCCCATTCTGATTTGTGCACTAGTTCTGCGGGCAAATGGAACAGCTTTTCGAATACCATTCGGAATGGGGAGGTTCCTAACGGTGTCTTGTAAGCTGCCCTATATGCCCATAGGACCTGATCCAAGATCTGAGACTAGTCCTTCCTGTCTGGGCGGACAAGATTTTGCCATATAGTCTTCACCTCCCGATTTGACACCTTAGCCATACCATTAGTCTGTGGGTGGTAAGGTCTAGCGACACGGTGTTCGATGTTGTAGTCCTTCAGGAGTTTCTTTACCTCCCGATTTACAAAGTGGCTACCCCCATCTGATATCATCATTTTGGGGATCCCAAACCTAGAGATGATGTGATCTCTGATGAATTTACAGACAGTCCTGCTGTCTATGGCTTGGGTCGGAATAGCCTCCACCCACCTGGATAGATAATCTACCGCAAGAAGGATGTATTTGAATCCGTGGCTAACAGGGAATGGGCCCATTAAATCGATGCCCCAGGCGTCAAAGGCATCACAAATGATGACTGGCTGCATAGGCATCTTGTCCTTGGAACCAACGGTTCCTCCCATTGTCTGACATAATGGGCACGACTTCGCAAAGGTGATGGCATCACGAAACAGAGTCGGCCAGTAAAAGCCACACTGAAGTACCTTCCATGCGGTCCTCTTCCCGGAGTGGTGTCCTCCTGCCTCCAAGATGTGGCATAAAGAAAGGACACTCTGGTATTCCTCCTGTGGAATACACCGTCTCCAGACACAATCCGGTCCTTCAAAGAAAAGGATCGGATCCTCCCAATGGTAGTGTCTAGCATCCAACTTTAGTCGGTCGGTGTGGCTCTTGGGCCAACCCTCGGGAACCTTCTTGGAGACAAGATAGTTCACGATGTTGGCATACCATGGGAGTGCATCAATAACAAAAATCGACTCATCAGGGAAGGAGTCTCAAATGGTGAATCCTCGGAAGTATTGATATCTTCGAGACGAGAGAGATGATCGGCTACTACATTCTTCTTCCCAGGTTTATTACAAATGTCCAAATCAAATTCCTGGATAAGCAGAATCCACCTAAGAAGACGTGCCTTCGTGTCCTTCTTCTCCATCAAGTATCGTAGCACCGTATGGTTAGTGAACACTATTACCTTGGATCCAATTAAGTGGGATCTGAACTTGTCCAAGGCAAACACTACCGCAAGCATCTCCTTTTCCGTAAATGTATAGTTACGCTAAGCGGTATCAAGCACTTTGCTTGCGTAGTGGATCGCAAACGGGACGCCATCTTTCCTCTATCCTAATACAGCCCCTACAACGAAATCTGATGCGTCCGTCATGATCTCAAAAGGTAGAGACCAATCTGGGGCTTGTAGAATAGGTGCATCCATGATCATTCCTTGTAATAGCTTAAAGGCCTCAAGACATTTGTGATCAGCAACAAACTCCATGTCTTTGCCTAAAAGCTCAGTTAGCGGTCGGGCAATCTTAGAAAAATCCTTGATGAATCTCCGATAGAATCTGACATGCCCGAGGAACGACCACAACTGCTTGATGTTGGTTGGTGGCTGGAGTCGTCTGATCACATTCACCTTGGTAGGGTCAACATCCATTCCTCTTTTGGAGATGACGTGCCCCAACACAATGCCCTCCGTCACCATGAAGTCACTTTTCTCCCAAGAGAGCACCAGATTGACCTCACAACAACGTTTGAGGACTTGGTCCAGATTCCTAAGACAGGAATCAAAGGAATCGCCATGGACCGAGAAGTCGTCCATGAAGACTTCTAGGAATTTGCCGACCATTTCGGCGAATACAACAATCATGCACCTTTGAAAAGTACTTGGAGCATTGCATAACCCAAACTACATGCGCCCGAAAGCATAGGTACCAAAGGGGCATGTGAACGTGGTCTTTTCCTGGTCCTCCGGAGCTATGGCTACTTGAATGTAGCCCGAGAACCCATCCAAAAAATAGAAGAACTCTTTCCCCGCTAGTCTCTCCAGGATCTGATCAATGAACGGTAGGGGGAAATGATCCTTCTTTGTCGCGGCATTCAGGCATCTGTAATCCACACAGACGCGCCACGACGTGGGCACTCGCTTCACGGTCTCCTCTCCATCCTCGTTGGTGGTCATCTGAATTCCCGACTTTTTCGGGACCACATGGATCGAGGCCACCCATTTCGAGTCGGAGATGGGATAAATGAAACCCGCGTTGCACCATTTCTCTATCTCCTTCTTCACTACCACTCGTAAATTTGGATTCAAATGACGTTGGAATTCACGAGAGGGTTTAGCTTCATTCTCCAAGTAGATGAGGTGCGAACACATAACAGGATTTATCCCGTGGAGATCGGAAATGCTCCAGCCAATCGCCTTGCGGTTTTTCTCCAGGATCTCTAGCAAGCGAGATTCCTGCTCCTCGGTCAATTGCGAACTGATGATGACCGGATATTTCTTCTCTTGACCCGCAAGGAAGGCATATTTCAATGTTGAGGGTAAAGGTTTGAGCTCAGGTAATGTGTGATCGTCTAGGAAATCTAGCTTAATCGAATCCGGTTCGGTGTTAGAAGTGGCTGGATCTTTCTTTATAATTGCTTCCACCAAATTATTCATCTCTGGAGTCGGATCGTCAAAGGTCTCCATGCGATCGGCGAAAGCCACGTCTGACTCGTCATCCTCATCTTCTGATTGTCCTAAAGAGGGAAGGACTGACAAACCCAGCTAGGCTTCTAAGTCATCGAAGATGTAGGGGGATGCAGGTTCTGAGCCATACTCGTTTCTAAGGACCTCGCAAACTGACTCATGCACTGGATCATCTCCGGAGGGGAGGGACTCATTGGTGCTGGTTGGGTTCTGTTTCCATGGTCCAACTGTGTCTACATGGTCACGGTCTGCTTCGGATGAAGAGTACTCGGTGGTGGATTCGGAATCCGGTCTCTGCTATCTGGTTTGCTTCATCTCAAGTTCCTCATCTCCGCCTGGAGTTTGGAACTGGATCTTCCCGATCTTGTAATCAAATAAGGCCCCTGCTGTTCTGAGGAAGGACCTGCCTAAGATGATCTGGGAATCTCTCCAATTACAAGGGGTTTCCATATCTAGGACAGTGAAGTCCACCATGTATTCTTGACCCTTGACTTTGATTACAACATTCCTCAATTCTCCTTAGGACCTCTTGGTTGATTTATCAGCGAACTATAGGAGGGCTCTAGATTTCCTAAGAGGTCCAAGATTAAGCTGGTCATAGATGGTTGTAGGCATTAAGTTAATTGAGGATCCGCTATCTAGGAGAGTTCGTGCAAACGCAATGTCATCGACGTGACTCACCACATAATGTGCACACATGCCTCTTCATTTCCTTGGAAACAAGTTCTTTATTGCACAGGTCGTGGATACTGACAGAACGTGTTTCTCAACATGGCTTTTGGTCTTCCTGTTAACCATAGTAGGTGTGCATCTCACCTTCAGGTACTTCTGAAATGCAGGAGTCATTTCCACGTACTTGTCAAAGGGGATTGTGACCTTGATATATTTGTTGCAGAACTTTGCCATCTCAGTGTCATATTTTTAGATTTTTTTAGTTTTCTTCTTTCCACCCTTAAGAGCTCAGGGGAAAGGGATTATTGACTTCAATTCATGTTCTGAAACTTAAATGTTTTCATTCAATGTAGGAACCGAGTTTTGTACATGACTCGGACTCTGAAACAGATTCGGACTCTGACTCTGACTAAAAGGAAAATGCTGTGGCAAAACCGGTGATGCGTCTTCCGCGACTTCTGGACAGTCCTCCTCAGATGGAGGTGCGGGCTCTTCATAGGTTTCGGTGAATTCTTTGCTGGTGCGGGTTCGTTGCTTCTTCGAGGACCCAGAAGTCCTCTTCTTCTGCCAGTGGGGGTGATGGTGATGTTGCTCCTCTTCTACCCCCAAGTTCTCCTTAGGTAGAGACTTGGTGGCTTCTTCCTCCGGTGCCCGTGACCGATCAGGTACGATCATGGTCCTTCCGCTCCTGAGGGACATATGGTTTACATTATCATACGAAATGATCTCATGTTCAGATAAAGACTTATCTGAATAGTATACCTGATCATGAGGTCGGTTCTGGCCTTGATTTAGGATGTTCAGGTTGGCCTGAACCTGGGCGGGAATTGGGGTCTTTGGCACCATTTGTTGATCCTGGGTACGAGAATCACGATTCAGATCGGTTCTCATATCCAGATAGTCATTCTGGATCTGTTGGACTCTATCAGACAGGGTCTGGATCGCCAAGATGAGGGACTCCAATTCGGTGGACTGGGTTGGCTGATGCTGACTTGCAGATGAGGTTTTGTACTGGCCCTGATGGCCATGCCGAAACTGCTGCTGCTCATGGGACTGTGACTAGCCCTGCTGGCCCGAGTGGAATGTGTGTTGCTGCTGCTGCTGAGGCTGGTACCCTCGTTCGGACCTGGACTGAACAAAGCATGGTGTGGGGACATAGCTGGTTTCTTGGTAAGCTGGGGAAGGTCGGTGAGGCTGATCGTTCTCCATCCCCGACTGTCTGCCGACGGGGTCACGGCTGTACCACAGCCCGTTGATCACGAACACCTGTAGAGGCTCCTCGTATCTGGTTTCCACTTATGAGGCTGCATGCTGGTCCTGCTAGGTGTAAGTCTGATCCCAGCTATTCTGAGGCCCCGGTGCCTGTTCCTGTACAAGATGGACTCAGTGTACAGGTACATGTGGTGCAGAAGGGGCATGTAGTTTTATCTTTGCTACCTTCTCAGTAAGTTCCTCCACCTGCTTTGGCAAACGCGAGAGAGACTCAAGGTCAGTGACCCTCCTGTGGATCTGCTCAACCATGGTTAACTTATCGGCTATCATCTCCATGATGGGAATGAGGTCCTCTGTCAGATCCGCTACAGTCCTCCTAGTCGTCTCGTTGGATAGGAATGAGGGAGACAACTGATAGGCCCTAGTGGCCTTTGACCTGCATGTTTCCGCCATCTGCTCTAGTATCTTGCATACATCATCCTTATTCTTGTTCAGATAGCTTCCTTCACAGGCGGCACTTACTAACCCCTGCATCTCCGGGGTCAAACCACAGAACAAGGTCTGGACTAAGATCGCCTTAGAAATGCCATGGCAGAGACATTTCTGAATTACGTCATTAAACCTATCCCAAGCTTCATGGAATGGTTCATTGGGTCCTGGGAGAAACTAGCGATCTTTCTTCTCATTTGGTTAGTCCTACTGAGAGGGTTGAACTTCTTCAAGAATAAGTCCTTGAACTGCATCAGGTTGTACATATCAACCCTAGGTTCTTCAACCAATGTGCTGCCTTATCTCATAAGGTGAAAGGGGTGGCCTTCAGTCAAATGTAATCCTACCCAACCCTAGGATGACTAAGGTTGTTGTAAACAACTCAAAGTCTCGGAGGAAGGCATATGGTTCTTCATGGGCATTTCCGTTGAACTTCGGTAGTAGGCTAAGGAAGTGGGACTTGAGCTCGAATGCTTCGGGGGGAACCGCTGGTGCCAACCAACTTTGCATCTCGTTCTCTGCTGGGTTATAGGCATCAACCATTGGTCGGTCGATTCCTCCTGCTGCAATGATCTATCCCATTCTTGTTGTAAGATCTGCATTCTGTTGTTCGGCTGTGGTGAGGTGAGCCAAGACTTGTCGCAACGGGTCCTCATCCGGTGGCTGCATAGGTGGCATCTTGTCCTCTAGGCCTGGGTATGAAACATGGTCTGTGTTAGAGGACAAATCAAGGAAGGGATTCTTACCGAGGCGATGATCTTCCTCAGTAAGCTTGGAGGAGAGGAAAGGGTTGGTTTGAGAGTAACCACCCTGGGTGTGAGGGAACCAGGACTCAAGAGGGTCATGAGTCCTGGGTGGTCCAAGTTGCGCTTGGACTGGTGAAGAGGAGTTCTATGGGGGGATCAAAGAGAGATTGGTGAATAATGAGTCGATATCCCCCCAGTTACTCATCTTGATTTGGCGAGAAGAATCAGAAGTTCTAAGTGAAGATAGGATTTGACTCCTACCTGAAGCAAACAATTAAATCCAAGACCCTGGGTTCACACTCAACACGGTGAAGGACCCGAAACCGAGTCCAATTAATCTGGTTGATTTTAAGTGTGATTTTCAAGCAAATAGCAAAGGTTACGTGGCCTAAAGGGAAGTTGACTCAAAGCCAAATGTGTCTTCCATGTTTAACCTGTCCCCTAAGATACATGTGCCCTTCCTTTCTTTGCTCCTATCCCAAGTTGATGGATTCAAAGACCATGCCCCTATCTACCTGCAAGAAGGCGGAGGCTGACAAGGCTGGAACTTCACCCTGAAGGGTTACTAGCAACTTGTCGCGGAGTACCGCTGGTTCACCCCTGACTACCCGTAAACAGGCGGAGGCTATTTGGTACTAGTCGATGAACCTGAAAATAATCAACTCGTGATATTTGCTAGGATCACATGGAACGTGATATGGAAGGTGGAGATTTGGGCTCTACCTTAAGGTGTTCACACACACTCAAGTACCCTCACTCAGCCTGAAAACAAGGTCGAGGTTAATCTCCCGCAAGTAGAATTTCCAATTTTTATTGAATTTTTTTGGTCAATAATGTTAGCAGTCCCGGTTTTAAGATCATTTATCACTTGTTAGTCTAACCACACAGCACGCCTAACGTCCAGTCCCAATTTCTGTTTAAATTTAAGTTTGAAAATATAGGGGGAAATCGAGAAAAGCCAATGCACGAAAAACGATGATGTGCATGCTGAGTTAAGAAGACTTACAATGATCCCTTCACTTTTTATGCAGGATGCAGAACAAAATTGAGATCTTTTACACTATATGCAGATGCAAGCGACAAAATCTGCTCCTCAACAGGCAGTTCTATTAGCGAGTGAAGCACATGTTATTTTTACTAGATATGTGGTTTAAGTGCGTCTTTTAAGTGTATTGTGTGGTCCTAAAAATTTACGAGCATAAGCAAATCCTAGAGTGGCTCGAGGAGCCACTAGTGCAAGCCTATTCTACAATTCAAACCACACAGCAGACGGGGACACAGTTCCACTATCTTTACACACGCGAGAACCCAAATGGGAACCGCTGGAAATGATGCAAAAAAATAAAGAAATGAATAAAAATACATGTTCTCTCAAATCTCTCAAGAAATTAAAATGCAGGCTCTTCGAAGCGTCTTCGACTCCTCGCGTTCCTCGCACAGAAATAATTTGAGGTCAGATAGAGAACGACTCGAAAAATACAAAAATTAAAGGACAGAAGATATTCACAAGAAAATCGGGGGTCAGACTACCTAAGGATAGAAAATCAAACACTCAGAGTTTTACTGCAAATTAACCTAAGCCATGCCTCCCCGGCAACGGTGCCATTTTGACATTGCTCCTACTACCCTTGTTAATTTGATCAAATTAATGTTCAAATTAATTAAGAAAGTTCATTGCAGTCGGATAATGAAAGCGAATCAAAAACCTCTTTTAATTAAAGCAAGTTAATCTCGAGCAGAATTTTTTTTACTTGGGCAAGCCCAAGGTCGAACTCAGGGAGGCAGCTGTCTCCTTAGATAAATTTTTAGCAAAGTCCAAGGTCTGATTATCAGGGAATAATTTTTTTGGTCTTTTTTTTATGTAGGACACATGCAAACTCTAGCCTGTTTACAAGTTAATCCAGAAAGGTGATCAAATCAAGTCCAAAAATTCCGAAACTTGGACAGATAATGAAATGCAATGAAACTAAGGTACCCTAATTTTTTTGGAATTTTCTGACACTAAATAAAATTATTGTGAATTAAATATGAATGCAAGGTGATTTTCACTAAATTAATTCTAATAAATATCAAATCACAAGAATTTTAGGAATAAAAATTACCCTAGATAGATCTGAAGGTGAGGAATTGATAACCGATCTGAATGACTAAGGTAAAGGTACTAAATAGGTCGTTGCGACCTCAATCACTCAGACTAGGTATATCAAGAAAAATCAACCACTCAAAACATGTAAAATCAATCAAGCACAAAAGAGAGCGGTCCTGCTATGAGATTAACCTGGTATAGCACCCAGGGTCGAACACAAGGAGCACGGGTTGGCCAGAGGCCTACGAAGTAGTAAAAATAAAATAAAATAAAATACAAGGATTTTTTAGTGGTTTTTAATAATTTTTATATTTTTTTGGATTTTTAGAAAGTGAAGAAAATAAAAGAAAGCAAATAAAAGCACACTTTAGCTAATGATTAAAAGCATCAAAAATCAAGCAAAAATTCAAGAAAAATTGTTTTTATGTTTTTTAGGTTTTTTTAATGTTTTTGGTGAATTTTTGGGATTTTTATAAGATGTATTTTTTTTTCTAAAAATCAAACAGTAAGAAAAAGACAAGGTACTGTCCAGCCAGGCCCAAAATCCAAAAATAAAATATTTAAGGATCTCAGAGGGACCTGGAGGTAATTTTCCTGTATACTAGAGAAAACAAGGAAAATTTGAGCACCAAAATTATTGTTTTTGGTTTTTTAAATTATTTACTATAATTTTTATGAGTTTTTAGGTGTTTTTAGATTTTTAGGGTTTTTAAGCAATGCAAAATAGCCAAAATTGGCTAGAAAATCAAGAAACACACAAAGAACAGTAACTAATTTTTTTTAGAATTTTTGGGGGTGTTTTTTTATTTTTTTGGGATTTTTAATTCTAGACAGTAGCTAAAATAGATGTTTTTGAATTTTTAAAAATAACAAATAAAATCAAAAATGTCCTCAAAAATTCTCAAAAATCCTACAACATGGCAGGAGCCATGTGTCAAATTTTCATCGAATTTGGAGGTGATTTGATATTTTATTCAAAAATCAAAAGGGGGCATTGTGCACAGGGACTTAAGTGCAAATACCCGAAGCTCTGGGGGTCCAGGTGCAATTTTCCCAGCAAGTCACGCGCGTGGCACGTGCCTGGGGCACTCAGGGACCTTCTGGTAATAAAAACAAGTCCTAGGACCTTTTGGTAACTCGTACCAAAAAGTCCAGGGGCTGTTATGCAATTAACCCACTAAAAGGCGCACATGCGGAATAAAAACACTCACAGGGGCATATGTGCAAATACCAGAAAGTTTCTATTCATTCATAAAGCAACCAGAACTACAGGATAATGGTTGCAATTAAACCAAAACTACACGTGACGAAGCACGTGGCTCACACATACAGGGGCATAAGTGCAAATATCAACAAGCACGAGGTCCAATGTGCAATTAACCCTACGTAAATAAAACTCCTAAAATATTTACAGGACTGACATGTAAAACAGAAACTAAGAGGGGGCCTAAGGTAATTTACCCCTTTATTACATCGACGGCTGGATGAGCGCCACGTAGCTGATCTGACGGTCTCGGATGGCTAGCGCTTCTCTTCGTCCGCACGTGAGCCTGATCGACGGCGCAGAGGAGGACACGTGGGTGATCGAACGGCCTCAGGTGCTGGTGGTTCTCTCCTCTGCTCTAACGGTCCAGATCGCCCCTCTGGATGATCGGGCGGTGGCTGCTCCTTCGTGGATGGACGATCAAGATGAAACCTGGAGCTTGCGGGCGATCGGACGGCGGTGGAGGATACTGGAAGAACACTCAGCCGGCGAGCTTCGCTGGCCTCGTGCGCGTACTATGGTCCTCCTCAGCTGCCTCTGAAGATCGGAGAAGGTCGGCGATGTCGTCCCGCAGCTGGTGGTGCCCTCCGATGGCCCAGCCGAGCCCTGGAGGGGCTCCGGCGAGGTCGACGGAGGGGAGCTCCTGGCCTGGATGTGGGGAGGCCTCAGATGGCCTCCTCTTGACCTTCAAAATAGCTCAAGAGCTTCGCGGGTCGAGGACAAAGTGCCTCGACCCGGTTAGGTGGGGAGAAGGTGAGCTGTGGGTCGGGGCGAGCGAGCTCCGGCGAGCGGAGGACGGTGGAGCTCGAACCCCAGCTCCTGTGCGAGCTGGGTTGAACGAAGGGGCGGAGAAGGTGCGTGGAGGAAAGGCGAAGGTGACTGTGCGTTCCGATGATCGAGAAGATACGCGATATGGTCGGAATCAAAGGAACTCGACGGAACTACAATTTGGGGGAAACAAGAAATTAAGCTAAATAGGCGAGCTAGAATGCTACCTGGGTGGAGTGAAAGGCTGTGCTGAAGCTTAGGCAGCTCCTGGTCGTTGCCTCGAAGGTCGCCAAGGCCTGAGGCTCGAGCTCCTGCACGGGGCGGAGCACGGTGGCGCAAAGTCGCCGGATCAGTGGTCCGGCCACCCCCTCCTCACTGCTACAAGGGCAATCGCGAGCTGTCACCTCAGGGATCGCTATGGAGGTCACGGGATTGAGGGTGGAGAGCCAAAGATGGAGAATGAATGCGGCGGAGCTGGGATTTTATGTGGTTGCAGGTCCGGGAAGAAGGGCTCGGGTCCGGCTCGATTGAGCACGGATCCCTAGGATCAATGTCGGGCGAGATTCCCGGATACCTGAGGAGTAATTAGGACCCTGGGTTAGGCTAAATGGGGATCGGGTCTGGTGGGGATAAATGGGAGAAGTTGGGTCCGCGAACCAGACCCGTGGGAAGTGGTCCACAGGGGGGAGTTGACCGGGCGGTCAATAATCCCCGTGGACCAATGGGAATCAGCCATGTCAGAAAAGATTTGAAAATTGAATTAAAAATAACAAATGGCCGATTTAATTAAAACTCAAAACATGAAATATTTTTGTTTTAATTTTTTCTATTTTTTGGTGTTTTTTAATTAATTTTTGGAAATAAAAATAAGGTATTTACATAGTATAGCTATACATAGGTATATATACAATATAGGGTTTTAAATTTTGATTTTTAATTAGTTATTTTTGTACATTTTTATTCCTATTTTATATTTTATTTATTTATAGAATAAAATGAGGAATAAAAAGATATTTTTATTTTATTTTTATTATTTATATACATAGGTAGAATAAATAGTTATATACATCTATATACATGGTATATGTACCATATATTTTTGTACTTTTAATTTTGTTATTTTTATTTGATTTTTGTTTTGTTTCTTTTTATTTATTTACACTATTATAACATAGAATATTTACAAAAAAATTTTGAAAATAAATAAATTTATTTACAAGGTTAAATACATAAGGATGATGGTCTATGCACATGGTGAAAGGTCATTTTTGAGTTTTTGATTTTTAAATTTTTATTTTGTTTTTAATATTTTCTAAGTATATATACATATTTTTGGGTGAGGAAAATATAATTTATTTATTTACATAAATATTTACACTAGAGCCCCTATCTCCCTCTACTTGGCTTTTATGCGGTCAGGCCCATGCTGAGCCCTCCCTTGGGTTAGGTTGCTCACTATTTATTCTAAATATTTCCCTCTTTTTTTTTCATATTTATTCTTTTATTTTTGCACAAAAACATGCTAATTATAGGTATTTACAAACATGCATGCTTTTGCTAATTATTCCTATTTACACATATCTACATGCATTTGCATAGGTTTTTGTAGCTAAAATATAAGAATAAAGAGTGATGAATGGGTATTCATCACCCCCCTATACTATACTTTGCTAGTCCCTTAGCAAACACTTATTTGAAAAAGAAGTGAAAAAGAAAGAAAGAAAAAGAAAAAGAGAATGTCCATGGATCAAGGTTGATTATTAAACTTGCCTTCATTAAATTGAGGTATGGAGCTCAATCAGATCTTTGGATTATTAATGTGTCGGAACCTTATTTAGACTTAAGCTTAAAACCTAACAGCCTCTAAGTTCCACCAATCTATAACCAAGACTCCTCAATGCTCTAGATCAGAACAAGTCATCAATCACAAACCCTGAAGACCATGAATCTTTTCTTGTACTGTGAAAGTGAGGTCTAAGCTCTCCACCTCAGAAATGGCAACTTGACAACCCTCCCCAACAAGGTAACTCTATGACCTCAATCTGGCCACTCTTTCCTCGAGGAGCGGGGTATTCCCTTCTAAGTTCAAGTACAACCGGCTCAAGAAGAGGGGGAAGAAGAGAATGGGTCAAGGCCAGTGTAGCCAAGTACCCTTGGGAGCTTGACCAGTGTAGCCAAGTCTCCCTGCTGCAAGCTACAACAGGTGGATCATGAAACCAAGCTTTGCTTATTGCACTTATATACATACTCCGGTGGGATTATCATTTTCTCTCAGACCCACCACTTTTTTGGAGTTCTTTTCTTTTTGCACATTTTTTTTTCGAGTGCATCTATACAACATATACATGTGCATCATATATACAAGGAGTTTTTCCTCTTGAACCAGTAGACTATCCCTCTTTTGAAGCTTTATTGCAACCCACAATTCCCGTCATTATACCTCATGGCAACCAGACCAAGTTGAGACGCACTTCCTTCACTATAAGAAGAAGAGAGGTTCCGCCTAGAAGTACTACCCTCATATGCTACCCCAAGTCAAGGAAGACTGCCTCCTCACCACCTCATCCGTAGAGAGCTCGGTGCATAGTGCGGTTGTCCAAGTAAAGCCATAATCTATATGAGTCATGTGTTGTTTGTTAAGTGCTCTACTTAGGCTCATTGAGATGACATGTGATCATAGCCTAGTGGACTCAAAGAATTAAGTCACCATGGACCTGAAAAGCCTTAAACCTAAGCCCTATAAGGTTCCTCTTAGAATTAGGTGGATTAAGATCTTAATCAAGCTCCATTTCTTAATTTGATTCCCGGCTAGTTTAAATGTCAACTACCATCCAGAAAAACTATATACATATGTACAGAAAGATGCATATTTACACAATATTTTACAATCATGCAAAATTTTTGAAAAATGTTTTGAAATCATGAATGATGATGCATGAAGTGCAAGTTTTGCAAAAAGATATTTACACACATTTACACAAGATTTTTGCAAACTTTTGATTTTCAAAACATTTTGGAAAAATTTTGTACTGTATACATAATTTTGATACCAAAAATATTTACACAAGCTTTACACACAAAAGATTTTTGAAATCATTTTTACAAAAATAATTTGTACACTAGCTATGTATGTGCAAATAAAAGAAGATTATGTACATGAAAAATTTTTAATTTTTGTGTTTTTTTTAGCCATTTTATTTATTAACACACTCACACAAAGTACGAGTTATGGCTAAAGTATATATGAAATATATACACACCCCCCTATACTTAGCTCGAACGATGTCCTCAGAGTCAAGAGCGATGAAGAAGACATAACTCGTGCTATGTATAGGGAAGTGAAAAGGAAGGCTATACAAAAGGAGAATAAAAAGTCAAGAGGGACCCAGGTCTCCCCCCTATACTTAGGATCAAGTAGTCCTAAGTATAGCAGGCTGTACACGAAGGGAAAACCGAGTGGAGAATGTACAGGGTCTACCCCTTCTATACTTAGGGTGAAATACCCCTAAGTATAGGCAGCAAAACAGGGGTAGACAGAAACAAAAGAAATACCCGAAATGTCTCACATCCCCCCTATACTTAGGGTAAAGTGCACCCTAAGTATAGCATAATCACAAGATGAAGAAAGGGATGTGGGACCAAAGAATGTGATGATATGGACATCTGGATCTGTATACAGCGGAAGATCAGTAAAGCTCAGGCGTGAGATGCATTAGATGTGAGTCAAAGACCACATCTCACGCAAAATGAATAGGGGCAATATCAACGACCCACGGCTCATGATCTAGAAATGGCTTGAGCCGCTGGCCGTTCACTCGGAAGGTACTCTCAGAAGACAACTCGGATATGTCGACGCTACCGTTGTCGTGTACCTTCCTAACCAGATAAGGTCCTTTCCATTTGCTCTGTAGCTTCCCTGGAAATAATCTAAGCCTCGCATCAAACAACCATACTCTCTGTCCAATCTCAAAATGTTTGTGGCTGATATGAGAATCATGCCACTCCTTGACTTTCTCCTTATAATGTAGGCTGCTTGAGAAAGCTGCATCTCTAAGCTCCTCCAGGGCAGCTAGCTCTGCCCTCCTCTGGTCTCCTATACCATCTGGATTCATAAGTATGTCTGTAACTGCCCAAAGTGACTTGTGCCTCAGCTCAACAGGTAAATGGCATGGCTTGCCATATACGAGGCGAAAGGGAGATGTGCCCAAAGGTGTCTTGAAAGACGTCCTATATGCCCACAAGACCGAGTCCAAAAGCTGTGACCAATCCTTTCGGTCAGGGCCGACGACTTTCTGTAGAATAGTCTTGATCTCCCTGTTCGACACTTCGGCTAGACCATTCGTCTGTGGATGGTACGGTGTAGCAACACGATGATCTATGCCGAACTCGCTAGCAAGTGCCTTCACCTGGTAGTTGATGAAGTGAGATCCCCCATCAGAAATAAGAACTCGTGGAACCCCGAACCGCGTGATGATATGTTTCCTCAAAAATCTGCAAACTGTCCTAGCATCAGCGGATCGGGCGGGGATAGCCTCCACCCAACGACTCACAGAATCCGCGGCCAACAGAATGTACTCAAATCCCTGACTCTTAGGGAATGGACCCATGAAATCGATGCCCCATGCGTCAAAAACCTCACAGAAGTGAATGGGCTGCATCGGCATCATATCACGCTGTCCACAAGTGCCCATCCTCTGACAGTCAGTACACCTCTTCACGAACTCATCTGAGTCCTTGAAGAGGGTAGGCCACCACAAGCCGGATTGGAGCACTTTCTGTGCCGTTCTCCTCCCAGAATGATGTCCTCCTGCCTCAAGCTTGTGGCAGTAAGTGAGGACGCTATGGTGTTCCTCCTGAGGAATACACCGACGCCAGACGCTATCCCCTCCTTCGTGGTAAAGGATGGGATCCTCCCAATGGTAAGACTTGGCCTTCGCTAGAAAGGTCTCAAGCCTCTGCCTGGGCCAATCTTGTGGGACTTTCCCAGCAACGAGAAAGTTCACAATATCGTCGTACCATGGGAGTGAGGCGATAGCAAGGATCGCCTCATCTGGGAAGGTATCTCTAATAGGATCAATCTGCTCAGAATCCTCAGGCTGCTCTAATCGGGAGAGATGATCCGCCACCACATTTTTGACTCCAGGCTTATCCTTAATCTCAATGTCGAACTCCTGGAGTAGAAGGATCCATCTAGTCAGTCTGGCCTTGGCATCCTTCTTTGCCATGAGGTACCTGATGGCGGTGTGATCTGTAAACAAAGTCACTCTAGATCCAATGATATATGATCTGAACTTATCCAGGGCAAACACCACGGCTAGCATCTCCTTCTCTGTGACCGTGTAATTCCGCTGGGCGGAATCCAATGTGCGGCTTGCATAGTGTATAGCAAATGGTACTCCATCCCTCCTCTGTCCCAGCACTGCCCCTACGGCAAAATCGGAGGCGTCCGTCATGATCTCGAATGGGAGAGACCAATCAGGCGGCTGGAGGACAGGAGCCTCAATCACACACTGCTGGAGAGTAGCAAACGACTCAAGACACTTGTCATCGACAAGGAACTCGGTGTCTTTCGTCAAAAGGTCAGTCAACGGTCGGGCAATCCTGCTGAAATCCCGAATGAATCTCCTATAAAATCCAACGTGCCCCAGAAATGACCGTAACTGCCTCAGATTGGACGACGGTGTGAGTTTCCTAATGACATCCACCTTGGCCGGATCAACCTCCATGCCCCTATTGGAGATGATGTGGCCAAGCACCGTCCCTTGAGTCACCATGAAGTGACTCTTCTCCCAAGATAGCACCAAGTGATACTCAATACATCGCTGAAGTACTCGATCTAGGCAGTCAAGACAAGAATCAAATCCGTCGTCGTAGATCGAGAAATCATCCATGAAGACCTCCAAGCATTCCCCTACCATGTCCGAAAAGATCGACAGCATGCATCTCTGAAAAGTCGCAGGGGCATTGCATAGCCCAAATGGCATGCGTTGAAAAGCGTATGTGTCTAAAGGACAGGTAAAGGTGGTCTTCTCCTGGTCCTCAGGAGCGATGGCCACTTGGTTGTAGCCCGAGTACCCATCCAGGAAGCAATAATGGCTCTTCCCTGCCAGTCTCTCAATGATCTGGTCAATAAAAGGCAGGGGGAAATGGTCCTTCTTGGTGGCTTGGTTGAGTCTCCTGTAGTCAACACGAACCCTCCAAGAGGTGGGTACTCGTGTAGCGATCTCCTCTCCCGACTCACTGATCACAGTCGTGATGCCCGTCTTCTTGGGCACCACATGCAAGGGGCTGACCCACTTGGAGTCGGAAATGGGATAAATAAAATCTGCACCCCACCACTTTGATATTTCCTTCATCACAACCTCTCTCAGGTTGGGGTTCAGACGCCGCTGGAACTCACGCGACGGCTTTGCCCCTTCCTCGAGATAGATATGGTGGGAGCACACTGATGGACTACTCCCATGGAGATCTGCTACGCTCCATCCGATCGCCTTGCGGTTCTTTTCAAGAACCCCCATCAAACGGGATTCCTGCTCTCCAGTCAACTCGACGGAGATGATGACTGGGTACATCTCTGGCTCGCCCGCAAGGAATCGATACTTCAGCGAAGTAGGGAGCGGCTTCAGCTCTGGAATGCTGGGTGCCGGCAAATCTGGCTGTGGAAGAAACTGAGTGAAAGCTGCAAGGTCGGCCAAATCTGCCTGGGAAAGTGAAAGCATACTCTCGCAAACTGGATCGGGAGAAGGCTGCTCTACTGCACTGTCTCTGCTCTGCTCTGCATCTACCTCCTCCTCATCAATAGGCTCAGATGGACTCAGGTCTGGCATCTGATCATAGCAATCGGCCCAATCAGACTCTGAATCCGAGGGATCTGTGTCAGAAATGGTGGCATCAGTACCACCGGAAAACAAGGTGGCCTCAGCACCACCATCACTAGTCATCGTGCTGCGATCAAGGACCGGCTCTGCTGCCTCAATAGTATCCTGAACCAGGTCTGTGCTCTCCAGACTCTCCTCTGCTGTCATCTCTGCATCAGCTGTGTCTGAAAGTGAGAGGGTGGTCTGTGTCTCAAGGTCTGCCCAAGCTGCCTCATCATCTGTGATCACAAAATCACAGTCCTGGTGGATGTCTGGCTCTGCGTCTGTCAGCTGCTCTGAATCGGTACTCGCATCTGAGCGGGCTCTGAATCTGGCTCTGTAGTCCTCGACCGTCTCTATTTGTATACTCTCGCCCTGGATGCGAAAGTACACCTTCCCGCTATCATGATCAGTCACTGCCTTGGCTGTGGTCAAGAACGGGCGACCAAGGATGATGGGGGTATCGGCCACTGACTCAGGGATCTCCATGTCCAACACTACGAAGTCCACGGGGAATTGCAGGCCCTGAATAGTGACGATAACGTCTCGTAATAACCCCTTCGGCCTCTTGACAGATCGATCAGCGAACTGAAGGACTGTCCTGCTCTGTCGAAGAGTGCCCAACTCAAAGCGGTCGAGAAGGGCTGCCGGAAGAAGGTTAATCGACGATCCGCTATCTAGAAGAGTACGGTCGAACCACTGCTCACTGATCTGGCATCTGACATACGGGGCCCCTGAATCTGGCCTCTTGGCTGGCAGTCGGTTCTGGATCGCAAAGCACGTGGCTTTGGTTAGCACATGTATCTCTGAAGTGTGGTTTCTCCTTCTCCTTCTGACTGTAGTCCTCTCTCTCAAAGAATGCTGGAGAAGGGGGATGTGCTGCAAAGCCTCCTGGAGGGTCAGCTGAATGTGGAATCGGTCAATCATGCTCTGGCTGAACTCCTCAAGCTCTCTTTTTTTTGGATCATTTTTCTTCCCCTTCCCCATCTGAAGGGCTCTAGGGAAGGGGATCACTGGGTCCTTCTCAGATGAAGGACTAGGAAAAGGTCTAGACGGTTCAAGGACCGGATCCACACATACATCATGCACCACAGTGGGACCAGAAGAAAGTAAACCTTTTCCTTTATTCATAGCAGAGTTCCGAGATACATGAACACGAGGAAAAACAACATCTCTGTCTGTACAAACACCGGTGGCCTCAGTACCACCACGGGCTGGCTGCTCTGCTGCTGCTGAAGGTAGACGTCGTGCGGCATCAGTACCGCTGGCTGGCTCGGCTGAATGGGTGGCATCAGTACCACCTCCTAGATCTGGTGAAGCGGCGGCCTCAGTATCACCGGTGGGATCAGCATCCTTGGTGGCCTCAGTACCACCGTCATCGTCTGGAGCGGCCTCAGTACCGCTCTCCTCCTCCTCCTGTGGCGCCTCGGGATGGTGCTCAGATGAGGCGCCGCCGCCTGCTGGGGTCCTACCGCTCCTAAGTGTGACAAAATCAGCATCAAATAGATCCGAAGAAGTATCATCAAATGGGTCACTAGGAGTGGCTAACTCGGTATGTACTACCTGCTCAGATTTCCTCTTGAGGCTGTTCGGATTGGGCTCTATCTGGGCCGGTATGGCGGCCTTCCCTCTCACCAGGTCCCGCATCTCCTGGCGGAACTCGTCCATCTCCCGTCTGAATGTGGCCTGCTGGTCCGTGAGGAGACGGGCGATGTCATCCAAGGCAGGGCTCTCGTGGGAGCCCGACGGGTGGCCTCTCTGTGGGTGAGGCTGCTGGAACTGCTGTGGTGGGTAAGAGGGGTAGGATGGAGGGTGCTGATGGTATCCCTGCTGCTCACGTCTCCAAGACTGTCCCTGCTGCTGATAGGGATGCGGACCGTAGGATGACTGCTGCTGATACGCTGGGGGCTGCTGCTGCGGCTGGTGCTGGTCTCTCTGATGGGAGTACTGCCCTTCCTGTCCTGACGGCTGCTGCTGGGGCTGGGCACCACCACTCCCCCACCTGAATCCGGGATGGTCTCGTCGGATCCCAGGCTGGGGACGGTCGTACCAAATCCCGTTGACATCCATCAACGGCTCGGCATCGAAGGGGGTTGGCGGGAGTACTGCCAGAGGCTGGTCCGGCTGGTAGACCACCATCTGCATCTCTGGAGATGGTGGAGACTGGTAGGTGGGCTGCGACTGCTGGTACGGCTCCGCCTGTACAAGGTGAACCTGTCTAGGCTGCACGGGGGTGCTGGAGCGCTGGGACGAGCTGCTGCTGCTGCCGGTGTCGCCTCGCGACTGAAGACGGGGTTGAGAATCCGTATGTGCCTCCTGTAGACACATGAGCTGTGTCTTCATGTCGCTCAAGACCTGTGCCATCTGCTCCATCTGCGTGATACTCTGGCACTGCTTCTTCTCGATCAGCTCCATGCGGTCTAACTTCTCGCTAATGATACCCATGTCTGCAGCTGACGACTCTGCCTGTGCTGCTGCGGCTGCAGACGAACTGGATGGACCTGCATCCACCCGTGCTATCCGTTGGTACTGCACGGGTCCGGGCTGATGTGGCTGGGTCTTCTGAGTATAGAGCCGGGTCTGGGACATCACCATGTAGTTCTCTGCCATCTCCTCAAAAATGGCCCAGACCTGGTCGTGGTCCTTGGCGAAGTAGGACCCGCCGCAAGAAGCATTCACCAGGCCCTGTAGCTCTGGTGACAACCCACTGAAGAAGCTCTGAACTAGGTTCGGCTTCGTGATGTCGTGGTGCGGGCATCTGTCCAGGAGCTCTCTGAACCTCTCCCAAGCCTCGTGAAACTGCTCGTTGGGGAACATGGAGAAGTTGCTGATCAGGGCCCTCGCTGCATTAGTCCGCCCGAGTGGATAGTACTTGTTCAAGTACTCGGTGCGGAGCTGCTCCCAGGTGTAGACAAATCTCCCCAAATGTTTCAGCCAGGTGGCTGCTCTGTCTGCCAGTGAAAAGGGGAAGGCGATCATCCTGATCGTGTCCTGGTCCACATGTCTGTCGTGGACAGTGCTGCATATCATCAAAAACTCCTGGAGGTGGAGGTGGGGCTCCTCTGTAGCAAGTCCATGGAACCGAGGAAGCATCTGCGAGGTGTTCGGGGGGAACTTGAAGTCCCCCACGATAGCTGGAACCACCACCCAATGGTGCATCAGTGTAGATCCGGGGTTGTGCAACTCCCGCATCGGTCTAGGTGGTCCTGCTCCTCCTGCGGCTCGTGCCTGTACATCTGCATCCGGGATCTCCTCGGGCTCGCTCTGCTGATCTCGCTCTGCTCGGAGCCTCTCCAACTCTCTCCTCATCTCTATCATGAATGCTCCCTGATCGCGGAGCTGCTGCTGGACTGTATCGAGTGATGCGATCAGGGTGGAGTTGATCGCTCCCTGGTCTAGTACAATGTGCTCTGGTCGACGGGAGTGATCATCAGAACTGCCTGCTCCGGCCATATCGACGTCTGCAAAATCAAACGAGCCCAACTCAGGTGCTGTCAAATGTATCAGTCTCTCCTCGGGCTCGTGTCTCTCAGGAAGGTCAGAAAGGGGGTCGAGAGGGAACAGGGTGGAGTCATACTCGGGCTCGGAGAGCGGGTCTGAGCTCTCGCGAGCCAACCTAGATGATGAGGTAGACGCGCCCGAAAGCGGTGCAACCAGAGGCTGCCTAAGAGATCGTCTACCCATCATCTTGATCTGGCGAGTAGGGCGGATGAGATCTGGAAAAATTATGATCTAAAAACAAACCCCCGGTTCACCAACGCAACGCGAGCTGAAGACCGTGAAAGTTCGGTCAAATTATCTTGTCAATTTTATTTTGGTGAACACTCAAGATATCAGAGCGCTTACGTGACCTGTTGGGATATCCGCTGCTAACCCAACCGACTGGCCCGCACGGAAGAGTCGGTAATCAGTCGGGTTTAGCAACGGGGGGCTCTACCTAGTGTGCGGGTCACTCTCTCGCGCATACAAACCAAGTAATGAGGGGGTTGCTCTCCCCAAGACAAAATTTTTAGGGTGAGCGAGTTTTAAGGTCAATAATCTAAGCAGTCCCAATTTTATGATTTCACTTTTTTTATATTTTTTTCAAAGCAAACAAATCGCCTAACGAATTTTTCGATTCTCCTGATTATTAAGTCAAAAACAGGGGGGAGAAGTCGAAAAAGCCGATGCACGAGAAATCAATGATGCATGCAGAGTCAGAAATGCGTACCTGCCTCCAGCTCTCTACATGCAATATGATCTGCGCATAAAATAAAAGGCAGAAATAAAACTAAGCTAAATGATGCAGCGGGAAGCCGAGTCCTAGACGAGCAACTTCTAGCGAAGAACCGTCTAACCGGTCACCGACCTCCAAGCCAAAGGGTCCGGTCTTGGCCCGTCCCTCCCCTGCCCGACAAATCGGGGGTAGGAGTAAGCGCTTTACAGGACGGGCTACGACACGTAGGCTACGGAGGCTAGCGAGTCGGTTATTTTTATTATTTATTTTAAGTAGGTCCAATTACGGTCTATAGGAACAGATATGTCATTAAGGTGTGTGGATCCTACTTAATTACGTCACAATCACCAGAAAGTCCTAAATCTAGGGGCTCGAGCAAAAACCGCGAAAAACCGGAAAAGACAGTAAGAAAGAAAAATAAAACCGCGAAGAAAGCCGCGAAAAACCGCGCAAGTCCTAATGGGTCTCCCGAGCACACCGGTGCTCGGCGAAACAGACCCGCTACGGTCACAAGTCCAAAAGTGTCCAAGTCATGTCCCTGTATTATTACAATAATAATAATAAATGAAAATCCTAATCTAACCTCACCCACTCAACTCTCTCTCTCGCTCTCTCCTGCGGCTTCGTACAGAAGGAAGCCACCTCCAAGTTCCTCAGCTGCTCAGGCTCCTCGAAAGTCGCCTCCGCGGTCCTCGGGCCCTCGCAAGACAAAGAAAAGAGTGGTCAGACCAGTAAAAATAATCAAATGAAAAGAAAAAGAAATGAAAATACAAGTCAGGGTATATATGCAAAAATGAAAAATAAAATAATCACACAATATAAAACAAAAATAAAAATAAAAGAAAATCAAAATAAAACAAAATAAAACAAAAAGAAACTAGATACAAAAGCCCCGAAAAGCCGCGAGCTCCGAAGAGCCGCGAAAAGCCGCGAAACGAAAAATGAAAAATAAAAACAAAAAGAACTACTAAGTCGTGCTCCCCGGCAACTGCGCCATTCTGATAACCGATCTGAATGACTAAGGTAAAGGTACTAAATAGGTCGTTGCGACCTCAATCACTCAGACTAGGTATATCAAGAAAAATCAACCACTCAAAACATGTAAAATCAATCAAGCACAAAAGAGAGCGGTCCTGCTATGAGATTAACCTGGTATAGCACCCAGGGTCGAACACAAGGAGCACGGGTTGGCCAGAGGCCTACGAAGTAGTAAAAATAAAATAAAATAAAATACAAGGATTTTTTAGTGGTTTTTAATAATTTTTATATTTTTTGGATTTTTAAAAAGTGAAGAAAATAAAAGAAAGCAAATAAAAGCACACTTTAGCTAATTATTAAAAGCATAAAAAATCAAGCAAAAATTCAAGAAAAATTGTTTTTATGTTTTTTAGGTTTTTTTAATGTTTTTGGTGAATTTTTGGGATTTTTATAAGATGTATTTTATTTTCTAAAAATCAAACAGTAAGAAAAAGACAAGGTACTGTCCAGCCAGGCCCAAAATCCAAAAATAAAAAATTTAAGGATCTCAGAGGGACCTGGAGGTAATTTTCCTGTATACTAGAGAAAACAAGGAAAATTTGAGCACCAAAATTATTGTTTTTGGGTTTTTAAATTATTTACTATAATTTTTATGAGTTTTTAGGTGTTTTTAGATTTTTAGGGTTTTTAAGCAAGGAAAAATAGCCAAAATTGGCTAGAAAATCAAGAAACAACAAAGAGCAGTAACGGATTTTTTTAGAATTTTTGGGGGTGTTTTTATATTTTTTTGGGATTTTTAATTCTAGACAATAGCTAAAATAGATGTTTTTGAATTTTTAAAAATAACAAATAAAATAAAAAATGTCCTCAAAAATTCTCAAAAATCCTACAACATGGCAGGAGCCATGTGTCAAAGTTTCATCGAATTTGGAGGTGATTTGATATTTTATTCAAAAATCAAAAGGGGGCACTGTGCACAGGGACTTAAGTGCAAATACCCGAAGCTCTGGGGGTCCAGGTGCAATTTTCCCAGCAAGTCACGCGCGTGGTGCGTGCCTGGGGCACTCAGGGACCTTCTGGTAATAAAAACAAGTCCTAGGACCTTTTGGTAACTCGTACCAAAAAGTCCAGGGGTTGTTATGCAATTAACCCACTAAAAGGCGCACATGCGGAATAAAAACACTCACAAGGGCATATGTGCAAATACCAGAAAGTTTCTATTCATTCATAAAGCAACCAGAACTACAGGATAATAGTTGCAATTAAACCAAAACTACATGTGACGAAGCACGTGGCTCACACATACAGGGGCATAAGTGCAAATATCAACAAGCACGAGGTCCAATGTGCAATTAACCCTACGTAAATAAAACTCCTAAAATATTTACAAGACTGACACGTAAAACAGAAACTAAGAGGGGGCCTAAGGTAATTTACCCCTTTATTACGTCGACGGCTGGATGAGCGCCACGTAGCTGATCTGACGGTCTCGGATGGCTAGCGCTTCTCTTCGTCCGCACGTGAGCCTGATCGACGGCGCAGAGGAGGACACGTGGGTGATCGAACGACCTCGGGTGCTGGTGGTTCTCTCCTCTGCTCTAACGGTCCAGATCGCCCCTCTGGATGATCGGGCGGTGGCTGCTCCTTCGTGGATGGACGATCAAGATGAAACCTAGAGCTTGCGGGCGATCGGACGGCGGTGGAGGATACTGGAAGAACACTCAGCCGGCGAGCTTCGCCGGCCTCGTGCGCGTACTATGGTCCTCCTCAGCTGCCTCTGAAGATCGGAGAAGGTCGGCGATGTCGTCCCGCAGCTGGTGGTGCCCTCCGATGGCCCAACCGAGCCCTGGAGGGGCTCCGGCGAGGTCGACGGAGGGGAGCTCCTGGCCTGGATGTGGGGAGGCCTCAGATGGCCTCCTCTTGACCTGCAAAATAGCTCAAGAGCTTCGCGGGTCGAGGGCAAAGTGCCTCGACCCGGTTAGGTGGGGTGAAGGTGAGCTGTGGGTCGGGGCGAGCGAGCTCCGACGAGCGGAGGACGGTGGAGCTCGAACCCCAGCTCCTGTGCGAGCTGGGTTGAACGAAGGGGCGGAGAAGGTGCGTGGAGGAAAGGCGAAGGTGACTGTGCGTTCCGATGATCGAGAAGATACGCGATATGGTCGGAATCAAAGGAACTCGACGGAACTACAATTTGGGGGAAACAAGAAATTAAGCTAAATAGACGAGCTAGAATGCTACCTGGGTGGAGTGAAAGGCTGTGCTGAAGCTTAGGCAACTCCTGGTCGTTGCCTCGAAGGTCGCCAAGGCCTGAGGATCGAGCTCCTGCACGGGGCGGAGAACGGCAGCGCAAAGTCGCCGGATCAGTGGTCCGGCCACCCCCTCCTCACTGCTACAAGGGCAATCGCGAGCTGTCACCTCAGGGATCGCTATGGAGGTCACGGGATTGAGGGTGGAGAGCCAAAGATGGAGAATGAATGCGGCGGAGCTGGGATTTTATGTGGTTGCAGGTCCGGGAAGAAGGGCTCGGGTCCGGCTCGATTGAGCACGGATCCCTAGGATCAATGTCGGGCGAGATTCCCGGATACCTGGGGAGTAATTAGGACCCTGGGTTATGCTAAATGGGGATCGGGTCTGGTGGGGATAAATGGGAGAAGTTGGGTCCGTGAACCAGACCCGTGGGAAGTGGTCCACAGGGGGAGTTGACCGGCGGTCAACAATCCCCGTGGACCAATGGGAATCATCCATGTCAGAAAAGATTTGAAAATTGAATTAAAAATAACAAATGGCCGATTTAATTAAAACTCAAAACATGAAATATTTTTGTTTTAATTTTTTCTATTTTTTTGGTGATTTTTAATTAATTTTTGGAAATAAAAATAAGGTATTTACATAGTATAGCTATACATAGGTATATATACAATATATGGTTTTTAATTTTGATTTTTAATTAGTTATTTTTGTACATTTTTATTCCTATTTTATATTTTATTTATTTATAGAATAAAATGAGGAATAAAAAGATATTTTTATTTTATTTTTATTATTTATATACATAGGTAGAATAAATAGTTATATACATCTATATACATGGTATATGTACCATATATTTTTGTACTTTTAATTTTGTTATTTTTATTTGATTTTTGTTTTGTTTCTTTTTATTTATTTACACTATTATAACATAGAATATTTACAAAAAAAATTTGAAAATAAATAAATTTATTTACAAGGTTAAATACATAAGGATGATGGTCTATGCACATGGTGAAAGGTCATTTTTGAGTTTTTGATTTTTAAATTTTTATTTTGTTTTTAATATTTTCTAAGTATATATACATATTTTTGGGTGAGGAAAATATAATTTATTTATTTACATAAATATTTACACTAGAGCCCCTATCTCCCTCTACTTGGCTTTTATGCGGTCAGGCCCATGCTGAGCCCTCCCTTGGGTTAGGTTGCTCACTATTTATTCTAAATATTTCCCTCTTTTTCTTTTTCATCTTTATTCTTTTATTTTTGCATAAAAACATGCTAATTATAGGTATTTACAAACATGCATGCTTTTGCTAATTATTCCTATTTACACATATCTACATGCATTTGCATAGGTTTTTGTAGCTAAAATATAAGAATAAAGAGTGATGAATGGGTATTCATCAAGAATCCAGGAAAATTATTAAACCTAAATTTTGATGTGAGATGTACCTATTAAAAATTAATTAGGAAAATCACTAAATGATTTATTTAGGCCTCAAGATGCGTGCAATCGAGATGAAATTTTTATGCAAGGTAAAGCTAATTATCTTAGATCTAATGTGATTTTCGGGGTATTTTTGGAGTTACAGAGAAATTACTATCAATTAAGAGGTGAAAATGAGCAAAATATAGCAAAAATGAACCAATTAATTACTAGGAAAATCTACTGATATTACAAAAATATACCATGTAATACATAATGTTGAGGATAATATCAGCTACACAATGCAATTTTTCGAACTAAAAAATGAATTAAGATGAATGCCTAAATATGCGTGCAAAGACATGGGTATAAATGCAATTACAGGAATTAAAATTGCTGAAAATAAAATTACTAACAGGGACCAATATGCAATTACCTATAATGCTAGGGTGGTGATGTAATTTGTCCACGGGACACGTGCTCCTCACATGGGGTCGCCCGGCAGGGACTGGAATGTAATTTTGGAAACCTTCACGGGCCTCGGTGAAAATAACCCAGGACGCACGTGCGGATCACATGGGGGTCCCAGGCTCGGAGGCTCGGAGCAAGGCTCGGGCGGCTCTGGAGGTTCGGATCTGGCTCAGAGTTGCTTCGGGTGATCCGAGCCTAGTGGTCGGGGAGGAGGCTTGGATCGGGCGACGTGGACAGATCTGGACTGTGGGATCAAGGTTGATCCAAAGGTGATGAAATGCTGGCGCGTGGCGTGTCTTGACCCATTGGATCAAGATCGATCCAATGGTCCTTGAGGCTCGATGAAGAGGGCGACAAGGACGATCGAGTGCAACTGGATCAGGATGAATCCAATGGCCTTCGGATGCTCCGGTGGTTGGCGACGTGGTGTGATCAGGTCCGTAGGATCAAAGATGATCCAACGGCTACGGGGCAAGGCGACGTGGAGAGCTCATAGTCGTTCGATCAAGATGATCGAACGGATGCTGGCTGTCATCCCCAGCGGCCCTCCGCCTCCTACGGCGGAGAGGACCGGGCTCCGGCGAAGCGTGCCTATCTCCGCCTCATCCTCCCGTCGCCGGCGAAGGACTCTGGAGGCTCTAGCGTAGCTCAGAGGAACCGTGGAGGGGCGGCAAAGCGTCTAACGATATTGGCTGAGGCTGGAGTGACCAGGAGGCCACTGGCGATGGGGTTCGAAGATGCGCCGGTGAGGTCTTCGACCAATCAAAGAGATGGTACCTGCAGGGGGTTAGTAGATAGCTGAAGCACGCATTTTGACTATGGAGTGTCGTAGAGTGAAGTGCGAGGCCTATAGAGTAGTGGGGGTGACCGATGATCGGACTCCACCACAGTGGCGGAGCTAGCATCGGTGGAGGGTGAAGTGCGTCGTCAGAGGAAGCTAAGGGTAGCGCGAAGGTCAGAGCTCCTTTGCGGAGCTCGGAGGATGCTTGGCGGAGCGAGAAGGTGCTCGTGGAGGGAATCGGAGAAAAAGACGGAAAAAGAAGAAGAAGATTGAGGGAGAGTTGGAGGAGTCTACCTTGGGTCAGAAGCTCCAGGGAAGATTCCAGGTCTTCGCTCGAAGAACGGTAGAGGGGCTTGAGCTCGTGCAACGCCTTGGAGGAGCTGCAACATGGCGGTGGTCGATCGTGGATCTCGTCGGAGGTGTACTCGGTCATCGCTCGACCTAGGATCAAATTGTTGTCACCAATCTGACGGTGGGAGCTTGGAGTCACTCTCCGTGGTGGCTGATGGGGGTGAAACTGGTCGGAGGTGACGAATTTATAGGGTGAAGATGATGGGGTATCTGGCGACGAGGTGGAGTTTGTGGCCTTCGTGGAGCGAGATTGAGGGTTGTCATGGAGGTCGAGGGGGATGGCGAGGATGAGGGATGAGTGGGTGGCGTCGTGGTAGTGTCAGTGGTTGGAGAAGGTGGTCGGCGTGGAGTCGAAAATAGAAAGCGGGAGGCCCCTTGCACATGGTGGAGAACGTGGGTGCGGGGCGTGCGGAGGTTGACGATGACATCTCGACCGTTGTATCTCGTGATCCAACGGTCCAGATGGAGGCATGAATCGACGCCTGAGATCAGATCTAAGGTGCAACATCGGAGGGCTCTGCACACATCACGTGGCGTGTTGAGGATGCGGCGCTAATGGGCGGCTGAGATGGGCTCAGGGGTTCGATTGAATGGCCGAGAGAGTGAATTCTTTCAGCCATTGGATCTGGAGTGAATCGGATGGATGAGGTGATGCCACGTGGTGCGAGAATGAAGAGGAGCTAGTGGGCGGTGAAGATGCAATCTTGGGGTTGATCCAACGGTATGGAATTAAGGCAGACATGGAGATCACTGGGTCGTTGGATCTAGATGAAGATCCAACGGTCCAGGGCACGGGCGGATAGGTTAAAGGGAGCAGGCCGCATGGCGTAATCAGAGGGCGCCATGTGATCAGCTGTGAGTGGCTGAAGAGAAAAATAAGATTAGAGGGAGAAGGAGGCCGAATTTGGAAAAACTCAAAACATGAAAGTTGTAGATCTCGATGAGATCTACAAGTTCATGCTGACCGAAAATGGAGATGAGGTCAAATATGATACAAAAGTACAATAATACAAATATACATATGTATAGTATACAAGGAGGCCTAAAAACCCAACTTTTGCCTACGAGCTCTGAATTGAATGAAATTAGTCTTATTTTAAAGGTCTCTAGATGTGTATCAATATGAAGCGTGAGTAGACCTAATTCGGAGTTGGTAAGAGAGAGAGATGGGAAATCTAAGGTCTACGAGGTTTTGGGATTTTATTGGGTATTTTACAAAAGAGGGACTCTGGCCTTCTTCCCTATATTATTATAATGGTGTACACACTATAAGGAAGGTGTTATTTTATTTTAGAGGGGATAAAATACAAACGAATAGGTGGAAATTTTTCAATGGATTTTACACAAGGATTGACTTCTTAATTAAATGCAAAGATGAATGCTAAAATGCCTATTTTGTGGATTGATGCATGAATGCTATTTATGCAAGATAAAGGGAAATATGCTGCTAAATACCTGGGGACAAAGCTCTATTTTCAACTTCAAGAGTGATGAATCACAGATTCATCAGTGTTGCGGCTCAAAATTCTCCAACGATGGTCAGGGGATGCGCGTGAGGCTGGCGGAGCAAACAAGCTCCAGGAACCTCGACGAATCTCCAAAACGAGCTCCAGCATATGCTTTAGCTCCAAGACCTGAAAAAAAGAGTGAGAGGGTCGAGGTAATGAGGTGGAATGGAGCGGGGGTAGGCGAAATGGAGGCTCACAAGAGCAAGCTCCGGCGAGGGGTGGACTAGAATGATTGAAGGGCTAAAAAATGAAAGGAAAGCGTGGAATGGATCCTAAGAATAAGGTCAAGCTAAAACTGCATGAAATAATGGACAAAATAAACACCCCACCGGTGAAAAACAGGAAGAAGACCTCGACGACGAGTTCGTCGGAGGTGGGGTGGAGACCGCCTCCAAAAAACTGGAGATCTCGTTGTCACCTCAATCTGTCATGAGTTCCAAGGTGGGAGGCTAAAACGAGTTAAAAGGGGGTTCAAAAGGAGGAGGGAAGATGAAGGGGTTTTTGTACAAGAGATTGGACAGGCTCCTACAAGAAAATAAGTCAAATTGTGGATCCAATCCTCGAGACGATACTTGGGCATGTAAGAGGGATAATCGAGGAGAAAAAGTTGCGAGGACAAAGGATGCAAGGCTCAACCTCCAAAATCCGAGAAGAAGAGGCTAAACGCATGTCTGATAGGCGACAAACCTCTGTCAGAGAGTTGACCGAGGTCAACGAGTGGGAGAAGCTAGTTGGTCCACGTGGACCAGCCAGAAAAATCCCTGGAAAATATTTTAAAAATTCGATTAAAATTAATAAATAAATTTATTGATTTTAAATTATAAAAAAATATAATTTTATGAGGTATCTTATTATAATTTTTAATTACTTTTTTATAGCTTTGTAATTATAAGTTAATTTTTAGGGTTAAAGTATAGGTATATTCATCTATATATTTTAGTTTTTTTTGTTTTTATGTATTTATGATTTTATTAATTTAGTTTTTTATTTTATAAATTTATAAGTTATTTTTATATACTTAAATGTATTTTTATTTTATTTTCTGATATAATATATACACTTAATTAATTAGGTATACTATTTATATAGGTATAGATATAGACAATTCATCTATGATTTCATACAAGTATTTTATTTTAGTTTTTACTTTTTTTTATTCCAGTTTTAATATGCACATATATTATAAATAATATATACAAAATTATAAAAATATAAAATTAAAAAAATAATGAATAATTAATAAAATAAACATTTTAATCGGTATAACTATACAATAAGGGTCCAAAACCTAACTGTCACACTGTAACTCCAAAAAATATGAAACTACCTTTGTTAAATAGCTTATTAAAAGTTATATAAAATTAAAATATGATTTTGATATATTTTGAGTTTTTATTTGAGAGATATGATCTAGGATGTTGTGATTTTGGAATCTTATTCTGAGTATAACTTTTTCTCTATATATTATTTTTATATGAAATTAATTTTGTATTTTTATGTATTTTATTATCTACAACTTTCATGTACAAAGTTTCTTTATTTGTATAAAAATTAAATTAAAATAGATCCCAAAAATGAATAAAAATGAATAAAATAAAGGGGATTTTTATTTGTATTTTGGCTCTTATCTCCCCCTACTTAATTCCTTGTCAACCTAGTCATCGAGATGCCTAGGTCTCGAGGTTTAGAGTCATAAAATATCTTTAATATTTTATTATTTTTCTTTTATTTTCTTTATTCTATAATTTCGGCAATAAAAACCGCATTTTATACATTATTTACACAATGATGCATGGATGTTAAAATGCCAAAATTAAGATTATTTACACACATTTATTATGGTTTTTAAGGCCAAAATGATAGAATAAAGATGATGAAATGGAGATTCATCATCCCCCTATACTTGCCTTTGCTAGTCCCTAGCAAAGACTTATGCAATAAGTGCAGAAAATAAAAATAAAGAAAAGAAAAAGAAAGATAATAGATTAAGTTCAATTATCAAACTTGTCTTCACTAAATCAAAGTTTGGAGCTTAAGTTGGATCTTTGGAATTTTAGTGCGGGCAGAACCTTAATGGGAATCCGAATTGAAATCTATCAGCCCTCGAGAATCCTAAAACTCTACTCAAGTCCCCTCAATATCCAGGTCAGAATACTTTAATTTATACGTAAACCCTTATGAGTATGAATCTGACTCATACAATGGAAGTAATGGTGGCTCTCCCCAACTGAAATGACAAAGAGACGGACTTCTCCAGCATGACAACCTAATCATTTCCAATCCAGTAACTCCTTCCTCGAGGAGTGGGGTATTCCCTTCTAATTTCAAGTGACAACCAACTCAAGAGGAGGGGGTGAAGAGAAGAATGGGCGGTAACCAATGTAGCTACCTATCCTAGGATGCAAGACCAATGTAGTCAAGTCATCCATCTGCAGGCTCACATGATTTGACTTTGAAGCTCAAGATTTCTTATTGACTATACAAATATATACAATCTGACATGCATTTTATTTTCAATCAGGCCTATCCACTTTTTTTGGAGTTTTTGTTTTACTCTTTTTTTAAATACTATTTACAACAACATTTATATAAGGAGTTTTTCCTCTTGAGACAGTAGACTATCCCTCTTTTGAAGCATTATTGCAACCTAAACTCTCATGTTATTAGAGTTCACTGTCACTGGACGGGATGGGGTGCACTTCCCTCCCTAGAGGAGGACAAATGTTTCCATATGTGTAAGTCTCATATAGGCAAATCCAATCCCCTCACCACTCCAACTTAGTTGATCCAAGTGAAAGGTGTAGGTATCCAAGTCAGGTCATTATCGACAAGAGCCATGCATGTGCTCTGAAATACTCTACATAGACAGTCAAGAATCCATTAAACCAAGTCTCATGATCCTCAAAGAATTAAGTCAACCAGACCTGAAGTACCTCAATTCCAGTTCATATAAGGTTCCTGTTATTAGTAGGTTTAAGGTTCAACCAAGCTCCAATCTTAGAATTTTACTTAGACTTGTTCAATTATAAAACTCAATCCGAAAAATGCTAATGCCATGCAAATGTTATGCAGAAAATATTTTTTTTGATGCAAATTTTCAAAGTTTTGTTTTTTTATATATTTTTCAGAAGGATGATGCATATGCAATATATTTATTTTTTAAGAAGATTTTTCAAATGTTTTTGGTATTTTTAGTTTTGCAAATATTTTGGGATTTTTGAAAACAAAAGATTTGGATAAAAACTAGGTACAAATATTTACAGGGGGATACATCTTATATTTACAAAAAGTAAGTTTTAAGAATTTACAATGGGAAAGTGGTCAATTTTATGAATATATATACATAGTATAATAAAGAATTTTATGGTGATGGTTATATTCCTCAAACTTATTTGAAAATTGGTTTTGCAAACCATTTTGAAAACTATAGTCCAAAATAATTTTTGCAAACAGTTTTAACAAACATTTACATACATTTGAAAATTATTTTGCAAAGGTTTTTCAAACAGTATATATAGATTTTTAATATATTTTTGCAACTATTTTTCAAACATTTGCAAATCGGTTTTCAAACATTTTTTATTCCACATAAAGAAGATAAATTTTGTAAAACAAAATATTTTTACAAAGGTTGAAAATATTTAACAAAACATTTTCCAAATAGTTTTCTAAAGATTTTTTAAAAGGATTTTCAAACTTTTTTTTCAAACATTTTGCAAAAAATTGTGTCTAACTGATTTATCAATTAGTAATTACAAAAAGAATTTGAGGAATAATGGACATCTTTTTATTAAGTGTTTTTAATGAATTTTATAGGTATATTTAGCCAAAATTATTAAGAAAGATATGAAAGTATGAGTTATGGCTAAAGTATATATGTCATGTATATGACCCCCTATACTTAGCTTTAGCTATGTTCCCATAGATCAGAGAGAGAAAAGAAGACATAACTCGTACTGAGTATAGAAAAGTCTAAAGAATAAATGAATAAGGAATGAATCAACGAATAGGAAGTTGATCATCCCCCCTATACTTAGGATCAAATAATCCTAAATATAGCAGACTTTACACAAAGCAGGGAGAGTCGGGGGTGGGAATGAACATATCATACTCAGACTATCTCCCTTTATACTTAGGGTAAGATATCCCTAAATATAGACAAGACTAGAAGACAAAGGAAAGGACCAAAGAATGGAAGAATTGGGGTGTGCACCCCCTATACTTAGGACAAAGTACGTCCTATGTATAGAAGACTGACAAAAAGGGGCATCACCTTTTTTGGTAGAAAAAGAAAATAGAAAAGTAAAAGAAGAAAAGAGATCAGGAAATGGTACAAGAAATAAGAGGATGTACACATCACTCCCCTTGTACTTAGGGTAAAAGAAGCGCTAAGTATAGGCAAAAACATGAGTAATGAAATGGAACGACGAATGAACGCTCAGCTCGTACACCCCCCCTATGCTAAAAACAAAGTACATCCTAAGGCACACACGAGAATGGGGTGGATGAGCAGTACGGAAGAGGGACGGAGGCAGACGAAAGTGAATATACAACAAGGTGGATGTATAAAGGATCAAAAAGGTCGAAAGAGAACCCTCTTGTGAGAGCACTGAGGAATAGATCTGACAAAATGTAGGTCGACATCGGGGTCCTTAGATGACACAAACCGATCAGGTTCGACATGGTGGAGATCCTCAGTGGGTGAGGAGGCATAGACGAATCAGTGGAAGATGTACATCTAGGTCTGGCCTTGGGTGTCTCGTTGATGTCATCATGAGAAGGGACGAACTCATAATCAGAAGAAGCGTAGTCAGTGTCGTCCTGCGAGGTCTCATCTAGTTCAAAACCAAAAGGAACTAACTCATCAGTAGAAGTAGTCGAATCATGTTCGTCCTCTATAGTCTCAACCGAGTCATCATTCTCATCAAAAGGCTTCAATTCCTTGATAAAAGCAACAAGATCAAATTCGGCCTTAATGTCATCAATATCTTCGCTCTGTTCAATCGTGTAAATCCCACAGATGTCATCAACACAATGCCAAGTCCCAGAAGAAGTAACTTTAAGATCCATGATTTCTGAGTCTTCCTCCTTGGAGAGGAATTCTCAAGTCTCAGTGGAATCCAACATACAACAAAAGTCTCTAATCGTCTCCTCAAGGTTACAATCCTCGAGGTCAGCCAAGATAAGTAGTCACAGCTAGTGTAGGTCTTTAGTCAGCATTGGGTGCAGTGATGGTCACCTCGCTTTCGTCAGTAGGACGGAAGCGAATCTCCCCTGATCCATAGTCAATAAAGACCCTTGTAGAGGTGAGGAATGGTTGACCCAGGATGATTAGAGAGTACTCCCTAGTGGAGGTCTCCATGGGCTATACGAAAAAGTCAACATTGTACACCCTAAATCGATATGATGATGTTTTCAAGGATACCCTTCGACCTCTTTATTGATCCATCAACAAATTGAATGATCATCCTAGTTTTCTTTATAGGTCCTAAGTGAAGAGATCGTACCAACGAGAAGGGTATAATGCTAATCGAAGCACTGCCGTCAAGGAGAGTGTGATCACAAGTATGGTCAGAGAATGTGCAGCTAATGAAAGGTGTGGCAGTGTTCCTTTTCCTAGGGATAGGGCAGTGTGTGATGGCGTGGGCAGTGTCCATGGTCAGAATGTGATGCTCGGATCTGCTCCTCCACTTTATGTTCTTGGGAAAAGGAGCAGATAAATGTGTCATGGCCTGCTGAAGTGGGACATCAATGATCTCATGAATAGCGACCGCCACTTCAAGTTCAGTCAACATTTTTTTGAATTTTTAGACCTTCTCCATACAAGGGAGGAAGTCAGAATCATCATATACACGAGGAATGAAAAGAGCAGTCTATACAGTGGCATCCTCGAGGTCAAAGGTGGGACAGGTTGTGAATGGATGTGTGGGCAAAAAATCTAGCAAGCAAGCACTCTCCTCACAGTCTAGATCGACCATGTGTCTCCCAAACTCTTTTTGTATTTTTAATTTTTGTTCATTTTTTTATATTTTGACAATTGCAAGCTCTCATGATAATCCTCAAATGAATCTGAACCCTCAAAGAATGGAGCGTCATGCTGGATCTTATTTAAGCTAATTAGATCATTCATCCTCGATTTCATATGCTCAATCATCTGATTCAAGGTCTCAAGTATGGACATCATGAAAGGTAGCTCCAAAATCTCAAGATTGGGTGTGTCAGATGCGGGTGGTGGGTGTGGACAAAAATCACATTCTGAATTGAGATACTCAAGGAATTGTGGATTGTCGAAATGTGAGCGTGATGGTGGTGGAAATGATGGGAAAAGAATAAAATCTGGATCCAGAAATAATGGCTTAGGAACATATGTACAAAAAATCATGAGCAAAGTCCTCTTGGAAAAAGAGAGGTGGATCGGCTGGAGTTAACGAGAGATCCGCAAAGTCCGGATAAAATATGCTCCAGTCAGCCATCTCGAAACAAAATGAAAACGATCGGAGAGCGCGATGGTTAAGTCAAGAGAAGTGAGAAAAAGGTGCAAATGCGCAGAGGCGATCTAGAATGCACACAAAGCAATCGTAAACAAACACACACAAATTAAAACCCCTCAATTCACCTCAACTCAATAGAGACTGTAAATTTTCGGTCTTTTTATCTTGTCTATTTTAGAGTTAGGTGAGAAGTCAAAATTGTCCAAACACTTAGGAGGTTGATAGGATTTGGGCACTGGTCCTTAATGTGTATGCGAGCAGATAAAAGCGAAGAAAATGAGGGGATTACTTGCCCCAAGATAAATATTTTTCTTTTTGGTTGATTTTAGGGTCGAGTAATATTAGCAGTCTGAATTTTATTGATTATCACTTTTTTGTATTTTTAATGATAAATACACGTGCCTATCGAGGAGTCAATTCTTTTAAGCACCTAGGTTGTCAAAATTAGAGGGAGAGTCGGAAAAGCAATGCAAGCGGCAAAAACGATGATGAATGCTAAAGTGTAAATGCTCACCTTGCCTCCATCACTCTACATGCAAAGATACTCAGCAGAATTGAAATCTACACTATATGCAAATGCAAGCTGATGAAATCGCCCTAAGTTCAGAAATTGTTAGTAGCGTGAAGCACCAATGCTAATGACTTAGAATGGAACTTAAGAGTCCGATCTTGGAGTCTCCTCGGTGCCCACAATAGTAGGTCCAGCAAGCGCTATATGGAGGACTCTCGTGGTACGGGGTTCCAAGAGTAAGTGAGAAGTAATTCAAATTTTGACTACGTCCAAACGTCACTATAGGTACATGGACATGTAATTAAGTGTTTGGCCTTAATCTATCATCAAGCAAGTCCTAAAGCTAATGGCTCAATCACACAAAATAAATAAAATAAAATTGGGAAACAAATAAAAAATACGAAGAAAACATGAATAACTACGGTGAGCCTCCAAGTGAACAAACACTTGGAAAATGGGCCCGAATGTCCAGCGTCTAGAGTACTTGTATTATTACAAATTAGAATCTCTCTCACACAAATAAATACAATAAAATAAAACAGAGCTCTGCCTTCGAAAATCTCTAAGTCTTCTTTGAAGCTAGGTCGGCAGACTGAAGCCGGCTTCACGTGGGTGCGTAGGCACCTTGGTAAAAGCATGCCCCTCGATCCGCGGTACCTCACACAAAGTCAACAAAGAGAGGAGGTTAGATATCTCAAATAATTATATCGAATAATAAGGAAATAAATAAAGCCGTAAAATAGATAAATAATCACAATCAATCAATTGATGCCAATCTATGTGTTGTTGCTCCCCAGCATTGACGCCATATGTTGAAGAGGATTTTACGAGAGTCTAGAAATCATACAAGGTGAGAAATCCAGTCGATGTGTTGACCGCTCACGAAACCCAACTTCAGACAACAATTAACCCACAATGATTATCAAACAATGAAAAGTAAGTGAGAAGTTAAAATTTATTATAACTCTACAACAAGGATGTGTATAGGTGCAAGTATGTGCAGAGTGTCAAACACAGGGAACAAGCATGATAGATCAGATAATGAATGCACAAAAATGTTAGTGTGATGTATTTGTCTATAAGTGCTCTTTTTGTGGGTTTTTAATTTTTAATTTTTTATTTTATATTTTGGTATTTTGGTTTTTAATTTTATGACTATATTTTTATGTTTTGTATTTTTATCTTTCCTTTTTCTTTCAATATAAATATAAGGCTATATATAGAGTATATTTACAATATAGGCTATAATATACATAAATAGTAATAAAAATAATAAAAACATTATAAAATAAAATATTTTTGTCTTTTAGATATTTTTTTACTATTTTTGTGATTTTTTAGATAATTTTAGTTATTTATATATATTTTTGAAGTTAAAAATACCCAAAATCGAGGATTAAATAAATAGTCAAAATTAAGATGGAGATAAAAATTATAAAAAAATATCAAAAATTCTCCAAATTAATTTTAAAATAATAATAATATAAATAAAATTATAAAAATAGGAAACACAATTTTTGGTTTTGTTTAGAATTTTTATATTTTTATAGAGTTTTTTAGGGGTTTTCAAATTTGTACAGTTTTCTTTTATAATTTTTAGTGATTTTTAGTCTGGAAGTTAAAAATACTTAAATACCAAACATTTTTTTGGAATTTTTCGAAATGATTTTATATTTCTTTGGGTTTTGTAGTGCAAAACGGAAGAAAACAAGGTTTTTTATTTTTAATAAATAATATAAAGTCCTAATTAAAAAAATAAAATATGTAAGTGAAAGTGTGTGCAATCATGAGCAAACATCTATTTTTTTAGATTTTTTAGAGGAATGTAGCTATATGAAATAAATACAAACAACAAAGAGAAACTACACTACTAACAAGGGCATGTATGTAAATAACAGAAAAATATGGGACCGACTAACAATTTTTCCAAAATATTATAACTGAATATTTGAATTTCTTTAACAATTATAAAAATCGAGACCCATGAGGGACTTTCTGCAAAAACACCAAGCCCACACGCACGAGCACGTGAGCCACGCTGACAGGGGTCAAAATGAAAATATTAGAAAGTTAGGAGCCTAACTGCAATTTGTCCAAAAAATATGTAACTGAATTTAAAAGTTTCAGTACTTAAACTAAATATTCAGAAGTCCAAGGGTCCACTACAAATGCCCCCTCACGTGAAGCTTGCATGAGGTGACGTGGCCTCAACCTAAGAGCAAATACTAGAAGCTCAAGGGTCTTTTTGTAGAATTACAAAAATAATAAAACTTCCAATGAAAGTTTGAGTACTATGAATTTAATTACAAAAATGATTGGGTTTGGTTCGCAAAATACCCAATAAGAGGCAGATGCGGACGACTGTATTTGATTCACTTGCCACGTGTCCACACCACATGCAGCGATGATGCTTCGCGTAGACAGCCAGGATCAGATCCGTAGGGGAGATCCAAAGGTTGGGGCATGCGGGGATCTAATGGTGGCTGTTGCGTGGGACGAATGACGACCCATCCAACTACGATAGAGGGGGGGGGGACTGGGAAGTCTCTCCGACAAGGCGAACATCACCAAGCCCGGTCTCCTCCTTTGGCACTTCTTCAAGCCCCAAAACTGGTATGAACGCTCCTGCGGTCCCCCTCTAGATACTGGCATCTCCAAAATTCTCCAACAATGGCCAGGGGACACGTGTGAGGCTAGCGGAGCAAATGAGCTCCAAGAACCTCGATGAATATCCAAAATGAGCTCCAATAGACACTTTAGCTCCAGGACCTGCAAAAAAGAGTGAGAGGGTCGAGGTTGAACGACCTCAACCCAACAGCGAGGTGAAATGGAGCGGGGGTAGGTGAAATGGAGGCTCACAAGAGCGAGCTCCGACGAGCGGTGGACTAGAGTGATTGAACGACTAAAAAGCTAAAGGATAGCGGGGAATGGATCCTAAGACTAAGGTCAAGCTAAAAGCTGCAAGAAAAGAAGGAGAAAATCCTTGGAAAAATATTTAAAAATCAATTAAAAATAATAAATGAATTTATTAATGGTAAGTTATAAAATAAAAAATAATTTTTATTTTATCAAGAATTTTATTATGATTTTTTATTGTTTTTAGAGCCTCGTAATTACAAGTTAATTTTTAGGGTTAAAGTATAGGTATATTCATATATATTTTAATCCTTTATTTTTATTTTGTATTTTTTATTTTATAAATTTAGTTTAATTATTTTATAAATTTATAACTTATTTTTATATACTTAAATGTATTTTTATTTTATTTTTCCGATATAATATATATACTTAATTAATTAGGTATATTATTTGTATATGTATAGATATAAGCAAACTCATCCATGGACGGTCCAAAGCCGGGGGTAAATAAGCCATTATGCAATAAAAGTTATTGCGAATATCATTCCCTGATCTGAAATGAAGAATAATTAATTTTCATAATATGTCCCTTTGTACAATTAGGGTTATGTACCATGGCTATCTTAATGATCATACAACTGTTGATTCAATTATTGAATCATAGAGGCCGATGCTTGGATGAATATCTAAAGAGTTAGATTGAGGATTCATCAAGCACCGTCAAATGATTGTTAAGATGTGATCTCCAGCCTAAGTAGGAGATGGCAATCCTTTCTCACATAGGCTGATATCCAACCGATCTCTTGATGCAGGTCCTCTCCATAGGAATAGAGATTCGGTGGTGTCAGATTAGTTAGGTCAAAGAGTTGACTTAACGAGAACAAGATAACCAAAGTCCTATGTCGTATGGTGTCACGATATAAGCACGCATCCTCTGACCAGAGACAGATGTATTGCTATATGTCTGAGTAATTATATTTGGCAGACCGATAGGTTGATGGCCTAATCAAGGTCTATACACCGGCGACCTGGTGTGCATATAAGGGCATATGAGTAATACGATCTCTCAAAGGGATCATACAGGTTCAATACTGAACCGGAAGACATGAGCTCACTCATGAGATATTGGGAAGAATCAAATTCCGTGCACGGTCGTCTCGCTTTGGAAGCTTGACTGAATTTGTAGGTTTGATATATACTTTTGGAAAGTATATGATCAATACCTAGGTATGATATATTCTTTTCGAAAGTATATGATCGATACCAAATCCCAATGACCAAATGAGAAACTTACTGATAAAACCCTGGAGAAGATATTATAAAATTGATCTTGATCTTCGGGTTGATCATAGGTCTTCCAGTATGCAGGATGTACGGGTATTGGGAATACCTGAGGGTAATGTGATCATAAACGATTGTATAACCATGACGCTTCCATTCTGAGGGAGTGATGTAACAGGTCTGGATTTTAGTGACTCCTCTCAGTAGAGAAGCAATCTGATCTTGGTTCGAGTGTTGAACATTGGTCTAAATGAGATTCAGATGCAATGAGAAGATAAGATTTGCGATCTTGATTTAATCAAGCATCTATGGGAGGTTCGTAAGATCTGGATTTGAGATGAGATCTCAACATCCAAGTCACTATACGTGGAACAATACAATTGCCCTATCCTTATATCCAAGTATATGCGGAGAAAGCACATTATTCTTGAAAGGGTTCAAGAATAATTCATTTGATGAATTCTGTATCCAAGCATCGAGAAAATGGATAATTAAATATGATTTAATTATCATGAATAATATGAAATTGATTCATATTATAAGAAGAGATATCTAAAATAATTGAATGTGATTTAATTATCAAAGATATGAATAACGTGAATGTGATTATTGTTATTTGTGCACATGTAAAAAGAGATCCAAGATGATTAAATGTGATTTAATTATCATGGATATGAATAATGTGGATAGCACTATCCATATTAATCATATATATTATAAATATGATTTATAATATATTAGAGAGAGAGAGAAACTATGTAAATAGCATTTGTTAATTATTAATGTGAATTGGATTCACATTAAGTAATTAATTGGAAATGTAATTTACAAATTAGTTAGGGTTGTGAATGTGATTCACATATTTTTCAATGGCATGATTGAAATATTCACAAATTAATTTGGAATTAATTTTTTGGATAATTATGTGATAATAGTTATCACAAATTATTAAGATATAATATGATATATCAAAAAGGAGATAATAAGCCACCATTGATGAGGTGGCGTCACCCATGAAAAAGTCATGGGTGACGCCCCATTTTTAGGAGGCTACATTATCTCCATTTTATTATCTTGATTAATATCTTAATTAATTGATTTATGTTAAATTAAATTGTGTTGATAATGTTGCAACATATATTTAATTTAAATATAAATTAATGTTGTTGGTTTCAGCTAACAACAATCATAGCCATTGATTATTACATAGAGTCTCGTGGCCGTTGGATCTATGTGTCCTATGGATTGAGATCCATTGGATCCTAAACTAATATAAAAGGAGGGCTAGTCTAGCCTTTCTTGATACATTATTTTAGAGTTGTAGAAGCCTACTACTCTCACTCTCTCTCATTCTCTCCCTCTCTCTTTCTCTTCTCCATCAAGTGGGCGTCCACTTTGTGTTGAGAAGGAGAGACTCTCGGCTTCGCCTTCGACGACTCGGGGATCTCCTTCTTCTTTGGGGCCGCTTTCTCTAAAGAAAGATGACGGATTTCATTTGATGAAATCAGGGGATTCATTGCCTGGATCTTCATCGAGGATTGCGGGAGGAACGCGACTCGTCATCACGCCCGCAAGTGCATTCTTCGTGGATTGGACTTAAGATAGGATGATCTCTTGTTTGGGATCTCACGATTACAACCACGCCGCAAGAGGTATTCCTTATACTTTGTGGTTTGATGAAACGATCCGAGAAGTGTTCTTGTGATCTTGTGGTTTCATCTTTAGATTTAAAATTTTTAATTTCCGCCGCATCTAGCGACTAGTGCGACTAGTTGCCCCGATCGCATACGATGCGATCAACACGCTTCCATGATGCGCTTGAAGGATTCTCAATACCCTTCAAGTGGTATCAGAGCCTTAGGTCAAATAAGGTTTTGGATATGATCCATAGACCTAGGACGACTTGGGCTTGAAAGGGTCGCGAAAGTTTTTGTCACATTTGAATTTTCGCACCTCTGTCTAATTGATTTTTTCGGTACTGTTTAAATTGTTTAAACACGAAATTTTCAATTGGATTTTATTCCCCATTAAATAAGGAAACCATAGGATCCGAGTTTATGTAATTTGGACTTCATTTGCTCAAGATATGGCTTTTGAATATGCATGTATTCACAGTTGCGGGAACTGCGGATTTAATCGTGATTAATGAGTTAATTACTATTATTATCCGCCTTGAAATGCGTGAATTATCACTTGGGTTCTTTAATAAGTCAAATTGGCAATCTTAGGAAACTGATTTTGTAATTTTTGGATTTAAATTGATCAAGATAAGTTAATTTTGGTGATTGGAGGTCACTGCTGGAAATTGACATTTTTTATCATGAACCTTGTGATAAGTCATTCAAATATGTTGAGGAAAATTTATTGTTAATTTTATGAAATAATTAGTGATAAATATTTGTGAAATATTTAAAGAGATAATTATTTCATTGAATGGCATTTGCCTAACCATGATGATAAGATAATTGATCTTGATCATTGGTTAATATGGATTCATCAACAAACATTGATTTCATGAAAAACCTTAGTTTATCCTACAATAGTTGTAGGACAACATTTACATGAAAAACCCTCTTGCTTGAATAGGATTGGGGATTTGTTTAGCAAATCTCCTTATAATATAATCAAAATTGTTTTGATGTATATTATATGGTATAATTTCGGTTGAAAAACCGATGAGCATCTCAAAGTACATGATGATCTATCTAGTATTATCCTTTCCTGAGGTGGATATGGTGCCTAGTCGGAGAGCATTGGGGTTGCGGGTTGCAACGTATGTGGTCCGTCCCACTCTCGTCGGTACTGGCCATGACAGTGGGTAGGGATTGGATAATGCATGAGAAAGTCAAAGTGTATTTTTCTAATTATTAAAATTCAAATAATACGTACTTTGAGATTATACCTACTATTTAAGTAATAATCAAGTTTGTTGATTGATGATTGGATTAATGATTAATTTAATGTGATTAAATTAATTATATCCAATTAACACTCTATTATGAATAGATGTGTATTTCCCTTGGAATAATTAATTATGGGAATATGATTCACGATAATTAATTATATAATTTGAATATGAGATGGAGGATCACATAAGTGGCATCCATGGTCGCCCGTCAAGGCAAAGAATTCCGTCGCTAGTTGTTGTATATAGGAGACACATGTCCGAAGTGATAGATCCTATATATGATTTTGGATCGGGTTCTTTGCTTCTTGAAAGAGTAAGGCCGTATACGTAGTGACCCCAATATCGAGTCCTCATATTAGTGGGGCAATATTGGATTGCGTGTAGCGGGTATTAAGAATGTTGACGGTTGGTTCAATTAATGATGGGTCAACATCACCTTAGGGGTGGTGGGCCCGGGTGTTAAAGACCAAATTGGGAGATGCAAGTTGGACTTGCAAGGCGGAATGAGTTCCCGCTTCCTTCTTTTTATCGGAGTCGCAAGTTCTCATATTATTTGGATGTGACGAAGATAGGAAAGGAGATCCCAGATCTTGCTAGAGATATAATGGTAAGAATATCTCTTACATTGAAAGTGATTAAGGGAATGAACTTTCATTGTTGACAAGACAAGACAATTTTGATATAAAACTTCCTAAATCAAAGTAAAACATGTATATATAATATATACACCCTTATGCAAATGTCTTGTTTCAGATAATCCTTCATTAAACCCACTCAATGTTATACTCAATAATAACCAGTAAAATATCTTGGATTGGACTCATGATGATCCAGATATTGTACTTGCAATTGGACACATATTGTATGTGGTTGCAATGTACAAGTTTCCTCAACATAATGAGGAATGACAATTAAATAAGACAATAAGACATCACCTTAGGGTTGTATGTCTCTATAGTCTTGATCTTTCATCGAGTGTACTTTGGAAGTGACATGTCAATGATGATCGCAATTGTCAAATAATCCTTATTAAATCTAAGAAGATGTTCTGGCATACATATGTGCTCTAGACATTTAATCATGAATGACATGGTTCTCTGCATTATGTAGAATGGTGGCTCGAAAGAGATGATGTATTCAAAATGTTTGAATACCTACCTGAACCTAAGTCTCTAAGAGTTAAGATGTATGTAGATATGATGAATGTCATCATTCTACTATCTATACTGAAGTCATTTATGAAGCTTCATAATAATCATTTTGAATAAATTTAATGAAGCATGTATAAATGTTGAAATGCTCTTGTATTGAAATCTTCAGAATTCAACATAAGAGATTCTTTGTCTTGAACAATGGTTGTTTATAGATGAAGAGAGTGCAATAGAAGCATGGGTCAGACCCGAGTAAGAAGGAAAGCCAAAGAGTTGACCTAATTCTGTGACTTCTATATGACATCCAAAGAGTTGGATGAATGACAATACTGCAATAAGTTGATGTGTTGATAGTATGACTATCAAATCTGTCTAAAATCCTCAGTGAAGGAATCAGATAGAGCATCGAAATAATCTACATATAATCATTGACTTTGACTTACTTATTTCATAAGATAAAGTCTGATAATTGTATCCCAATCTTCTAATGACACTTGCAATTGGTTGCATATATATTAGAAGATTAGAAATTTGATCTTAAGGTTTAATAGTCATCTACATGGATATTGATGCAATTGTTACAACAATCTCTATTGGATAGATGGACTTCATATTCTCAGTGGGAGAGCCCTTAGTCTTGGAGAATGTCTCTATGACCTAGATACAAGAATACACTCATAGTTTATTTCTAAATGTTGGAAATAAACATGAATTCTGGAATAAGCCTATCATAAAGAGTTATGATGGATACATTTCAGATAGTAGTCTGGCATCTAGTGGACTCTACTAAATTAGGAAATTAATGAATGATTCATTAAGATTTCTAATACTGAAAATTAAACCTTGATAGATTAATAGGAGGATGGAGATCATTTGACAATGATTTGGCATCAAGTTTGGACATATGTCTACTGATGAGATCAATAGACTGGTAAAATATGAAACTTTAGAATGTCTAAAAATTTCAAATCTTGCATACTTGTGAATATAGTATTCAAAGTAAAATGTCCAACACACCCTTCTCTGGGAAAGGTGTAAGATGTCAAGGTATTCGGGATCTCATACATATTGATGTATGAGGATCATCTATATCATAGTGTACATTATGGATATGTGATATCTATTGATGATTATGTATGATATAAGACTTCTTCTCTTCACCTGAGAAACCTTTGAAATGTTCAAAGATTTCACAATTTTGGTTTAGAACCAAAATTTGAAGGAAGATTAAATGAATTTGATCTAACCAAGGTAGCAAGTACCTATTAGATGAATTCAAAAGAATACCTCATGAAGATAAGAATATCATTTCTATCCCAATCCTCCCAACACACCTAAACTCAATGGAGTTGTAGGGAGATACAATTGGATCATGTGTGACATGATTTGATCAATGATGAATTTTAGCATAATTATCCCTTAGTTTCCAAGTATATATGTGTAGTAGAGACTACAATATATATCCTTAATAAGGTTCCATGCATGTAAGTTGGAATCCAACACTTGAGAGTGCTACTTCATTAGGAAAATAAAGGAAGGTATTGGATACCTACTTTATAACCCTGAGATTCTTAAAAGATCTCATCTCTGAGAATGTGATTCTTAGAGGATGAACATCTTGAGAATCAAGATAAAAATGAAGTGTAGGAACTCATTTGATCTTGAGAAGATAATGAGGTTCCTGAAATCGGAAACTGAAAGGACAATTAAATATGAAGCACTAATACCTCTTCAAATGAGTTTGAGGATGTATTACATGTGTCAGTTAAGTCTGACAATGATAGGACTTTATGTGATGAAGCTCATGAGGATCATGACATGGAAAGGTGGATATTAACAATAAAGTCTAAAGTAGACTTCATATACAAGTGTTGTATATGGACCCTCGAGGATCCACCTATAAGGGTAAGACCCGATAAGGTGTAAATGGATCTTCAAGAGAAGAGGGAACCTGATGAGAAGGTAGAGACCTTCAAAGCACGGTTCGTAGCCATTAGCTACACACTGGAAGAAAAGACATTGCTTGCAATGAGACTTGCTCTTCGGTGACCATGCTTAAAATCATCACAATATTGCTAACCTTAGCTACACAACTTGACTATTGCATCTTCAAGATGTAAGTCAAGATTGCATTCCTCTAAGAATACCCTCTATGAGGATATTCACATGAAGTAGCCCCAGGGCTTCATGATTTGGGAAAGCAAGGTATGCAAGCTAAAGAAACTCCATCTATGGACTCAAATAGGCTTCTTGTAGTTGGAACATCAGATTTGATGAAATCATAAGTGTTATGATTTCAGATAGAATCTTGATGTACCATGTGAAGCTTAGTGGGAGTGCCATTGTGTTCATCGTGCTAAATGTAGATAATATCCTAATCATTTGGAATGATATAAGGATTATAATAAGTGTTTATAGACTGGCTATTCCATACCTTGAGATATGATCTCAAGAATAACTCTTAGATCTTAGTTCTGAAGTTGTTCAGAAGCAAAGAAAAGAGGGTATTGGGACTGTCACATTTCTAGTACATCTTGGACACATTCCATTCTTGGAAATTCCAAGAAAGGCTTGCTTCCCTTGATATTTGGTACTGACCTATCTAAAGGGATAGCACCTCAAAGAGTTGAGGAAGTGAATGCTAGAGTTGTTTACACTTGTGCATCAGTTACGAGAAGCTAAGTGTATGCTAGATGTGTACAAAAGCCAGATATCTGCCATGCAGTGGGAGTTGTAAAATGCTACTAATCCTACTAAGGAGAGAAAACACTTGATAGCAGTAATAACAAAGTCTTCATAGATGACAAGATTTTTGAGATAGTGATCTCAAAGTCATATTTTCAAAAGCTTAAGACTTTATAGATAGAGCTCTAAAAGGTCTTAACTGCGAACACCTTAGGAGATAGAGATCTCCAGGAATAAGGGTATTATGATAAGGATAATAGAAATTACACACTGGTTATTATAATAATTACTGAGCAATAGTGTCAAGGACACTATAATTGCTTTAATCAAGATTGAGTATTGCTTGCATAAGATGCAACATTCACATTGGATACGAGCACTGTTACTTAGAGATATGAAAGTGCCGTAAAAGGACTTAGCATAGTCTTTTAGGAACAGAGTGACTAATCAGCTTACCTAGCTATTTCTAAATAGCCCATGATTGTCACAAGAGTGTGGGTTTAAATGATTAGCCCATTAATGGCTCTTTGGGCTAGTGGGAGATTGTTGGACATGTGAGCCCACGACGAGCCATTATGCAATAAATGTTATTGCGAATAACATTCCCTGATCTGAAATGAAGAATAATTAATTTTCATAATAGGTCCCTTAGTACAATTAGGGTTATGCACCATGGCTATCTTAATGATCATACAGCTGTTGATTCAATTATTGAATCATAGAGGCTGGTGCTTCGATGAATATCTAAAGTGTTAGATTGAGGACTCATCAAGCACCGTCAAATGATTGTTAAGATGTGATCTCCAGCCTGAGTAGGAGATGGCAATCCTTTCTCACATAGGCTGATATCCGACCGACCTCTTGATGCAGGTCTTCTGCATAGGAATAGAGATTCGGAGGTGTCAGATTAGTTAGGTCAAAGAGTTGACTTAATGAGATCAAGATAACCAAAGTCCTATGTCGTATGCTGTCACGATATAGGCACGCATCCTCTAACCGGAGACAGATGTATTGCAATATGTCTGAGTATGTACATTTGGCAGACCGATAGGTTGATGGCCTAACCAAGGTCTATACACTGGCGAGATGGTGTGCATATAAGGGCATATGAGTAATACGATCTCTCAAAGGGATCATACAGGTTCAATACTGAACCGGAATACATGAGCTCACTCATGAGATATTGGGAAGAATCAAATTCCGTGCACGGTCGTCTCGCTTTGGAAGCTTGACTGAATTTGTAGGTTTGATATATACTTTTGGAAAGTATATGATCAAGACCTAGGTATGATATATTCTTTTCGAAAGTATATGATCGATACCAAATCCCAATGATCAAATGAGAAACTTACTGATAAAACACTGAAGACAGTATAAAATTGTTCTTGATCTTCGGGTTGATCATAGGTCTTCCAGTATGTAGGATGTACGGGTATTAGGAATACTTGAGGGTGATGTGATCATAAACGAATGTATAACCATGACGCTTCCATTCCGAGGGAGTGATGAAACAGGTCTGGATTTTAGTGACTCCTCTCAGTAGAGAAGCAATCTGATCTTGATCCAAGTGTTGGACATTGGTCTGAATGAGATTCAGATGCAATGAGAAGATTAGATTTGCGGTCTTGATTTAATCAAGCATCTATAGGAGGTTCGTAAGATCTGGATTTGAGATGAGATCTCAACATCCAAGTCACTATACGTGGAACAATACAATTGCCATGTCCTTATCTCCAAGTATCTGCGGAGAAAGCACATTATTCTTGAAGGGTTCAAGAATAATTCATTTGATGAATTATGTATCCAAGCATCGAGAAAATGGATAATTAAATATGATTTAATTATCATGAATAACATGAATTTGATTCATATTATAAGAAGAGATATCTAAGATAATTGAATGTTATTTAATTATCAAAGATATGAATAACGTGAATGTGATTCATGTTATTTGGGCACATGAGAAAAGAGATCCAAGATGATTAAATGTGATTTAATTATCATGGATATGAATAATGTGGATAGCACTATCCATATTAATCATATATATTATAAATATGATTTATAATATATTAGAGAGAGAGAGAGAAACTATGTAAATAGCATTTGTTAATTATTAATGTGAATTGGATTCACATTAAGTAATTAATTGGAAACGTAATTAACAAATTAGTTTGGGTTGTGAATGTGATTCACATATTTTTCAATGGCATGATTGAAATATTCACAAATTAATTTGGAATTAATTTTTTGGATAATTATGTGATAATAGTTATTACAAATTATTAAGAGATAATATGATATAATAAAAAGGAGATAATAAGCCACCATTGATGAGGTGGCGTCACCCATGAAAAAGTCATGGGTGACGCCCCATTTTTAGGAGGCTACATTATCTCCATTTTATTATCTTGATTAATCTCTTAATTAATTGATTTATGTTAAATTAAATTGTGTTGATAATGTTGCAACATATATTTAATTTAAATATAAATTAATGTTGTTGGTTTTAGCCAACAACAATCATAGCCATTGATTATTACATAGAGTCCCATGGCCGTTGGATCTATGTGTCCCATGGATTGAGATCCATTGGATCCTAAACTAATATAAAAGGAGGGCTAGCCTAGACTTTCTTGGTACATTATTTTAGAGTTGTAGAAGCCTACTACTCTCTCTCTCTCTCTCTCATTCTCGCCCTCTCTCTTTCTCTTCTCCATCAAGTGACCATCCACTTTGTGTTGAGAAGGAGAGACTCTCGGCTTCGCCTTCGACGACTCGGGGATCTCCTTCTTCTTTGGGGTTGCTTGCTCTAAAGGAAGATGACGAATTTCATTTGACAAAATTAGGGGATTCATTGCTTGGATCTTCATCGAGGATTGCGGGAGGAACACGACTCATCATCGCGCCCGCAAGTGCGTTCTTCGTGGATCGGACTTAAGACAGGAGGATCTCTTGTTTGGGATCTCACAATCACAACCACACTCCAAGAGGTATTCCTTATACTTTGTGGTTTAATGAAATGATCCGAGAAGTGTTCTCGTGATCATGTGGTTTCATCTTTAGATTTAAAATTTTTAATTTCCACCGCATCTAGCGACTAGTGCGACTAGTTGCCCTGATCACATGCAATGCGATCAACACGCTTCCGTGATGCGTTTAAGGATTCTCAATATCCTTTAGTTGTTCATAAGGATTTGAAGGATTGTGTGGTTGAGGTGCAAAGATTCGGGGATCGGATTATTCTGCTAAAATTGGTGCTTGAAGAAGAAATTTTGAATATAATCTCAGTTTATGCACCACAAATTGGTTTATATGAAAGGATTAAACAAGATTTTTGGGAGGACCTAGATAAGATTTTACAAGGAATCCCACAAAGAGAGATGATTTGCATAGGTGGAGATCTTAATGAATATGTGGGAAAAGATGCTTCAGGGTATGCTAGTATTCATGGAGGACATGGTTTTGGGGATAGAAATGAAGAGGGAAAAGTTATCCTGGATTTTGTAACAGCATATGATCTTTTCATATCAAACACTCTCTTCAAGAAGAGGGAAGAGCATTTAATTACTTATAAGAGTGGGCCAACTAGAACACGGTTAGATTACTTTGCGTTGAGGAGATGAGATCGGTTGTGTTGTAAAGACTGCAAAGTAATCCCAGGAGAGAGTTTGACAACCCAACATCGTTTGTTAGTCTTGTATGTACAAATAAAAGGGTTGGTAAAGAAAAAGAGGGTTCCTAAGATCACTAGAACTAGATGGTGGAATCTTCCACTGAAGCAATCGAGCTTCTGGGAGAAGGTTTTAGAAGACTTATCTTAGGATTGTAGCGGAAGTGCAAACGAAATGTGGGAGGCAGTAGCATCTTGTATCCGAAAGGTAGCCAAAGAAATGTTAGGCGAGTCAAAGGGAGGAGCTCCATGTCAAAAGGAGGCTTGGTGGTGGAGTGAAGGGGTACAAGAGAGGCTAAAAATTAAAAGAGCATGCTTTAAGGCTATGTCTAAGGATAAAACAGAGGAAATGATCACAAACTACAAAATAGCGAAGAAGGAAGCAAAGAAGGCTGTAAGCGAAGCTAAGTCAAAAGCTTATGAAGTTTTGTATAAAAAACTCGACTCTAAGGAGGGCCAGAAGGATATATTCAGGTTGGCCGAAGCAAGGGAAAGAAAGACCAAAGAACTTTCTCAAGTGAGATGCATTAAGGATGAGGAAGGTCGCGTGCTCGTTACTCAGAAGGATATAGAGACTAGATGTGAGCAGTACTTTCATAAACTTTTCATTGGGGAATGAAATAGAGAGATCACTTTGAGTGATCTGGCTAGTAGTGAAATTTACTTGAATCGTGCAAGCTATAGACGGAATCAAAGAAAGGAAGTAGAGGAGGATTTGAAGGTTATGAGACCTGGGAAAGGTGTAGGATCTGATGACAACCCTGTAGAAGTATGGAGAGTTTTAAGTGAGCGCGGTTTGACTTGGCTTACGAATCTATTCAATGTTATTTAGTGAAGCAAGAAAATGCCTTAAGATTGGAGGAGGAGTATCGTGGCACCTTTTTATAAGAATAAAGGAGACATTCCAAATTGTTCTAATTATATAGGTATCAAGTTGATGAGTCACGCTATGAAAATTTGGGAACGTGTGATCGAAAGAAGGTTGATGCAAGTTTCTAACGTAAAAGAAAACCAATTCGGATTCATGCCAAGTCGCTCAACTATTGAAGCCATCCATTTGCTGATGAGAACAATGGAGATTTATAGATATAAAAGAAAGAACCTCCATATGATCTTTATTGATTTGGAGAAGTCTTATGATTCTGTCCCACGAGAGATATTGTAGAGAGTTTTAGATAAGAGACAAGTACAAATCCTATACATTAACCTCGTAAAGGACATGTATGATAGGGCTTTATCTTGTGTAAGGATCCCGACTTGGAAGACTGGCTATTTTGACATCAACATTGGTTTACATCAAGGTTCAACTTTGAGTCTATTTCTTTTTACTTCGATTATGGACGATTTGACAAGTCACATTCAAGATGAGTTACCTTGGTGTATGTTATTTGCTGACGATATTGTGTTGATTGACGAGACTATAGATGGAGTAAATGAGAAGCTTGATGTTTGGAGACATGAGTTGGAGAGTAAAGGATTTCATATAAGTAGGGCAAAGACAGAATATATGGAGTGCTCCTTTGATAGAAGCAATGGTGAAGGAATCGAGGTGAAGATTGGTGATCACAACATTCAGAAGAGATATTCTTTTAGATATCTGGGATCTATTTTGCAACGTGATGGGGAAATTTATGGAGATGTTACTAATAGATAAATGCAGGGTGGCTAAAGTGGAGAGGAGCCTCTGTTGTTCTCTGTGATAAGAAAATTCCTTTAAAAAGTAAAGGAAAGTTTTACAAAGAAGCTGTGAGACCTGTTATGCTCTATGGATCTGAATGTTAGCCTGTGAACCATAGACATGTGCAGAGAATGGCTGTAGCAGAAATGAAAATGCTAAGGTGGATGTGTGGACACATACACACACACACACACACGTAAAGATCGGATTCGGAATGATGCAATCAGAAAGAAAGTTGGTGTAGCTTCGATCGAGGATAAGATGTGAGAAAACAAGTTAAGATGGTTTGGTCATTTGCAAAGAAGATCAACTGATGCACCAGTTAGGAGATGTGAGTGTTGGGATGTTGAGCCGGTAAAGAGAGGGCGAGGACGATCCAGGAAGTGTTGGAAAGAAACTATACGAAGGGATCTTAGCTTTATGGTTAAGCCCGAGATTGCCCTGGATTGACCCAAGATAGATCTGAACAGAGGCAAAGAATCCATGTAGCCGACCCTACTTAATTGTGGGAAAAGGCTTTGTTGTTGTTGTGTATGTATAGATATAGGCAATTCATCTATGAATTTTATACAATTATTTATTTTAATGTTTTCTTGATGTTTTCATTCCAGTTTTAATATGCACATATATTATAAATAGTATTTACAAATTATAAAAATGTAAAATTAAAAAATAATGAATAATAAATAAATTGAATATTTTAATCGGTATAACTATACAATGAAGGTCCAAAACCAAACTTTCACGTCATAACTCTACAAAATATGAAACCATCTTCATTAAATATCTTATTAAAAGTTAGGGTTTTTATCAGTTGTGCCCTTTTGAGATATTGTAATTTCACTTATACCCTTGTCTTTTTTGAAATATCAGTTGTGCCCCTACCTTCTTGCAAAATTCACAGTTCTACCCTTTTGTAATATCAGCTATGCCCCTACTTTACCTTAACAGAATGGCAGAACTATGAATTTTGCAAGAAGATAGGGGCAAAACTGATATTCCAAAAAAGGGAGGGGCATAGCTGAAATTGAAATATCTTAGAGGGGCACAACTGATAAAAAACCCTAAAAGTTATATACAATTAAAGGTGATTTTGATATATTTCGAGTTTTTATTTGAGAAATATGGGTTTGAGAAGTTGGGATTTTGGAATCTTATTCTGAGTATAACTTTTTCTCTGTATATTATTTTTATATACAATAAATTTTGTATTTTTATATATTTTATTATCTACAAGTTCATGTACAAAGTTTCTTTATTTGAGGTTTAAAAAGTGGAAATAAAAATAGATCCCAGAAATGAATAAAAATGAATAAAATAAAGAGGATTTTTATTTTTATTTTGGTTTTTATCACCCCCAACTTTATTCCTCGTCAACCTAGTCATCGAGATTTCTAGGTTTCAGGGTTTAGGATCATAAAATATCTTCAATATTTTATTATTTTATTTTCTTTTCTTTATTCTATAATTTTGGCATTAAAACCGCATTTTATGCATTATTTACGCAATGATGCATGGGTGTTAAAATGCCTAATATAAGGTTATTTACATGCATTTACTAGGGTTTTTAAGGTCAAAATGATATAATAAAGATGATGAAACGGAGATTCATCAACAGGCACGTGGATGACCTTTGATGTATGGCCCGATGGCCATGAAGGGTGGATCTGATGACTCTGATCGTAGGTAAGCGTGTGCGTCAGATTCACCTGCAAAGCTGATCTGACGCCTTTAAAAAGGGTCCGGATGAACGACTGAGATTAAATCTCGAAGGAGTCTCGATCGGACGATGATTAGATGTGTTGGAAGAACTTTGCTCAGGAAACTTTCAATTGGCTGTAGAGAGAGATCCACGGGCCCGATGAGGTCGCTAAAGGGTTCTGCACCATTGTGAAGCCCCTCTATGTCGACAAGGATGCTTGGATGGAGGAGTTCCTGGCTGGATGGTCGAGATGACGATGCTTCACCTGGAGTTGCTCCACTTGAGCAGTTGGAGATCTAAACAGGTCTGCAAGTGCGCACCAGTACCTGCAAAGGAAAGGGGGACTCAGGGCCAATGCTCTGATCTTTTTATTGCATGCAGATATAAAGGAAGCAATGGGGAATGAAGTTCGACCTCCAGAGGAAGTGGACGAAGGAGGTCTTGTCCTTAATCTCACTCCTATGAGTGAATCTAAGGTGTTCAGGTCACGAGAGGGAGTGGGTGGTGAGGTGTGAAGTCGATCGGTATGGCAAGGTGGGAGTGGCGAGGCTCCGACCAGCTTCTCAGAGCTAGTGAGATGAGGTAGCAATGAAGATGAAATCGAAGTGATACGTGAAATAGGGAGAGAGATAAATGGTACCTGAAGTGATGATATGCTTAGGGTCTTCAGCAGATGCTGCGGTGGGGGTTGTAGCCTCGATTCCATGGCAGATGGAGGAAGAGGCTTCTCGCAACTGAGGTCTTCGGTAACGACTTGAGATGCGGTCAAATGGCCACCAAACCGAACACTGAAGAAGGCTTTGGACAATTGTTACTCTGACGGCGTTAGCTAGGGGGAAAGGGTGATGCGAGGCACGAGCTGCCACACTTGGGAGGAGGAAGAGAATATTTATATGAGTGCTTAAGGGTCTAGAAAGATTGGAGAGAAATGTGAAACCCTAGGCAGATGCGGTTGTGCCTATGAATTCACAAGGATCATGGATCCTAGGAGCACTGTCAGGCAGTGAAATCAAGGCGAAGGGGCATCCGAGTCGGGCTCTAAAAATGGAATAAGAAGCTCTGGCGAGGCGAATGAAGACTCGACCCAGATAGGAGGAGACGTTGACCAGGGTCAATGATCCTCGGTGGACCAATCAAAATGCAGATATACAAAAATAAAAGAATATTAAATATAAAATACTAAATGAATTTAAAGTAAAAAGTGTATAAAATAAAAATTATTCATTATTTTATAAGCTATTTTCTATGATTTTTAATTATTTTTATGAAAAATATAAATAGGTTATATACATTATTAAGTTCTATATACATGTATACTATTCCTATGTATTATGCACATGTATTTTTATTTTATTATTTTTTAAAAAATACTTTTATTCTATATTTTATTTGTTATAAAATAATGTAAGGAGTATAAAAAGTTTTTTATATGATTTTTATAAATTTACATAAGGGCATTAAATAAATAGGTATTGTATATACACAAGTGTCTTTTGTATGATGAATTGTGGATTTTATTTTTATTTTTATTTGTATTTTGTTTTCCTGGTTTTCTTTTATTTTTACATTATTTCTAGGCTATATACAAGTATTTAAAAATAGTAAGATATTTTTATTTTATCAAAATTAAATATAAATAATTATTTGTGCAAGTAAAGGTGGTATGTACAATACATAGTGTACCTTTATCTCTCTCTACTTATTCTTTTGCGATCAGGTCAAATCTTGACCTTCTCTTAGGGTTTGGGTCACTATGTATTTATTCTAAATACGTACTTCTTTTATCTCTTTGTTCTTTTATTTTTGGAAATTACGTGTTAATTATGAGATATTAGCAATGACATACACAAAGTTAAGTTATTGTATTTATAGGTATTTATAGATGGTTTTGCTAAAAGAAAGAGCTATAATAAAAGAATAAAGAATGAGATTCGTAGATTCATCAACCACATTATATTGGTGTTCATGTTGTTAATGTCTCTCCATGTGTACCTTGGGATGGTGTTGTCCTTGATAGGTTTGGCATGGAAAGGATGTCTTATACTACCATTTGCGGATATTTGTATGCCATGCATTTGTGCATGTTCCCAAGGACAAAAGCTCCAAGTTGGATGTAAAGAGGAAGGAGTGCATTTTCTTGGTATATGGACGAGATGAATTTGGATACAGGTTGTATGATTCAATTGAAAAAAAGTTGATGAGGAGCAGGGATGTGGTCTTCTCTGAAGGGACTCTCCTTCGAGAAACTATTAGCTAGATGATGTGAGCCATTTCCTTTGCAAAGGGCTCCACATGTAGTTTCATATGATGCTTTTGAGTAAGTACCAAATGCAGGAGATTAGGATGACATGCCAAAGGTCTCTATTCGTGATGATGATGCAAAAGACGATGATGGTGATGGTGAGCAGGATGATGAGAGCTCTTCTTTTTCTAAGGCTCTCCCACCGCAGAGACCCGTCAGGAAGAGGTGACCCATAACTAGATATTATGCATGAGAATACATTTTGTTGACAGATAGGGGTGAGCCAGAATGCTATGAAGAAGCCTTACAAGATGCAAACAAGGAAAAATTGGAAGAAGCCATGAAAGAAATGATGGAATTCCTTTATGACAATCATGCCTTTACGTTTGTCAAGTTTCCCAAAGGCAAGAGTGCATTGACGAGCAAGTGGGTTTATAGAGTGAAAATTAATGGATACTCAACAAACGTAATGTATAAAGCTAGAATGGTTGTGAAAGGTTTTAACATAAGGTAGGGAGGTGACTTTGAGGAGATCTTCTCTCCTGTGGTGAACTTATCTTTTACCAGGGCGGTTCTCATCTTGGTAGCTAGCCTTGACCTAGAGGTTGAAGATATTGATGTGAAGACAACTTTCCTCCATTGTGACCTTGAGGAGGAAATTTACATGTTGCAACAAGAGGGCTTTGCAGCCGAAGACAAGGAAGACCACATTTGCGAGCTAAAGAAAAGCCTATATGGCTTAAAGCATGCACCTAGACAATGGTAAAAGAAGTTTGAGTCATTCATGAGGGAGCATGACTATTCCAATACTACTTCAGACCATTGTGTTTTCATGAAGAAATTCCCATGTGGTGACTTCATCATTTTGTTGATTTATATTGATGATTTGTTGATTTTTGCAGCAATAGTCGGAGAGTTTATTGCTTTAAGGAGTTGAGAAAGTCCTTTTCTATGAAGGATTTGGGATATGCATGTCAGATTTTAAGGTATAAGGATCACAAGGGACTATAAGGCAATGAGGTTGTGGCTTTCCCAAGAGAAGTACAATGAGAAGGTACTTCAGTAATTTCATATGGAGAAGGTAAAGCCAACTAGCACCCCTCTTAGAGGGCATTTGAAGCTGAGCTCCATATATGGCCCACAAAATAATGAAAAGAAGAAAGATATGGAAAGAGTTCCCTATGCATTAGCCACTGGTATTCTCATGTATGTCAAGGGTTGTATGAGGTCAGATATTGCTCATGCATATGGAGTTGCTAGTAGGTCCATCTCAAATCCACGGAAACAACATTGGAAAGTAGACAAACGAATCTTGAGATATCTTCAAGGTATTTGCAGTTACTTTTTTGATTTGGAGCAGAGAAACCTATTCTTCTTGGTTACATGGACTCGGATATGGAAGGTGACATTGATGGGAGAAGATCTATATCGGATTGTATGATGTCATTAGCAAGTTGTGCAGTTCTTGGCAACCTCATCTCCATAAGTTGTTGCTTTATCTACTATAGAGGCTGAGTTCATTGCAACTAGAGAGGCATGCATGGAGTTGCTGTGGGTGAAGAAGTTTATGTAGGAACTTGATTTTGGTTACGAGAAGTATGTACTTTATTGTGACAGTAAGAGTACCATTCACCTTGTTAAGAACTCCACTTTTCATACGAGGTCGAAGCAAATTGATATGATATATAATTAGATACGAAATGTCATAGAAGATAAGCAACTTGTTCTTGACAAAATCCACACAAGTGACAACGGTGCAGATATGATGACAAAATCATTACCATTAAGAAAGTTTGAAGATTATTGTTCCCTTATTGGATTGGAGTGGACTCTTCTTTGCATAAGATGAATGTTTAGATGGTGAGTTCCATTCTATGTGTGAACTCAACCATCATGTTGGATCTCAGGAGTCCATTTTCTTTACATGAAGAGTGTTTGGTGATCTTCTTCTCATGGGATAGAGGGGGAGACTTATTGGGTTGTGCAACTCCATAATTAATTCCATCTCATTACGAGCATACTTGCAAATCACCCAAAAATGGACATGGCTGAAATTTGCCCAGTAAACTTCATATTCTTGCAGACAGAACTGCGATGCCATTAAAAACTTCTTTTGTCCTATTTCGTGTGTGGTGGCTGTTGCGCTTTGATATCTTAGGCATGCAGATCATCATATATTCTCCACCTCCAAATTGCTGGGATCGAGATAATGTTGTCGGAGATCATAATGAAGAGGAACTGAGTTTAGGTCATTGTGGAGCAAGTTTGGACTACAAAATTTTGTGATGTTTCTCTATCTTTTTCCATTTTAACTTTGTTGTTGTGGTTCATTATTTATTCACATTGACAATAAGGTTTTTGCTTTGTATAACCTATAGGGAGAACGTTTAATCGTTGTTTCTAGTGGAGATGTTTGATTGGGTCGTGTAAGCTATGTGCCCCCCCTCATCTTGGGGGTTTCCACATTAAAATTTCCTTGTGCATTTTGTGATTATGGTTGTTTAGTTACTGTAGTTCTTATGCCTTTGATTTATTTATTAATATGTCAAGTTGCTCAATTCTATATGCTTCTGCAATATTTATGTGATTGATTATTCTAGATAGAGTTCTATCAGAGTTTGTTCGATGACAGATTACAAGACCGAGTTTAGTTTGAGATGAATGATTAGTCTCAGTAAGACTAATCACAATTTATGGAAGAACAAGATGAAGGATCTTTTATATGTGAAGGTCATGCACCTTCCGCTGTTCACCACCCAAAATCCCGAAATCAAAACATATGAGGATGTGAATTTGAACATGAGAAGGTTTGCCGTTTCATCAGAAGGTTCATTGATGAGAATGTTTACAATCACATCCAAGATGAAAGCTATGCTAGAAGCATGTGGTTGAAATTATAAAAACTTTACGCCTCTAAGACGGGATGTAACGAATTGTTTCTTCTCAAGAGATTGGTGAACTTGAGGTTCAAGGAGGGCAGCTCTGTGTTATATTTTCTTAATGATTTACAAAGAATAACAAGTCAGTTAACGAGCGTGGGAATACAATTTGAAGATGAGATATTGGGACTATTGTTGCTTGTTTCTCTATCAGAATTTTGAGAAGCTTATAGAGTCCCACTTACTAACTCTTCAGTTAATGGTGTTGTTTCTTTGGATGTTTTCAAGTCTAGCATTCTCAATGAGGGGATGGAAGAAAAATACAAGTAAGCTCTTCACATTCATAGGTTCTTGCCACAGAGAATTGGGGGAGGAGCAGGATAAAGACTGATAAGGGTAGAGATAACAACAAGAGCAAGTCTAGACTAGATATTAGAATATAAAGTTCCATTACTTAAAGAAGAAAGGGCACATCAAGAAATATTGCTTTCAACTCAAGAGATATAAAACGAATGGTGGTGACAAGCAAGAGAAAAAAGAATGAACAAGTTACTACAGTGGCACAACATGAAGTCCTTAATGCCAGTGATGAGGAAATGTTGAATGTCTCAAAGGATGGTACTTATTAACTTGTTGATAGTAGGTCTACTTTACATGTGAATTATCAGAGAGAGTTTTATCTTTATATACATCTCATGATTTTGGCACATTAAAGACAAGGAATGGTTCTTTATCCCATATTGTTGGCATTGATAATGTTGCATTGAAGAATGATAATGGAGCAGTGTTGACGCTCAAAGATGCAAGGAATGCACCAGATATGAACTTGAATCTCATTTCTATAGGCAAGCTTGGTGGCGAAGGATATCTCAGCACTTTTAGTGATGGGTAGTGGAAGCTTACTTAGGGATCCTTGGTTGTTCCTCGTGACAAGAAGTACAACAACAATCTTTACATCATGAATGCATCCATTTCCCTAGATGCGTCACATGTGGCTTAAAATTCTAGTTCCATTAAGTTATTGCCTCGATGATTAGGGCACATGAGAGAGAAGGGGATACAATGCTTGGTGAGAAAGAATATATAGGCATATAAAAAGAAAGAGAAGTTAGAGAGATGCAATCATTACTTTGCTAAGACGTAGATGAGGGTCTCCTTCCAAATCCATCCTCCTTCTAGGAAAATGTAGGTGTTGGATCTAGTTCACACCGATATTTGTGGTCCTTTGAAAGTAAGTTCTCTTGGTGGTGCACTTTTTTTGTTACATTCATTGATGATTTTTGCAAGAAAGTTTGGATTTATACCTTTAAGATGAAGGACCAAGTCCTTGGTGCTTTCAAGGACTTTCTTGCGCTACTGGGGTAACCGTCTAGAAAGAAGCATAAGTACACCTGCAGTGACAATGGTGGTGAGTACATTGGGTTGTTTAATGAGTATTGCAGGTCTCATGGTATTAGGCACCATGAGACTCCACCCAAGATGCCTCAACTGAATGGCATTGTAGAGAGAATGAACATGACCTTGATGAGAGTCGGATGTCTCCTTTCTGAACCTAAGTTGCCTAACTCTTTTTGGTGTGAAGCACTTTATATTTGTCTTCATGTTGTTAATCTTTCTCTACATGTACCTTTGGATGGTGACATCCCTAATATGGTTTGGCATGGAAAGGATGTCTTGCGGATATTTGGATGTTGTGCATTTGTGTATGTTCCCAGGGTGATGACACAAGATTTGCAGGGGTCTAAAATAATATCCTCATGAAGTGCGATGATAAAATGTCACAGGGGCAACCACTCACAAGACCACGTGGTCAATCAACAATTAACCCCCACAACATATAGGTAAAATGCAAGTAGGTGTGAATCAAAATTTAGTATACCCTACAATAGATTGTATAGTGGACAAGTATAGTAGGGGTCGAACACAAGAAACAACAGAGTATAGACAATCAAAGTTGGCAAAGAAAGAAAATAAACTATTTTCAGTATTTTCGAGGATTTTGAAAATTTTGGGGTTTTTAATTATGTATATTTTTATTTTTATATTTTTACTTCCTTTTTATATTTTCAAAATTTTAATTTCTTTTTCTTTTTAATATAAGACTATAGGAATATATATAACTATATATAATATACGGTAATATATTTATAAATAAACTAAAAATAACCAAAAATTACATAATAATTTTTTTGCATATTTTATATTTTTCTACTGTTTTGTGATTTTTAGATGTTTTTGCTATTTTTAGGTATTTTTATAGTCCAAAATATCACAAAATAGGATTTAAATAAATGATGAATTTCCATTTCATCATCTTTGTTCTATTATTTTGGCTTTAAAAACCCTAGTAAATGTGTGTAAATACCCTTAAATCATGCATTTTAGCATTCATGCATCATTGTGTAAATAGTACATAAAATATAGTTTTTAGTTCCAAAATTTTAGAATAAAAAAAGAAAATAAAAGGAATAAAATATTGAAAATATGTTATGACCTTAAATCCCGAGACCTAGGCATCTCGATGACTAGGTCGACAAGGAATAAAGTAGGGGGAGATAAGGGCCAAGAATCAATTACAAAAATAATTTATTTATTCATTTTGGGACCTATTTTTTGTTTCACTTTTTACCTCAAATAAAGAAACTTTGAACATGAAAGTTGAAGATAATAAAATATAAAAAAATTACAAAATTTATTTCACACAAAAATAATACATAGAGAAAAAGTTATACTCAGAATAAGATTATAAAATCCCAATTTTCTAGACCCATTTATCTCAAATAAAAACTCAAAATATATCAAAATCACATTTAATTATATAAAACTTTTAATGAGCTATTTAATGAACTTGGTTTCATATTTTTTGGAGTTAAGGTGTGAAAGTTAGTTTTCGGACCCCTATTGTATAATAGACCCGATTAAAATATTTAATTTATTTATTATTAATTATTTTCAGAATTTTATATTTTTATGATTATGTAAATCTTAATTGTAATTTATGTACGTATTTAAACACAAATAAAACACTAAAGAAACTATTAAAATAAAATATAAAACAACATGGATGAATTACCTATCTATTTAATTAAGTGTAACTATTATATCAGAAAAATATAATAAAAATATATTTAAGTATATAAAAATAAGTTATAAATATATAAAATAATAAACAAACTTAATCAAATTAAAAATACAAAATAAAAATAAAATATCTAAATACATAGATGAATATACCTTTATATAACCCCTCGAAAGTAAATTGTAATTACAAAGCCCTAAAAAATAAATAAAAATCATAATAAAATACTTATAAGATAAAAAAACATTTTTTATCTTATAACTTAATATCAATAAACTCTTTTATTAATTTTTATCGATTTTATAAATAATTTTTGGCAGAGTTTTTTCTGGTTGGTCCATGTGGACCAACCAGCTTCCTCTGCCATTTGACCTCGGTTAACTCTCTGACCAAGGCCCCCATCTATCAGACCTGCGTTCGAGCCATCTTTTCGATTTTGTACACATTGATTCTTTCGCCCTTTCTCATCGCTCCCATAACGTCTTTTCCTCCCCGTGCATTGGTGATTCACACCCAAGCATTTTCTTGGGTTGTGGATCACTGATACGCTCGATATCCCTTGATCTCTTCACCCGTTTGTCACATATACAAAGTCTTCCATCCACCTTCCCTTCTTGATTTGAACCTCCTTCTTGCCTTGCTTAGTCCCTTCCTCGAGATCGGGATAGAGGGCAGTGAAAGGGCCCTCTCCAGCTCTTTGGAGGTGTGCTCAAGTGGGCTCTAGGTCGTCTCCAACCCATCTCCAACGAAGTCCACCGTAGAGGTTCCATCTCTGGTTGTCCTAGCCATTGAGGTCGATTACACTTGTTTTGGTACATTCCCTAGCTTAATTTAGCCCTTAGAATTAATTATTGAGTCTATTTTATGAATTAATCGATTAGTTAGCTTAACCCGCCCCCATTCGAAGTTCATTGGAGCTTCACTCTAGCGAACCGCCCACCATTTGCTCCGTCCATTCCCGACCGCCAAATAAATTCATTCTTCTTACCCTTCGTTCTTGAGCATTCCATGCACCTCCAGCCAACCAAATTCACTTTGGATCTGGCTTGGGTGCTCCAACTCCTTCAGCCGCCGGAGCACCTCCGCCCACGCCTCCATCTGCTCCCCCTCGCATGCTAGAGGGTCGAGGCAATTTTCCCTCGACCCTCATAACCCTCTTTTTTTGCAGGAACATAGGACATCACGCATAGTTGGAGAGATTTTGGATTTGTAGGAGGCACCTGGAGCGTCGCAACCTTCCCCAAGCCGTTGAAAAGCTCTGGTGCCTCTCGCTCCATTTTGTTGCTGCCAGCACATAGAGAACCACCTCAGGAAGCTTCGAGGCCATTTGGGGCTTAAAGGATCACAGGAGGAGGATGCCACCACAAGAGGAAGTTCACTGTGGCTAACCTTCTTCCCTTCTTCCATCACCCTTTTCAGTTGTTGGTTCCCTGCAGGCCCTCACTATCAGATCTTCAGCCGAGATCTAATCTTGGCCACTCATTCCGAAGGGGAATTGGCGCGCGTAAGGGCGACACGTGTTCAAGTGGTCGTATCTCAATCGTCGTGATGCGCCTTTGTTTGGGTATTTTGCAACATTAGCCCAAACACTTTTTGTATTTAATATTGCATGCTCAAATTTTCATTTGCAGCTAATATTATTTGTAATATTTACGAGTAAATCCTCGAACTTTTGCATATTTGCATCTAGGTCCCCCGCCATGTCACCTCGCGTGCATGTGCTCGTGAAGTGCGCGCATTTTACGAGGGAAACCTCGTAGTTTTGGGTATTTCTATTATGTCCCAAAATGTTTTAGTTGAGTTTAATATGTTTGTGCAATGTAGTCAGGCCCATGGACTTTACCATATTTACATTAATGCCCTACCAGTATTGCATTTTCTCTTTATGTTTATATCTATTTAAAATAGCAAATAAATTCCAAAAATCCCCCAAAAAATATGTGTAGCTTCTTGATTGCATTTAGTTTCACAACATATTTTTATTTTGTAATTTAAAGCTTTTTATTATTTATTAAAAATAAAAAAGAGCCTTTTATCCTCGTTTTAAATAGAAAATACATAACAATTATAAAAATATTTTAAAAAATCACCCAAAAATATATTTTGTGTATTTATGTGTTCTTAACCATCAAACCAAAAATCACTAGAAATTACAAAATAAAACTCAAAAAATAGAAAAACTTAAAAACATTTATAAAAATATAAAAAATCCTTAAAATCCCAAAAATATATTTTCTTCCTCTGAATTTTCTTTATATTATTATCTTTATATTAAAATTAATTTGTAGAATTGTTGATAGTATTTGTTATTTTTAATCACCATTATAATTTCAGTAATTAATTTAACCCTACTTTAGGGTATTTGTTACTTTAAAAAGATATAAAAATTAGAAAAAAATCTTAAAAAAATAACAAAGGTAGTGAAAAATTATCTAAAGCCCAGAAATATTTTATTATCATTATTTTGATTATTTTTATTAATATTTAGATCTGTTATAGCATATATTGTATATATATCCTATATATATCTTTATATCTTTTTATAAGAAGAAAATATATAAAAAATATAAAAATAAAAATGGAAAAACAAAAAAAATGAAAATATAAAATCAAAAATGGAATAAAATTAAAAAATTAAAACCCACAAAAAAAGCTCATGTAGACACATACTTCACAATCACTTTTGTGTAATTTTTGGCCAATCTATATTACTTGTTCTATGCGTTCGACCTCTTCAAACTTGCACCTATACACATCCTTTATGTTGAATTATAACAAATTTTAACTCGCATTGCTTTTTATTTCTTAATTATCACTGTGGGATAATTGTTGAATATAGCATTTTTCTTGAGCGGTCAACACATCGATTGCGGTCTCACCTTGTGAGATCATACGACCCTCGACAAAATCGTTATTTTAAAAAAATAGGTCAAATTTTTTTGAAATTACAAATACTAAATACAATAAAAATTTACCAAAACTATTTTTAGTTAATAATATATAATAAAGAGAAAATTCAGAGACAAAATGAAATATTTTTGTTTTGAAATGATTTTTTATGATTTTTATAAGGATTTAGGACATTTTATTATTTTTTACTGGTTTTTGGTAATATTATTCAAGCAAATTGGAAAAAATTAAAGGACATTGAAATAAACACAAACTAATATTTTTAGAAATTTTCAAAATATGTTAATATTTTTTAGAATTTTAAGACATAGATGGTACAAAATAGCTCAGTTTTTAGTTTAAATTAAAAAACCCCTAAATACCAATTCCAAAATATATGATATAGAAATAGATATTAGTTATTTTTGGTGATTTTCTACAAATTTTAACGGCCCTAGGGCTATTTTTAAGAAATAAAATCGATAAAGAACAATTAACCTGGCATGGGCATTTTGGAAAGATAAATATAGTTTAGGGGTGATTTAGCACACAAAGATAAAATACATGGGCCAAAGATGTAATTTCTTCAAAAATATCCAATAACATATACTTAGAGGGGTATTTTTTAATTAATATAAATATGGGATTCTGGATGCAAAATGTCCAAAACTATAACACACAACTTATAAATTGTTGGACTAAAAAGTAATAATAAAAATCCAGGGGTCCCTCTGCACAATGCACTCACCTTACATGGACAGGCACGTAAGGTGATGTGGCAAGGGATTAAAGTGCAATATAAGAGAAGTTGAGGGGTTAGAATGTGAATATAACAAACATTTTTGAACCGTGCCTAAAAGTTTATGGACTAATTAATAAAGTGAAAATTATAACAAAAAATGGAGGGAGCCAAGATGCAAAATACCCCTCTCACGCGGTAGTGGACAATGGATGGTGCTTCACTTAACCATGTGGCATGCATCTAATGACGAGTATCCCTTCGATGATGGACTGCTTAGATTAGATCTTCCAACAGAGATCAGTGGTGCTGGGGGCACTCAATCGGATGGCTCTTGCCACAACTGGGGAGTGCTCTAGATCTGATGGTGGCAAGGGGCTCTAGATGAACATCTTAGAACCGAGCTCAGGCGAGCTTTGGCCCATCGAGTATTTTCTCCCCTGAGGTCTCCTTTAATGCTGATGTGTGGAGAATGTTACTAGGGTCGATCCATAGCTCAAGAAGGCTTCAAAATGACTCAAGACCCCCAAAAAGCTCCAACGAGGCTCGTGACTGTTGAAGCGGAAAATCGATGGTCTTAAGTTCCACACAAGGAAGGAACTCAGTCGCTGAATCGACCACACGAAATCCAGACTTCAAACAACAATTAACCCACAACAGAGATCAAACAATGAAAAGCGATGCAGAGTTAAAATTTATTATAACTCTACAACAAGATGTGTATAGGTGCAAGTATGTCTAGAGTGTCGAACATAGGAAGCAAGCGGGATAGATCGTGGCAATCAAGCTCAAAAATGAATGTGATGTATTTCTCTACAAATGTGTTATTTTTTGTGGGTTTTTAATTTTATATTTTTTATTTTATTTTTAATTTTTATTTGTGTATTTGATTTTTAATTTCTGATTTTATATTTTCTTTTGTAATATATATATATTTCTACTTTCTTTATCTTTAAGGATATATGCTATAAAAGAAAAAGAGCTATAATATATAGAGAAAATAGGTAAAAATAAGCAAAAAAATAGGAAATAAACTATTTTTAGGCTTTTTATATTTTCTAATGTTTTTTTTTGTTTTTTTATATTTTTTCTATTTTTTTGGTATTTTTAAAGTCGAAAATAACGAAAATAGTGAATAAACTAAAAGGTTTAAATTAAAATGGAGAAATAAAATAGAAAATACTAACAGAAATTATCCAAATTAATTAAATTGCAGATAATAAAATGGAAAAAAATTGGAAACAGAGATTATATTTTTAGGATTTTTTATGGATTTTTAATATTTTTATGAAGGTTTTTGAGGTTTTCTAATTTTTAAGTGTTTTCTTTTGATATTTTTAGTGATTTTTGGACTGAAGTTAAAACACATACAAACAAACAAAATATAATTTTTTTGGAATTTTTCAAAAATGTTTTCTAGTTTTTATGGATTTTCTAATGTAAACAGTGTTGAAAATGCATGTTTTTGAATTTTTATAAATATTAAAATGCAAAAAAATGCAAATTAAAAATATTGCTAGAAGCATGATGCAACAAGAACTTATGATAATTTTTATTATTTTTTTAGTGATTTAGTGATGCATGAAACAAATACTAGAAGTAAAGAGAAAATACACTACTGGCAAGGGTTTTTGTGTAATTAGTAGAAAGTCCAGGGCCAATATGCAATTTCTCCACAAAATATACAACCAATTACATTATTTAAATGACTAATTTTAAATATGCAAAACTGCTAGGGTATCTCTGCAAAATGACCAAGTCGCATGTGACAAGCACATGCGCCTGGCTAGGACCTAGATGCGATCAACAAAAACTAAGGAGCCAAAAAGTAATTTCTCCAAAAATTTTATCACTGAAATAAAAAGTTCTGGGACTTAATATAAATACCTAACCTGCAAGGGGGTTTTCTGCAAAAAGACCAGACTCACGTGCACTGGGCACGTGATCTAGCAGGGGTTGAAACGCAGTATTACAAAAAACTAGGGGGCATTACGCAAATTTTACAAAAGTTTAAAATGGCCGATGAATGATTTAACATTAACCATTAAATACAAAATTTTGCGGGGGAAAACATGCGATATATCCTCGCAAAGGGCGCGATCGGACGGTAGTACATATGTCACTTAAAACATGTGGTGCCGATCCATCAGCCCGTACCACTTCACCATCGACGGTCAGGATTAGATTGCCTGGAGACGATCGATGGTGGGAAGCTCTCAAAATCTGACGGTTGCTGTGCAGCTGGAAGAACGACGCTCGATCAGACGGCGGGGAGAAGACCAGCAAGAACACTCGAAGAACTCGTGCCCGGTGAGTTTGGATTCGTCGATATGCGAGTCTCCTGGTACTTGTAGGCTCTCTGACGGCGTGGATCTGTTCTTGTAGGGATGGAGATGCTTCCAGATGGCTCCAAATGGCTCTGGCGACCTTTGGAAGGTCTCAGGAGTTCTCATGAGCTCCACCGAACCTGGGAGCTTTCCTTGGTGATCCTTGAGGCCAAGAAGCCTCCTTCGGATCCTGCAGTTGACAAATAGAATGCAGCAGCGCAAGGAGTAGAAGAACCCGATGTTTATTGGCGGAAGGGAGGCGGCGTGGAGTTGATGAAGGTCGTCGGAGCTCAAGAGCTCTGGTGAGGTGTTCGAGAGCGAAATCTACACTACTTAGGTGATTGAATACCAAACCAATTGCATGGATTAAAAGCTAGTTCTACGGGCTAACTACACAGCAAGAAAAGAACGACAAAATAACCTCGGTTAGTTGAGAAAACCAAGAGATGGATACCTCACGGCCAAGCTCGGCTAGAGATGGTGGAAGCTCCACAAGACGTCGCCGAAGCTGATGGAAGCTGGAGGAGAGCTGTCACCTCTCCAGTCCAGAGCTTGTCCAAAGGAGGGTTCAGTTGGTCAAAAATGGGTTCCCCTTGCAAAGGTGGGGAAGAGGAGTTTTTGAACGGGTGATGGTCATGGCTCGAAGAGTGAGGTGAAACGACTCGATCAATGGTCCAAAGCCCAAGAAAAACCTTGGGCCTGAATCACCGATCTACGAGGCAAAAAACCTCAGAAGGACTCGACATCAAAGGATACTTGTACAAGCCTCAAAAAATCCGCAAACATGACCCAAAATCGAGATCCTGACACATGCAGGCAGTGGGTCAGAGAGTTGACCTGAGGTCAACTCTCCAGCCCTCCTGGTTGGTCCACGTGGACCAACCAGGAAAAAGCCTTGAAAAAATATTTGTAAAATCATTTAAAAATAGCAAATTAATTTATTTTTTTGGTTATTAAATAAAACATATTTATTATTTTATAAATTATTTTATGGTGATTTTTATTTATTTTTTTGAGGTATAAAAATACAAGTTACCTTTTATGTATTATATACAAGTATATTCATTTATATATTTTAATATTTTATTTTATATATATTATTTTATTAATTTTATTTATCATTTTATAAATTTATAACTTAATTTTATGGGTTTATATATATTTTATTTTATTTTTCTGATGTATTATGTACAATTAAATAAATAGTAGCATTAATTATCAAGGTATATGTACAGGAATTATACCTATGTCTTATATACATGTATTTTATTTTTGTATTTTCTTTAGGTTTGGTTTTAATATACACATATATTATAAATAATATTTACAAAATTATAAAAATATAAAATTGTAAAAAATAATGAATAATAAATAAAATGAATATTTTAATCTATACAAGTATACAATAGGGTTCCAAAACTCAACTTTCAAATTGTAGATCCGTAAAATACAAAACCACCTTCATTAAATATCTTATTGAAAATTATATACAATTAAAGGTGACTTTGATAGATTTGGAGTGTTTGGGAAAATGGTATTTTGGAAACTAATTCATATCATAACTTTTTATCTCTACATTATTTTTATGTGAAATCAATTTTGTATTTTTCTATATTTCATTATCTACAACTTTCATGTACAAAGTTTCTTTATTTGAGGTAAAAAAAGTGGAACCAAAAATAGGTCCCAAAATGAATATAGAATGAATTAGACAAAAGGGATTTTTATTGTATTTTGACCTTTATCTCCCCCCTACTTTATTCCTTGTCCACCAAGTCATCTAGATGCCTAGGTCTCAGGGTTTCGGGCCGTAAAATATTTACAATATTTCGTTCTTTTTCTTTTCTTTTCTTTATTCTATAATTTTGGCTTTAAAACCGCATTTTATACAATATTTACGGAATAATGCATGGATGATAAAATGCTTGAATTAGCGCTATTTAGACGCAATTACTAGGGTTTTTAAGGCCAAAATGATAAAATAAAGATGATGAAACGTAGATTCATCAGTGACCTAGAAGGTGGTCTATTGGTTCTATTAACCCCTAGGGAAAGGTCTTTTCCTTCTGTTTCCTACAGGGTTAGACATACAAAAAAATCTGAAGCTCCATGAAGCTTCAGGTTGGCGGAATGAGTGGAGATGATGCGACACGAGGTGTCTCCGACAAGCGGCAGAGGAGGCATGAACTCCAAATCTATGCGAGATCTAGGTAAACGAGTAGGCGTAGGGTGTAGAGAAGATGAAGGGGAATGAGATGAAGATGGTTGGAGTGGTGGAGAATGGATGGAGTGGTTGGAAATCAACAGTGGAGCTGAAGCTCCATCGAACGGGGGAGTTGTAGTTTAAGCTAATATTGACAAAATTAACAGAAATAAAATGTTGTACTATGCTAATGTTAAGGATATGAATGGAAAAGACAAAGAAAAAGAGGGCTACATGACCGGGACCGGTGTGGAGCAAGATCTCAAGGTGGAGTCGTGGCGGTACCTCGGATAATTTTGATTCGACGCTACAGGGCCCGTTGATCCTTCCTAGGGTTTCATGTCATTAGGAAGCTCCTAGTTCCCCTATACTTTCCCTTTGCTAGTCCCTTAGCAAACACTTATTCGGAAAATGAGTGAAAACAAAAATGAAGAAAAGAAACAAGAAAGAAATTAGAACAATATTGACTTTTAAACTTATCTTCGTAAAAATTTAGTATGGAGCTCTGTTGGACCTTTGGATTATTCGTATGTTGGAACCTTAATGGGAAATGGATTTAGAACCTAACAGCCTCTAAGTTCTACAAGACTCCTATTCATGTCTCCTCAACAATCAGGTCAGAACAAGTCTACATACACAAATTCTTATGACTATGAATCTTTACTTGTACGGTGTAAGTGAAATATATCTCCTCATCTCAAAAGTAGCAAAGAAACAACCTCTCTCAACAAGGTAACTCTAATCCCCCAGTCTAGCAACTCTTTCCTCGAGGAGCGAGGATATTCCCTTCTAAGTTCAAGTACAACCAGCTCAAGAAGAGGGGATGGAGAAGAGAATGGACGGTAATCAGTGTAGATACCTATCCTTGGATGCATGACCAGTGTAGCCATGTCATCCGCTGCAAGCTTACAAACATTTGACTTTGAAGCTCTTATTCTTTTTTTTCACTTGTAAATACACTCTAGCAGGCATTTTACTTTCCAATAAGCCCTGTCTACTTTTGGATATTCTACATTTTTTTCTTTTTTTTAAATATATACAAGGTGCAACATGTGCGTAAGGAGTTTTTCCTCTTGAACTAGTAGACTATCCCTCTTTTGAAGCATTATTGCAACCCCACAATATCATGTCTTTAGATCTCAACATCGCCAAACAAGGTTGAGACGCACTTCCCTCTCTAGAGGAGGACGAGAGGTTCCGCCTAGATGTACTACCCTCGTATGCTACCCCAAGAGAAAAGATTTTGCCCCCTTACTACCTCCTCCATGAAGAGCTACGTGTAGAGTGCTTGTCCAAGGTAAGCCACGGTCTGAAAGAATCATGCGTGTGTTGTTAAATATTCTACATAGATTCATCAAGATGACGTGTGAACATAGTCTTATGGACTCAAAGAATTAAGTCACTAGGACCTGAAAAGTCTTAACTCTATTTCTTATAAGGTTCCTCTGAAATTAAGTGGATTAAGGCCCAACTAAGCTATATTCTTCAACTTTATTCCATACTTAGTTTAAATATTGATACTATCCTGAAAAATGCACATGCAGTAACAACAAAATATGTACAATGCAAGGAAAAGAAAGCAAATCTTTTTGTGAAACAATTATCTAATTTAGAACTTTTTATGGATTGTTGAAAGAAAATGATGCACATGCAAAAAGAGTTTTTTTGCAAATTTTTTATAAACTTTTGGGTTTTGTAGTTTTTTTAAAACAAAATTTTAGTAATATATACAAGTATAAAATTTTTTTAATAATGGTTAGGGATGAGATACACATATTTACACAGGAGTGAGTCACTTATTTGAAAATAATAATTTTGAAAACTTTAGTCCAAAATAATTTTTCAAATAATTTTACAAACATTTACGCACATTTGAAAACTATTTTGCAAACATTTTTCAAATAGTATATATAGATTTTCAAAATAAATTTTCAACCATTTTCAAAACATTTGCAAATAGTTTTACAAAATAATTTTATTTCACACAAAGAAAAAAATTAGAAGCCAAAATATTTTTACAAAGGTTGAAAATATTTTTTAAACATTTTTCAAATAGTTTTCAAAAGATGATTTCAAATAGATTTTCAAACTACTTTCAAAATATTTTTCAAAATATTTTAACCTGTCTTATAATCAAAATATCTGCATCTTTTTATTAGTTATTATTACTGAATTTTACAAGTATTAATATAATATTTTTGCCATACTAAAAATAGGAAAGTACGAGTTATGGCTAAAGTATATATACCATATATACGACACCCCCTATACTTAGCTCGAACTATGTCCCCATAGTAATCAGAGAGCGATGAGGAAAGACATAACTCGTGCTAAGTATAGAAAAGTCAAAAGAATTCTATATTACAACGACGAATGAAAGAATAAAATCAATAGTAGTCGGTGGTCCCCCTATACTTAGGATCAAGTAATCCTAAGTATAGAAGACTGTACACAAGAGGACTACTGAGTGATAGGATGTACAGAGTCTACCTCCTCTATACTTAGGGTAAATTGTCCCTAAGTATAGGCAGCAAAATAGAGGTAAAAAGAATCAAAAGAATAATCACAAGTCTGGCAGTCCAATTATACTAAGGGTAAAGTATACCCTAAGTATATCATAATCATGAGATGGAGATGGGGTGTTAGACAAAAGAATGTACAATATGGACATCTGGATCTATACAGTTGCGAGAGAAAGCGATGCAAAATGAATGGGGTGACATCGACCAAAGGATCATGATCTAGATATGGCTTCATGCATTGACCGTTAAATTGGAAGGTAGACTCAGATGTCATCTCAGATATATCAATGCTGCCATTGGCATACACCTTCCGGACCAAGTATGGTCCCTTCCACTTGCTCTGCAACTTCCCTGGAAATAATTTTAACCTGGCATCGAATAACCATACTTTATGGTTCATCTAAAACTGCTTATGGCTGATGTGAGAATCATGTCATATCTTCACTCGCTCCTTATATTATAGGCTATTCGAAAATGTTGTATCTCTCAATTCCTCCAGGGCTGCCAATTTTGCTCTCCTTTGATCTCCTACACTCTCGGGATCTAAGAATATCTCTGTGACTGCCCAATGTGACTTATGCTTCAGCTCAACTGGTAAGTGGCATGGCTTGCCATAAATGAGTTGGAATGGAGATGTACCCAACAGAGTCTTGAAGGATGTCTGATATGCCCACAAGATCGAGTCCAAAAGATGTGACCAATCCTTTCGGTCTGGATGGACTGCCTTCTGTAATATAGTCTTAATCTCCCTGTTAGAAACCTTAGCAAGACCATTTGTCTATGGATGATAAGGAATGGCAACTCTATGATCTATGTTGAACTCGTTAGTAAGGGCCCTTACCTTGTCGTTGATAAAATGAGCCCCCTTGTCTGATATCAAAACTCTAGGTACTCTGAACTGTGAAATGATATTTTTCCTCTAGAATTTGCAAACAATATTAGCATATGTGGTTCGGGTGGGGATAACCTCAACCCAATGACTCATATAATCTATAGCAAGCAAGATATACTCAAATCCCTAACTCTTAGGAAATGGTCCCATGAATACGATGCCCCATGCGTCAAAAACCTCACAGAAGTGAGTGGGTTGCATCGGCATCATATCTCTCTATCCACAAATGCCTATTTTCTGACATTCAGTACATCTCTTCACGAATTCATCTGAATCCTTGAAGTGGGTAGGTCATCAAAGGTCAGATAAAAGAACCTTTTATGTTGTATGTCTCCCAAAATGTTGTCCTCCTGCCTAGAGCTTATGGCAATAGGTGAGGACGCTATGCTTCTCTTCTTGAGGAATACGTCTCCAGATGTTATCCCCCCTTCATGATAAAGGGTGGAATTTTCCCAATGATACGACTTGGCCTTCGCAAGAAAGGTCTCAAGTCATTTTCTGGGCCAATCCTGTGGAACTTTCTTCGTGACAAGATAGTTCACAATGTTGGCATACCATGGAAGTGAGGTGATTGCTAGGATCGCCTCATCTGAAAATGTCTCTGTAATAGGTGTGATCTGATCCGAATCCTCAAGGTTCTCTAAATGGGAGAGGTGATCCACCACCACATTTTGGACCCCAGGTTTATCCTTAATCTCAATGTCAAATTCCTGGAGAAGAAGGATCCGACTGGTCAATCTATCTTTGGCATCCTTCTTTTCCATGAGGTATCAGATGGTTGTGTGATCAGTATAGATAGTCACTCTAGATCTGATAATGTAAGATCGAAACTTATCCAAGGCAAAGACTACTACTAGCATCTCCTTCTCTATGACTATATAGTTTAGCTGAGTGGCATCCAATGTACGGCTAACGTAGTGAATGGCATATGGTAATCCGTCCCTCCTCTGTCCCAGCACAGCCCCTACGGCAAAATTAGAGTCATCCGTCATGATCTCGAATGGGAGAGACCAATCAGACGGCTGAAGGACTGGAGCTTCAACAACTAGATTCTTAAGAGTCTCAAATGACGCAAGACACTTATCATCGACAAGGAACTCAGTGTCTTTTGTCAACGAATCAGAAAGCAATCAGGCAATCCTGCTAAAGTCTTGTATGAATTGTCGGTAGAAACCGACATGCCCCAGAAAGGACCGCAATTTTTGTAAATTGGATGATAGATTGAGTTTCTTGATGATATCCACTTTGGCCGGGTAGACCTCCATGCCCCTGTTAGAGATGATAGGTCAAGGATCGTCCCCTGAGTCACCATTAAATGACTCTTCTCCCAAGATAAGACTAAGTTGACCTCAATGCAATGTTGAAGTACTCGGTCCAGGTAATCAAGACATGCATCAAAACTGTCACCGTAGATCGATAAGTCATCCACGAAGACCTCTAATAATTCATCAACCATGGGCGAGAAAATAGAGAGCATGCATCTTTGGAATGTAGCTGGGACATTAAAAAATCCAAAGAGCGCCGGTCTAAAAGTATATGTCCCAAACGAACAAGTGAAAGTTGTTTCCTCTTGGTCTTTGGGCGTTATGGCCACCTGATTTATCCTGAATACCCATCCAGAAAGCAGTAGTAACTCTTCCCAGCTAGTCTCTCTATGATTTGATCTATGAATGGTAGCAGGAAGTGGTCCTTCTTGGTGGTCTGATTCAATCGTCTGTAATCCACACAGACCCTCCAAGAAGTAGGTACTCGGGTAGCTATCTCCTCTCCAGACCTGCTCACAACTATGGTGATACCCATCTTCTTGGGTACCACATGCAATGGACTAACCCACTTGGAGTCAGAGATGGGGTAGATAAAATCGACTCTCCACCACTTAGATATTTCCTTCATGACCACCTCTCGAAGATTCGGGTTCAGTCGTCGTTGGAACTCACGCAAGGGCTTGGCATCTTCTTCGAGATAAATATGGTGAGAACATAGGGCCAGACTTATCCCATGGAGATCAGCTACACTCCATCCTATTGCCTTGTGATTTCTTTTAAGAACCTCCATCAAACAAAATTCTTGGTCTTCAGACAAATTTGCTGAGATAATGACTTGGAACATATTTGGCTCACCCGCAAGGAATCTATACTTCATGCTCTGCAGTAAAATCTTCAATTCTGGACAAGTGGGAGCTGGTAAATCTGGCTTTTGAAATGTCTAAGTGAATGCTACCAGATCTGCGTGTGAGAACTCTCGTTGCAGTGGTAAATATGACAAAGATGACCCTGTTGGTATATCGGTCAACGAACTTGGCTCACTCTCTACCTTAGTTGTCGGCTCTGTAGGCACCAGACACGGTAAATATTCATCGAACTCCTGCCAGTCAAAATCAGTGTCTGTGTCTGAGCAATCTGAATCTTAAGCGCATGAAACAAAATCATCTTCACTATCCTGATCATGATAAACAACCTCTACAATATCGTGTGCCATGAGTGTGCTCTTCGAACTCTCATCTGTTATGATCTGTGAATCTACAATGTTTGAAGATGTGACAAGAGCTTGTGATGTAGTATCTGCCCAAACTGCTTCATCATATGTAATCACAAAGTCACACTCCTGGTGGATGTCTAGCTCTACCTCTGTCTGCTCTGAGTCGGTCATCTGATCTGAGCACTCTGAATCTCTAGCTCCAGTTTCCTCGATTGTCTCTATTTGTATACTTTCACCATCGACGCAAAAGTATACCTTCCTACTATCATGGTCGGACAACGCCTTGGCTTTGGCCAAGAATGGTCGTCCTAAGATGATGGGGGTATCTGTCACGGATTCAGGGATCTCCATGTCCAATACAACAAAGTCCATGGGGAATTTCAGGCCTTGAATTGTGACGATAACATCCTTAAGTAATCCCTTCGGCCTCTTAATAGATCTATCAGCAAACTGAAGGATTGTCCTGCTCTATCTAAGAGGGTCAAACTCGAATAGATCGAGTAAGACAGCCGGAAGACAGTTAATTGAAGAACCGCTATATAATAGGGTATGATCAAAATGTTGCTCATGAATGTGGCACTGACATATGGAGCTCCTGCATCAAGTCTCTTGGCTGGCTATTGATTCTGAACAGCGAAACATGTGGCACGAGTTAGCACATGGATCTCTGCAGTACGATTCCTCTTCTTCCTATGTATAGTGGTCTTCTCTCTCAAGTACTTCTAGAAGAGAGGGATGTGCTCTAGTGCCTCCTGTAGAGTCAGGTGGATATGGAATCTATCGATCATCTGCTGGCAGAACTCTAACTGCTGTGATTTTTTTGGATTTTCGATTTTCTTCCCCTGCGCCAAGCGGAGTGCTTGAGGGAAGGGGATATCTGGACCCTCCTCAGATAGAGGGTTAGGAAGGGGTTCCTGCTTCTATGAAGGAATGGAGCCCATACAAGAATCATCATGCAACATATATGGATTCGGAGAAGATGAAGTAACCATTCCTTTATTCATTTTTTGGTGTTTTTGATATTGTCCTGATATATAAAGATAGAAGGAAACACAACAGGAATAGAAATGGTGGCATCAACACCACCCACAATATCTATCTTTACGGCATCAGCATTGCACCCTGGCTCAGCACCATGTTGAATGGTGGCATCAGTACGACCAACTGCATCAGGAGAAATGACAGCCTCAGTACCGTCGGTTGGATCATCATCCTTGGTGGCGTCAGTACCACCGTCATCATCATTAGCGACATCAGCACCGCTCTCAACTTCATCTGGCGCTCTAGCATCTAACTCTGGTTGTCGCCTAGACGAGTCGCCGCCATCTGGCTTCCTACCACTCCTAAGTGTCATAAAATCAATATCAAACATAGAAGAAGATTCATCCAAAATATCACTAGGAGAGGCAGTCTCTGTAAACTATACTTTCTCAGATTTCTTCTTCAGATTGTTCGGGTTAGGTTTAATCTAAGCGGGTATGGCAGCTTTTCCCTTGATTATTTCCCTCATCTCTTGATTGAACTCATCCATCTCTTGCCTGAAAGATGCATGCTGGTTTGAGAGTAGGCGGGCTAAATCATCAAGGGATGGTTCTCATAGGCTGGCTCATGAGAACCGGATGGGTTGCCTTGCTGGAAATGAGGCTGGCTCTGCTGGTACTGGTTAGGGGGAGGCTGAGAATACTGCTGCTGAGGCTGAGGCTGGTGCTGCCTCCACTGATGTCCCTGCTGGTGGGGACGAAGGCCTGACTAGTAATACTGTTGTGGCTGGGAGTACTAGGGCCGCTGCTGCTGGCTACTCTGTCCACTCACAGTTAGAGGTTGCTGCTGTGATGAGGTGTCTCCGGTAGACCACCTAAATCCTGGATGATCTTAGCGGATCTCGGGCTACTACCGGTCATACCAAATCCCGTTAAATTCCATCAACGGCTCCCACTCGTACTGGAAAGGGGGAAGAATTGTCAGGGGTTGATCCAGCTGAAACACCACCATCTGAGTGTCCTGAGGTGGTGGTTGAGTGCAGTGCTGCTACAACTGATGAGCAGGCTACATCTGGATGCGGTGAACCTAGCGGTACTGGGCGGAGTATTGGGATGAGATGTTGCTTCTAGGATCAACCCGTGACCTAGGACGAGGCTGAGAAGTCGCTTGTGCCTCCTGGAGACACAAGATATGGTCTTTAGGTCACTAAGAGTCTGTGCCAACTGATCTATCTGTGTCATGACCTGGCACTGCTTCTTCTCTATGATCTCTATGTAGTCCAACTTCTCACTGATAATACCCATGTCAGCGGCTGAAGATTCTTCCTGTGCTGCTACTGCTAACGAAGAAATGGGTGGACCTGCATCAACCTGTGCTATCCTCTGATAGGACCCAGCATGGGGTGGGGGCTTCCCCTAAGCGTAGAGCCTAGTCTGGGACATTACTGTGTAATTTTCAGCCATCTCCCTATAGATAGCCCAGACTTGGTCTTCATCCTTGGTGAAATAAGAACCCCCATAAGAAGCATTAACAAGCCCCTACAACTCCGATGTCAGCCCACAAAACAAGCTCTGGACAAGATTGGGCTTGGATATGTCATGATGTGTACACCGGTCAATGAGCTCACAGAATTGATCCCATGCGTCATAAAATTGCTTGTTGGGGATCATGGTGAAATTGTTGATCAAATCTCTCACTGCGTTGGTCCAGCCGAGTGGATAGTACTTGTTCAATAACTTGGTCCGGAGCTGCTCCCAAGTGGTAACATGTCTCCCCAAATGCTTCAGCCAATAGGCTGCTCTATTGGCCAGTAAGAAAGGAAATGCTATCATCTTGATAGTGTCCTCATCCACTAATCTGTCATGGATCGTGTTGCAGATCATCTCAAACTCCTACAGGTGAAGATGCAGCTCCTCGATGGCTAGCCCATGGAACTTGGGAAGAAGATGGATGGTCTGGGGGGAAGCCTGAAATCGCCTAGAATCTCAGGGAGCTAAATCCATCGATGAGTGAGAGTTGCACCAGGGTTGTGCAAATGCCTCATCAGTCGTGGCTATCTAACTCGTTCTGGATGATCCTCCGGGTGTCCCTCTACTCCTCCTCCAAACTCTGGAAATCTCCATTGCTTACTCTGTGAGGCTCTCCTCTGTCGTCTCACATCTGTGCTATCTCTCGGTGCACCTCGGCCATAAATGCTCCTTGATCTCTGATCTGTCTCTCCATCGTCTCCAAGGAGGCTAGAAGTGTGTTGTTGATGGTGCCCTAATCAAGAACTTAAGTGGAACCCTGGGGCTGCCCATCAGTGTGTTCGTCATTGTTGGCCATCTTACGGGTCTCTGCAAAGGTAAAAGACCCTGACTTAGGTGGCATCAAGCGAACATAAATCTGTGTTGGCCTCTACTAGGGCATCTTAGGACTGGTGGAAGAAGGGTGGTCAAGGGGTGATAGGGTGGTAGCAAACTCAGATTTGGAGAGCATGTCTGAGCTCTCCAAAATCGCCCTAGATGAGTGGGGAGGAGTGTTCGAGAGCAGTGCTGCTAGAGGGAGCCTAAGGTATCTCTTGCCCACCATCGTGATATGGGAGTAGTGCAGATGAGATATGGATGTCAAACCCCCAATTCACCTACTCAACACGAGATGATGACTGTAAAGGATCGGTTGTTTATATTTTCAATTTTATTTTAGGTGATAAATAAATCTTGCAGAGCGATTAAGAGAGATGTTAGGAACCCGATGCTCCCAGGAGACTAGCCTAATACCGAAGCTAGATCTTTCCCAGCCATTACAAGTTGCGGATCATTTACCGACTACCCCATCAACTTGCTCTGTTAAGGACGAGGCGGTCCACTTTACCGGTTACCGGAGAGATCCTCACTGGAGAACGACTAACCAGTAGTCTAACGGAAGTTCAGGTGTGGCTTTATCCTAGTGTGTGGGTCACTCTCTCGCTCAAGCAAACCAAAAAATGAGGGGGTGAGTCTTCCCAAAACAGATATTTTTTGATGAGGTGCGATTTAGGGTCAAGCTTGCATTAGCAGTCTCAAATTTTATTGCTTTTGCTTTTTTAGATATTTTTCAAAAATAACAAAGAATGCCTAATGAGTTTTTCGATTTTCTTTTATTATTTTGAGTGCAAAAAAATAGGGGGAGGAAGCCGAAAAAGCCGATGCGCGGTCAAAATAATGATGCATGCAGAGATAGAAATGCGTACCTTGCTCCAACACTCTACATGCAATATGATCTGCGCATAAATTAAATACTACAAGTAAACTAACTATATGATGCATGAGTAAATCAGCCTTAGACGAGAAACTTCCATTGATCGTGAAGAACGATAGCTAACTAATCAGAGAGAGAGAGGCCTGAATCCGGTCTCAGATGTCGATAAGTGTCCGTCACAACAGATCCTGCCAGCGATGTATACGACCTCTAGCATTGCGTGGCCTCTCAAACGATTAAGTTAACTTTTTCCAATTTATTTTTAACTAGGTCTAATTATGTTCAAAAGGTACATGAAAGCAATTAGGTGTTGGGCCTTAGCTAATTACGTCACAATAAATAAAAAATCCTATGTCTAAGGGTTAAATCCGCGAGAATCAAATAGAAAGTTATGGCGGTGAAATCAAAAATGCGAAAAACAGTGGTGAAGTCCCCAAGTGCACCGACACATAGCGAAACAGACCCCGAATAATGTCCTAGTGTCCAAAAGAGTTCAAGTTCTAAATCATTACAGCAATGTCTAAATGTTCTCTAAAATATAATAACTGCTTCCTGCTCTTCTTCTGCTTCTCCTCATACGCAAGTCCAGTAAAAAGCATCCAAGGACACTCCAAGTGATTCCTCGCACAAAAATTAAAGCAGACGATGGTCATAACATAGTTATAATATTGTAGAGACAAATAAAACAAAAGTGAAAAATGACTACAATGTCGTGCTCCCCGGCAACAGCGCCATTCTGATGAGCGACCGATAAACTAGGGTTAAGTATGCAAATATATCAACGGTTGTTGCAACCCCAATTAATTGGCTAACTCAACGAGAAAAAATATTTATCAACCACTTAAGAGAATATGAATAAATGAAAAGCGGTTTCGCTATTAAATTTACCCGGTATAGCGACCATGGTCGAATACAAGGAGCACGATTTAAAAACTAAGTAGTCAAATTTCAAAATTAAATGTTTGGTGGTTTTTTTCTTTTTCAATTTTTTTCAATCTTTTTTAATTTTAAATAAAGCACGGGTCACAATATGCACAAATGGATAAAAACACAGAACACCACACTCTTTCTATTTTTCAGGATATCCAAAATTGATCAGAAAACATGTTTTTTTTAGGTTTTAAATATTGTTGGTAATTTTTTTCAAATTTTTCTGTTGTTTTTAAGATTTTATAAAGATCAGATAGTGGAAAAAAGAGAAAACAGTGCACAACCAAGAGTATTTTGCAACTTAAAAATACTTTAAGTGCTCAATACTCCTAAAAATTATTTTTAATGTAAAGTATAAATAATTATCTACACACATAGACTGAAAATAGATTTTTTTTATTTTCCTAGAAATTTCTACAACTTTTTTTAAGATTTTTAGTTTTCATTATTTTTGGGCATTTAAAAATGATCTATCACAAAAATTGGATAGAAATTAAAAGACAGTAAATTATACCTACATTAATTGTTTTGGAATTTTTAGGCAATTTTTTGAATTTTTACGATACTCTAAAGTTCAGATAGACAGAAAGACACTATTTTTTATTTAAAAAAATAAATAGTAACGAAATGCAATGAAAATTTTACATAATGTTAAAGGACATAGTAGGAATATTCACAAATTATTTGAGAATTTTCAGACCATGAAAGACATTTATTTCAGTAAAAAGATCAGGCAAGTTCAATGTCTGGAATCACAGGGACTTAAATGCAAATAGTTAAAGTTTTTTAACCTAAATATAAAAATAATAAATGTTCCGTGTGAATAGTGAAAATTACCCAGTAACAACGTGTGTTGCACGGGCCTTGAATTTGGAGCATGGGCTTCTTTATGAATTTGGAAACTTATAGAGGCCTCGTTGTAATTTTCCCAATTTTTTTATTTTTAAAAAGGCTTAGGGTTTCTTCTCTTTCATCATTTCTCTTCAACAAATGGGATGCAGAAGGGCCGCCACCATCCAAGGGAGATTCTGATCTAGAGTGGCGCAGCGTGGGCGTGCGAGGCAGGACAAGAGGAGAGGAGGGGGAGATCCGGCCGTCGTCGTGCGGGTGGTCTTCATATGGAGGGCGGTGGCACAGAGCTGGGCGCGGCCTTGCGTGGCGGCTGGTGATGAATACCCATTCATCACTCTTTATTCTTTTATTTTAGCTACAAAACCCATGCAAAACACATGTAGATACTTGTAAATAGCAATAATTGTCAAATAGCATGCATTGTGTAAATATGCATTATTAGCATGTTTTTGTGCATAAATAAAAGAATAAATAAATAAAAGAAAAAGAGGGAGATATTTAGTATAAATATTGAGCGACCTAATCCCAAGGGAGGGCTCAACATGGGCCTGATCGCAAAAAGAACCCAAGTAGAGAGAGATAGGGGAAGCTCATGTGTGTATATATACCTGTATATAAGTAAAAATATTTTCCTCTAAATAAAACAAAAATGCATTTTTGCGAATATGTATATATTTGTAAATATTAAATTAAAATAAAATTGGGAAAAACAAAAAAAATAAAAATAAATAAAAATGCCCATCATCATTGTATATATGCCATGTACACAGAATCACTCACTCATTTATTATCACCTTATAAATAAATAAATAAATATCCAATAAAAATATTTTCTCATCCCATATTTCATGGGGTAAATAAATAAAATAAAAACCATAAAAATAAAAATAAAATAAAATAAAATAAAATAAAATCAATTCCCAACCTTGTATGTATACCATGTAAATACATGTATATACCTATTTATTTACTCTACGTAAATAATTAATAAAAATAAAATAAAAATAACATATTATTCCAAATTTTATCCTATAAATAAATAAAATATAAAATTGGAATAAATTGTATAAAAATAAATAATTAAAAATCAAAAATAAAAAATACATACCTATATATAATAATACTATATTGTAAATACATTATTTGTATTTCAAAAAAATAAATAAAAATCACTAAAAATAATTTAAAAATAAAGAAACATTTTTCATGTTTTAAGTTTTTCGAAATAAAACCAACTGCTATTTTTTATTTAATTTACAAATTTTTAATAAACGGAGGCATGTGATTGGTCCACGGGGGATTGTTGACCCCCGGTCAACTCTCCTCTGCGGACCTCTTTCCCCGCGGATCTAGCTACCGACTCGATCTCTAAACATTACCATGGCCTGATCCGAGCTCCATTTGCCTAAACCCCGGGTCCTAATCACGCTCCGTGCATCCGATATCCACGCCTGACACTTCGCCTAGGGATCAGTGCTTCACCAAGCCGGACCTGACGCCTTCTTCTCGGACTTGCAGGAGTATATAGCTCCACCTCCGTCGCATTTTCCCCGCCATCTTTGGCGTTGCTTCTTCCACCCAGGACCTCCACCCTAATCCCTAGAGTGACAACTTTCGATTGGCGTGTTGCAGAGAGGAGGAGCTCTCCGCCACTGATCTGACGACCTTCTTGTCACCATGCGCCGCCATGAGTAGCGCCTGAGCCTCGGGCCCCCGACGACCCTCGAGGCGATGACCAGAGCTTCTTTAGCTCATCCCCAGTCGACTCCAGCCATCAGGTAAACCTAATTCTTCATATTTTTCTCTAATTTCCGATTATCCCCAAATCGACCCATCGTCGTCTCCGACTGATTCCGTTCACTCCACTCATCGATTCGATCATCGGACGATGCCATCATCTTCGCGAGACCCCTCTTCACGTTCTGTACCCACTCACTCCCCCTGTCTCACCCCAGAGCAGGTAGCTCGACCTCCCTCACCGTCGCCTCGCCGGCGGTCATCCACCCGACTCATCCACGCACCCATTCCACCTCTCACTGGGTCGAGGCAGTTTGCCCTCGACCCAGGAGTCTTTTCGTGTTGTTTTACAGGTCGAAGAAGACCCATCTGAGGGTCCAAACATCTATGCACAGAGCTCCAGCTCCGCCTTCGTCGTCGGGGCTCCTCAGAGCTTCTCGGTGTCATCGGAGGAGTCCACCATCTACGGGAGGTCGTGGCGATTCCGTTCCACATCTTTGCCGCCCCCATGGAGGTCCAACGCACCCGTGGTGCTCCGGCGAAGTTCGCCGGAACCTTGTTCTTCCAGGATCCTCCGCTGTCGTAGGATCAGCCCTTCGCTCCAGATGTTATCCCAGCCGTTCATCTGAGGAGTTGCACCGATCGTCCGATTCTTCTAGGGCTTGATCCCAGCCGATAATCCAGACGAAGGGCTGCCCTCATTTCTCAGTCGTCCGATTAACACGTGGTGGCCCCTCGTCCGTTGGATCCAAGCACTGGTTTTCGAAGAGATGCTAGCAGCACCCTCCACCCTCCGATCTGCCGCATGGCGCGTCCTCAACCGTCCGCTTTTAATAAGGGGTAAATTTCCCTTAGGCCCTTTTTGTTTCTGTTTTTATTAGTTAGTCCTGTAAATATAGAATACAGTTGTTTTTATTTTTGGATAATTGCAGTCTGGACCTTTATGTTTAGTTTAATTGCATTATAGTCCTCGTGAGTGTGGACCACGTGCTTCGACATGTGAGGACCTGGTATTTTTGCATAATCTATCCTGTAGTTCTTGTGTGTTATGTTTTGAATGATTTAAAATAAGAATTACATTTAAGTCCTTCTGAGCCTGGACCACATGCCTTGCGCGTGAGTTATTGGGATTTTTGCACTTTGGGCCCTGGGATTTTCTGCCGTGTTAATGTTTGGCCCCTGGACTTAGTTTTTATTACATATAGGTCCCTCTGCACTATGAGCCTATTTTTTATTTTAATAAAATATCAAAACAAGCCCAAATTACGTGAAAATTGGACACATGGCTCCTGCCACTGTGTAAAATTTTCACCAAAAATTGGGTACATTTTTTTAGGCTTTTTATTATTTTTAGAAATTCAAAAACCGCCATTTTTGTGTCTGTCCAGATTATAAAATCATAAAAAATATAAAAACCCTTTTAAAAAATCCAAAAAAAATCAAGTTTTGTTTGTTTTTGTGTGCTTGAAATTCTGTGCATTTTTTGGAGATTTTTGGATTTATAAAAACCATAAAAATTAAAAACACCTAAAAACTCATAAAAAATCTAGAAAATTATAGAAAATTCCAAAACTAATAAACTCTTCTTCTGAATTTTCTTTATTATTTCTAATTTTCATAAAAAATACCTCCAGGCTTTTACAGGACCATTTGATATTTTAAATTGGTCGTTGAAGCCTGGCTGGACAGTAGCACAATATTTCTGCCTTCTTTTATTTTTAGAAAATTCCATAAAAATTATAAAAATATCAAAAATTCATCAAAAACAGTAAAAAATCTGAAAAACATAAAAATATTTTTGTTTGAATTTTTTGAGCTTTTTAGAGTGATTAAATAATTTGTTGAATGTGATTGTTTTTGCCTTTTTATTATTTTCCTTCATTATTAAAAATCCAAAAAAATATAAAAATATTTAAAAACCACCAAAAATTATTGTTTTTATTTTATTTTGCTTTTTGACTACTTCTAGGCCGCGAGGCCAACTCGTGCTCCCTGAGTCCGACCCTGGGTGCTACACCAGGCTAATCACATAGCCAGGGCCACTATTTTGTTTTTCTTTGATTCTATCTGCTTGGTTGGTGGTCTGTTCTTTATTTTTCTTGATTAACTGATTGATCTCCGAGATTTGGGTCGCAACAACCCTAGTTTTATTTTATTCACCTGAGTCTTGGTGATTTTTCGGGCCCTCAGAATGGTGTCGTTGCCGGGGAGCACGGCTTAGTAGTCGTTTCTGTTTTCATTTTATTTTCTTTTGATTTTCGTGACTTTCCGCAGCTTTTGCTTCGTCCGCGGGATTTTTGCGGCTTTTTTTGTTTTTCTTTTATTTTTATTTTATTTTATTTTCCTTTATTTTTGTTTTTGGTTGTTTTGCTTGGTTACTTTTATTTCACATTTTTGCGCATATACCCTATTTTGATTATTTGCTTTATTTACTTGGTATGTGACACTTTGTTGTTTGCTTGCGAGGGCCCGAGGACCGAGGCAGCTCCTTTCGAGGAGTCGACGCAACCACGATAATCGGAGGTAGCCTCCTTCTCTACGAAGCCGCAGGAGAGCGCGAGGAGGTAGCAGAGTGTGGGAGGAGTAGATATACTTAGATTAGCTTTTATTTCCTACTCATTTGAACTATTGTAATAATACAGGGACAGAACACTCACACTCAGACACTTAGACTCTCGGGGTCTGTTTTGCCGAGCACCGGTGTGCTCAGGGTACCCCTCGGTTTTTCGCGGCTTTTTACGCAGTTTTTGTTTATTTCCTTCCTATTCGGTTTCTCGCGGATTTTCAACCTTAGCTTAGGATTTTCACTTGATTGCATCGTAAATATTAGGGTCCACACACTTAATAACCTTGCATGTACCTATAGATCGATTAATTGAACCAAAATAAAAAAGATTAATAAAAAGACTATTTGGTCACCTGAGGGGTCACGTGCCGCTAGAGGTCTTATACAGTGCTGGCAGGACCCGTTGTGGCAGGCACCGATCGGCATCTGAGACCGGACACGGACCCTCTTGATTGACCACTTAGCCATTGTTCTTTCGAGTAGAACGGCTGGTTAGGGCTCGAATTTCCGCTTGCATCATTTAGGTAGTTTTATTCCTGTCTTTCAATTCTGCGCGGATCATATTGCATGTAGACTGCTAGAGTCAGGTACGCATCTCTTACTCTGCACGCATCATTGATTTCTCGCACATCAGCTTTTTCGACTTCTCCCCCCCCGTTTTTGGACTTAATTAACTAGGAGAACTGAAAAAATCGTTAGGCGGTTGTTTTTATTTGAAAAATACCTAAAAATTCAAACCATAAAATTGGGACTGTTAACTCTATTTGACCCTAAAAGACACTCACCCGAAAAATTTGTCTTGGGGAGAGCAACCCCCTCCTTGTCTGGTTTTCATGTGCGAGAGAGTGACCCGCACCCTAGGATAGAGCCATATCTGGACCCCTTTCAGACTACTGCTTCTAGGCTAGTCGTTCTCCAGTGAGGATCGCTCCGGTCTCCGGTAAAGCGGGCCGCGATATCCTTAACAGAGCGAGCCGATCGGGTAGCCGGTAAACGGTCCGCGGCTTGTACTTGCTGGGAAAGAACTAGTTTGGGATCGGGCCAGTGTCCTGGGGGAATCGGATTCCCAACAGGTCACGTAATCGCTCTGCTATCTTGACTTGATCACCTAATAAAAACTGACAAGATAATTGACCGAACTCTTACGGTCTTCAGCTCGCGTTGAGTAGGTGAATCAGGGGTTTACTTGCGGATCATATTTGTTACCAGATCCCATCCGCCCAACTCGCCAGATCAAGATGATGTGCAGGAGGTCCCTTAGGCAGCCTCTGGCTGCACCTCTTTCGAGCACTCCAGCCCGTTCATCTAGGTTGGTTCACGAGAGTCGAGACCCGCTCTTCGAACCCGAGTTTGACTCCACCCTGTTCCCCCTCAAACACCCTTCTTTTGTTTCTGAGATGCCAGTGCCAGATGAGAGATTGCAGACTGATTTATCGGCACCTGAATTTGGGTCTTTTTCCTTTGCAGAGACCATGGCCGGCAGTAGTGACGACCGCATCGGAGGTCCCCAGCAAACATTCATCTTGGACCAGGGTGCGATCAAATCCACCCTGATCGCCTTCTTAGAGACAGTGCAGCAGCAGTTGAGGGATCAGGAAGCCTTCATGATAGAGATGAGGCGTGAGATGGAGCAGATGAGAGCATATCGTGATCAGCGCGGGCCAGGAGGCGGGCAGAGGAGACCCGATGATGCAGCAGCCGCCGCAGCATTGGTAGCACCGGACCAGCCAAGACCGATGCGGGAGTTACATAACCCCGAATCGACTTTGATGCACCATTGGGTCGTGTTACCAGCTATTGTGGGGGGCTTCAAGTTCCCCCCTGAATACTTTGCAGCTCCTCCCCCGGTTCCATGGGCTCGCCACTGAGGAGCCCCATCTCCACCTACAGGAGTTCCTGATGATCTGCAGCACAGTCCACGACAGACAGGTGGACGAGGATACCTTCCGTATGATTGCTTTCCCCTTCTCATTAGCAGACAGAGCAGCCACCTGGCTGAAGCATCTGGGGAAGTTTGTATACACCTGGGAGCAGCTCCGTACCGAGTACTTGAACAAGTACTATCCACTCAGGTGGACGAATGCAGCGAGGGCCCTGATCAACAACTTATCCATGCTCCCCAATGAGCAATTCCACGAGGCATGGGAGAGGTTCAGAGAGTTGATAGATAGATGCCCGCACAATGAGATCTAGAAGCCGAACCTTGTTCAGAGCTTCTTCTGCGGGCTGACACCAGAGCTGCAGGGCCTGGTGAATGCTTCTTGTGGTGGGTCCTACTTCACCAAGGACGAGGATCAGGTCTGGGCCATCTACGAGGAGATGGCCGAGAACAACACGGTGATGTCCCAGACCCGCCTCTACACACAGGGATGCCCCCAGCCACAGACCGTGTAGTACTAGAGGATCGCACGGGTTGACGCTGGTCCATCCACTTCGTCAGCGGCAGCAGCACATGCCGAGTCCACAGCCGCCAACATGGGTATTATCAACGAGAAGCTGGACCGTATGGAGATCATAGAGAAGAAGCAGTGCCAGGGTATCACACAGATGGAACAGATGGCACAGACACTGAGTGACCTGAAGACACAGTTCATGTGTCTCCAAGAGGCACAGACGGCTTCCCAGCCCCGTCTTCAGGCACGAGGCGATCCTAGTAGCACCGGTAGCTCGTCCCAGTGCTCCATCTCGCAGCAGTCTAGACAGGTCCATCTTGTATAGACGGAGCCGTACCAGCAGCCTCAGCCCCACTACCATTTGCCACCATCTGCAAACACGTAAATGGTGGTCTACCAGCCGGATCAGCCTCTGGTCGTACTTCCACCAGCCACCTACGATCAGGAGCCGTTGATGGACGTCAACGGGATTTGGTACGACCACTCCTAGCCTGGTATCCGACGAGATCATCCCGGATTACGTTGGTCCGTCAGAGGTGCCAGTTTCCAGCAGCAGCCTTCAGGTCAGGGTGGCCAGTACGGCCATCAGAGAGATCACCAGCAGTAGCAGCCCCTAGTGTACCAGCAGCAGCAGCAGCAGTCACCCCAGTATGATCCTCGTCCCTATCAGTAGGGACATTCTTGGAGGTGAGATCAGCCTCAGCAGTAGCATTATCATCCACAGCAATACCCCTCTCACCCGCAGCACCAGCCACAACAACAGCCTCACTACCAGCGAGGCCACCCGTCAGGTTCTCATGGGCCATCATATGAGAACCCCGCCTTAGACAACATATCCCGCCTCTTGACCGATCAGCAGGCTACTTTCAGACGGGAGATGGACGAGTTCCGTCAGGAGATGCGGGAGATCGTGAGAGGGAAGGCCGGCATACTAGCCCAGATCGAGCCAAACCCGAACAACCTCAAGAGGAAGTCTAAGAAGGTAGATTTCACAGAGTATGCCACTCCGAGTGATTCTTTTGGTGATATGTCTGCCTATCTTTTTGATACTGACTTTGTCACACTTAGGAGTGGTAGGATGCCAGCAGGCGGCGCCTCGTCTGAGCGACACCCCGAGGCCACTTCCAGAGCGCCAGGCGAGTAGGAGCACGGTACTGAGGCCGTGAGAGATGATGACGGTGGTGCTGACGCCACCATGGATGCTAATTCCACAGACGGTACTGATGTCGTCGCTTCACCGGATGGAGGATGTGGTACTGATGCCACCGTTGTTGCCGAGCCAGAGCGCGGTGCTGATGCCGCAAGTCGACATGCCGAGGGTGATGTTGATGCCACCATTTTTACTTCTGATAGTCATGTAGTCTTTCCTTCTGTTCATGTATCTCAGGACACTTCTGGCAATAAAGGAAAGGGTTTATCTTATTCTGATCCACCTGTGGTGCTTGATGTATGTGTCGATTCTGTCGTTGAGCAGCCTAGACCCTCTCCTAGTCCTTCATCTGAGAAGGACCCTGTGATCCCCTTCCCTAGAGCACTTCACATGGGAAAGGGGAAGAAAACTGAAAATCCCAAAAAGAAGCAGCAGGAAGAGTTCAGCCAGCAGATGATCGACCACTTCCACATTCAGCTGACTCTTCAGGAGGCTTTGCAGCACATCCCTCTACTCCAGAGATCACTCAGAGGTAGGACCACAGTTAGGAGGAAGAGGAGGAACCACCAGTCTGAGATCCATGTGCTGACTAGAGCCACATGTTTCGCGATTCAGAACCGTCTGCCGGCCAAGAGGCCAGATTCAGAAGCCCCATATGTCAGATGCCATATCAGAGAGCATAGGTTCGACCGCACTCTATTAGACAGCGGTTCTTCGATCAACCTACTTCCGGCAGCCCTTCTCGACCGATTTGAGTTGGGCACTCTCCGACAGAGCAGGACAATCCTTCAGTTTGTTGATCGATCTGTCAAGAGGCCGAAGGAGTTGCTGAGGGACGTTGTCGTCACGAATCAGGGCCTGTAATTCCCCGTGGACTTCGTTGTGTTGGACATGGAGATCCCTGAGTCAGTGACCGATACCCCCATCATTCTAGGTCGCCCGTTCTTGGTCACAACCAAGGCAGTGACCGACCATGATAGCAGGAAGGTATACTTTCGCGTCGAGGGCGAGAGTGTACAAATAGAGATGGTCGAGGACATCATAGTCAGAGATTCAACATGCTCAGAGCCGATCAATGATTCAGAGCAGATGATAGATGCAGGGCTAGACATCCACCAGGACTGCGACTTTGTGATCATAGATGACGAGGCAGTTTGGGCAGACCCAGATGCACAGGCCATCCTCTCACCTTCAGAGTCCGCTGATGCAGAGACGTCAGCAGAGGAGAGCTTGGAGAGCGCATTCTTGGTCCATGATACTTTCTAGTCAGCAGAGCCAGTTCTTGACCATGAGACAGAGTTTTTCAGTGAGTATGATACGGATCCCTCGGAGTCAGATGTTGACTGGGCAGAGTTTGATGATTTTATACCAGATCTGACTTCTACTGAGCCTACAGCTAGGGAGGAGGTAGATGCCGAGCAGAGTAGAGATAGTCCAGCAGAGCAGACTTCTCCAGATACTGATTGTGAGCGAGAGTTTCAGTTTTCCCATGCAGATTTGGCAGCATTCACTCAGAGCTTTCAGAGGCCAGACCCGCCAGCACCTACTTGTCTAGAGCTGAAGCCACTTCCTGTGTCGCTGAAGTATAGGTTCCTTGCAGGTGAGCATGAGATGTACCTGGTCATTATCTCCGCCGATTTGACTGGAGAGCAGAAATCCCGTCTGATGGGGTTTCTTGAAAAGAACCGCAAGGCGATAGGATGGAGCATAGCCGATCTCCAGGGGATAAGTCCAGCCCTGTGCTCCCACCATATCTATCTCGAGGAGGAGGCGAAGCCGTCGCGTGAGTTCCAGCGACGGCTGAACCCAAATCTGAGAGAGGTTGTCATGAAGGAGATCTCGAAATAGTGGAGCGTTGATTTTATCTACCCCATCTCCGACTCCAAGTGGGTCAGTCTGTTGCATGTGGTGCCCAAGAAGACGGGCATCACTACTGTTGTCAGCGAGTCTGGAGAGGAGATCGCTACCCGGGTACCCACTTCTTGGCAGGTCTGCATAGATTACAGACGACTCAACCAGGCCACCAAGAAGGATCATTTCCCCCTACCCTTTATAGATCAGATCATTGAGAGACTGGCAGGGAAGAGCCATTACTGTTTTCTGGATGGGTACTCTAACTACAATTAGGTGGCCATCGCTCCCGAGGACCAGGACAAGACTACCTTCACATGTCCCTTCGGCACATACGCCTTCAAACGCATGCCATTTGGGCTATGCAACGCCCCTGTGTCTTTTCAGAGATGCATGTTGTCTATCTTTTTGGATATGGTGGGGGAGTGCTTGGAGGTCTTCATGGATGATTTGTCGGTCTACGGCGACGGATTCGACTCCTGTCTCAACTGCCTAGACCGAGTCCTTCAGCAATGCATTGAGGTTCACCTAGTGTTGTCTTGGGAGAAGAGTCACTTCATGGTGACTCAGGGAACAGTGCTTGACCATATCATCTCCAACAGGGGCATGGAGGTTGATCCGGCCAAGGTAGATGTCATTAGAAAACTCACACCACCATCCAACTTGCGGCAGTTACGGTCTTTTCTGGGGTACGTCGGTTTCTACCGGTGCTTCATTCATGATTTCAGTAGGATTGCCCGACCGTTGACTGATCTGGTGATGAAAGACACCGAGTTCCTTGTAGATGACAAGTGTCTTTCGTCGTTCGAGACTCTCAAGAGATGTATTGTTGAGGCTCCTGTCCTTCAGCCGCCTGATTGGTCTCTCCCATTCGAGATCATGACGGATGCCTCCGATTTTGCCGTAGGGACCGTGATGGGATAGAGGAGGGATGGAGTCCCATTTGTCATTCACTACGCTAGCCGTACATTGGATGTCGCGCAGCGGAACTACACTATCACTGAGAAGGAGATGGTAGCCGTAGTTTTTGCCCTAGATAAGTTCAGATCTTATATTATCGAATCTAGAGTGACCATATACACTGATCATACCGCCATCAGGTACCTCATGGCAAAGAAGGATGCCAAAGCCATACTAACCAGATGGATCCTTCTACTCCAGGAGTTCGACATAGAGATTAAAGATAAGCCTGGAGTCAAGAATGTGGTGGCGGATCATCTCTCCCGATTAGAGCATCTTGAGGATTCTGAGCAGACTGAGCCTATATGTGAGACCTTCCTAGATGAGGCAATCCTTGCTATCTCCTCTCTCCCGTGGTACGCCGATATTGTGAACTTTCTTGTTGCTAAGAAAGTTCCACAGGATTGGCCCAGGCAGAGACTTGAGACCTTCCTTGCGAAGGCCAAGTTCTACGACTGGGAGGATCCCATCCTTTACCATGAAGGAGGGGATAGCATCCTAGTCTGGCCACTCTTTCCTCGAGGAGCAGGGTATTCCCTTCTAAGTTCAAGTTCATCCGGCTCAAGAAGAGGGGGAAGAAGAGAATGGACCATGGCCAGTGTAGCCATGTATCCTTGGGAGCTCAACCAGTGTAGCTAAGTGTCCCTGCTGCAAGCTACATAAGATTGAACATGAGTCTCAAGCTTTGCTTATTGCACTATATACATACTCCGGTGGGATTATCAATTTCTATCAGACCCACCATTTTTTTGGAGTTAATTTCTTTTTGCATTTTTTTTCAAGTGCATCTATACAACATATTTACAAGGTGCAGTATATATACATAAGGAGTTTTTCCTCTTGAGCCAATAGACTATCCCTCTTTTGAAGCATTATTGCAACCCACAACTCTTGTCGTTAGACCTCATGGCAACCCGACCAAGTTGAGACGCACTTCCTTCACTAAAAGAAGAAGAGAGGTTCCGCCTAGAAGTACTACCCTCATATGCTACCCCAAGTCAACGAAGACTGCCTCCTCATCACCTCATCCGTAGAGAGCTCGGGGTAAAGTGCGGGTCCAAGTCAAGCCGTCGTCTATATGAGTCATGTGTGTGTTGTTAAGTGCTCTACTTAGGCTCATTGAGATGACATGTGATCATAGCCTAGTGGACTCAAAGAATTAAGTCACCATGGACCTGAAAAGCCTTAACCCTAAGCCCTATAAGGTTCCTCTTATAATTAGGTGGATTAAGATCTTAAGCAAGCTCCATTTCAAATTTTATTCCAGGTTAGTTTAAATGTCAACTATAATTCGGGAAAAACTATACAGATATATACAAAGATGCTATTTACACAATATTTACACAAATACAAAATTTTTGAAAAATGTTTTGAAATCATGAATATATGCATGAATGCAAGTTTTGCAAAATATTTACACAAATTTACACAAGGTTTTTGCAAACTTTTGATTTTCAAAACATTTTGGAAAAATTTTGTACTATATACAGAATTTTGATATACACATATTTACACACTATTTACACCAAAAAGTTTTTGAAAACATTTTTACAAAAATAATTTGTACAATAGCTATGTATGTGCAAATAAAAGAATGTTTATTTACACGAAAAAAATTTAATTTTTATGGATTTTAGGGTTTTTAGCCATTTTTATTTATTAACACACTCACACAAAGTACGAGTTATGGCTAAAGTATATATGAAATATATACACACCCCCCTACACTTAGCTCGAACGATGTCCTCAGAGTCAAGAGCGATGAAGAAGACATAACTCGTGCTTAGTATAGGGAAGTGAAAAGGAAGGCTGTATACAAAGACGAATGGAAATCAAGAGCGTCTCGACTTTTCCGCCTATACTTAGGATCAAATAATCCTAAGTATAGCAGGCTGTACACAAAGGGAAAACCGAGTGAAGAATGTACGGGGTCTACCCCCCTATACTTAAGGTAAAATATCCCTAAGTATAGGCAGCAAAAACAGGGGTAAAAATGAATCAAAAGAAATACCCGAGAGTCCTACATCCCCCCTATACTTAGGGTAAAGTACACCCTTAGTATAGCATAATTAAAAGATGAGGAAAGGGATGTGGGACTAAAGAATGGAATGATATGGACAACTGGATCTATACAAGTCGGGAGAACAGTGATAATCAGGCGTGAGATGCAATAGATGTGAGTCAAGAGACCACATCTCACGCAAAGTGAATAGGGGCAACATCAACGACTCGCGGCTCATGATCAAGATATGGCTTGAGCCGCTGGCCGTTCACTCGAAAGGTACTCTCAGAAGACAACTCAGATATGTCAATACTCCCATTGTCGTGTACCTTTCTCACAAAATATGGTCCCTTCCATTTGCTCTGTAGCTTCCCTGGAAATAGACGAAGCCTAGCATCAAACAACCATACTCTCTGTCCTGGCTCAAAATGCTTGTGGCTGATATGAGAATCATGCCACTCCTTCACTCTCTCCTTGTACTGTAGGCTGTTTGAGAAGGCGGTATCACAAAGCTCCTCCAAGGGTGCTACCTCTACCCTCCTTTGATCTCCTACACTATCTGAATCCAAAAGTATATCAGTGACAGCCCAAAGTGACCTATGTCTCAGCTCAACAGGTAAATGGCACGGCTTGCCATAAACGAGGCGAAAGGGAGATGTGCCCAAAGGTGTCTTGAAAGACGTCTGATATGCCCACAAGACCGAGTCCAAAAGCTGTGACCAATCCTTTCGGTCAGGGCGGACGACTTTCTGCAATATAGTCTTTGATCTCCCTATTCGACACTTCGGCAAGACCATTCGTATGAGGATGGTATGGAGTAGCAACTTGATGGTCTATTCCGAACACGCTAGCAAGGGCCTTTAACTTGTCGTTGACGAAATGAGACCCCCCGTCAGATATCAACACTCGAGGTACCCCGAACTGTGAAATGATATGCTTCCTCAAAAATCTGCAAATAGTCCTAGCATCTGCGGTTCGGGCGGGGATGGCCTCAACCCAACGACTAACATAATCCACGGCCAACAGAATGTACTCGAATCCTTGACTCTTAGGGAATGGACCCATGAAATCGATGCCCCATGCGTCCAAAACCTAACAGAAATGAATGGGCTGCATCGGCATCATATCACACTGTCCACAAGTGCCCATCCTCTGACAGTCAGTACACCTCTTCACGAACTCATCAGAGTCCTTGAAGATGGTAGGCCACCATAGGCCGGATTGGAGCACTTTCTGTGCCGTTCTCCTCCTAGAGTGATGTCCTCCTGCCTCAAGCTTGTGGCAGTAAGTGAGGATGCTATGGTGCTCCTCCTGAGGAATGCACCTATGCCAGAGTTACCTTGTTGGGGAGGGTTGTCAAGTTGCTACTTCTGAGGTGGAGAGCTATACCTCGCTTACACTGTACAAGGAAAGATTCATGGTCTTCAGGGTTTGTGTATGTAGACTTGTTCTGATCTGGATTGTTGAGGAGTCTTGACTATAGATTAGTGGATCTTAGAGGCTGTTAAGTTTTAAACCTAAGTCTAAATAAGGTTCCGACATATTAATAATCCGAAGATATGATCGAGCTCCATATTTCAATTTAATGAAGGCAAGTTTAATAATCAGCATTGATCCATGCATTTTCTCCTCTTTTTCTTTTTCCTTTTCTTTTTCACTTCTTTTTCAAATAAGTGTTTGCTAAGGGACTAGCAAAGTTAAGTATAGGGGGTGATGAATACCCATTCATCACTCTTTATTCTTTTATTTTAGCTACAAAACCCATGCAAAACACATGTAGATACTTGTAAATAGCAATAATTGTCAAATAGCATGCATTGTGTAAATATGCATTATTAGCATGTTTTTGTGCATAAATAAAAGAACAAAGAAATAAAAGGAAAAGAGGGAGATATTTAGAATAAATATTGAGCGACCTAATCCCAAGGGAGGGCTCAGCATGGGCCTGACCGCAAAAATAACCCAAGTAGAGAGAGATAGGGGAAGCTCATGTGTGTATATATACCTGTATATAAGTAAAAATATTTTCCTCTAAATAAAACAAAAATGAATTTTTGTGAATATGTATATATTTGTAAATATAAAATTAAAATAAAATTGGGAAAAACAAAACAAAAATAAAAAAAATAAAAATGCCATTCATCATTGTATATATGCCATGTACATAGAATCACTCACTTATTTATTGTCACCTTATAAATAAATAAATAAATATCCAATAAAAATATTTTCTCATCCCATATTTCATGGTGTAAATAAATAAAATAAAAACCATAAAAATAAAAATAAAATAAAAATAAATAAAATAAAATCAATTCCCAACCTTGTATATATACCACGTAAATAAATGTATATACCTATTTATTTACTCTATGTAAATAATTAATAAAAATAAAATAAAAATACCATATTATTCCAAATTTTATCCTATAAATAAATAAAATATAAAATTGGAATAAAATGTATAAAAATAAATAATTAAAAATCAAAATAAAAAATACATACCTATATATAATAATACTATATTGTAAATACATTATTTTTATTTCAAAAAATAAATAAAAATCACTAAAAATTAATTTAAAAATAAAGAAACATTTTTCATGTTTTAAGATTTTCGAAATAAAACAATTTGTTATTTTTTATTTAATTTACAAATATTTAATAAACGGAGGCCTGTAATTGGTCCACAGGGGATTGTTGACCCCCGGTCAACTCTCCCCCACGGACCTCTTTCCTCGCGGATCTAGCTACCGACTCGATTTCTCAAAATTATCATGGCCTGATCCGAGCTCCATTTGCCTAAACCCCGGGTCCGAATCACGCTCCGTGCATCCGAGATCCACGCCCGACACTTTGCCTAGGGGTATGTGCTTCACCAAGACGGACCCGACGCCTTTTTCTCGGACCTGCAGGAGTATATAGCTCCACCTCCGTCGCATTTTCCCCGCCATCTTTGAAGTTGCTTCTTCCACCCAAGACCTCCACCCTAATCCCTAGAGTGACAGCTTTCGATTGGCGTGTTGCAGAGAGGAGGAGGAGCTCTCCGCCATTGATGCGGCGACCTTCTTGTCGCTGTGCACCGCCGTGAGCAGCGCCTGAGCCTCGGGCCCCCGACGACCCTCGAGGCGACGACCAGAGCTTCTTTAGCTCATCCCCAGTCAACTCCCGCCATCAGGTAAACCAAATTCTTCCTATTTTTCTCTAATTTCTGATTATCCCCAAATCGACCCATCGTCGTCTCCGACTGATTCCGTTCACTCCACTCATCGATTCGATCATCGGACGACGCCATCATCTTCGCGAGACCCCTCTTCATGTTCTGCACCCACTCACTCCCCATGTCTCGCCCGGGAGCAGGTATCTCGACCTACCTCATCGTCGCCTCGCCGGAGGTCATCCACCCGACTCATCCACGCACCCATTCTACCTCTCACCGGGTCGAGGCAGTTTGCCCTCGACCCAGGAGTCTTTTTGTGCTGTTTTGTAGGTCGAAGGAGACCCATCTGAGTGTCTGAACATCTAGGCACAGAGCTCCAACTCCGCCTTTGTCGTCGGGGCTTCTCGGAGCTTCTCGGCATCATCAGAGGAGTCCACCATCTACGGGAGGCCGTGGCAATTCCGTTCCACATCTTTGCCGCCCCCAAGGAGGTCTAGCGCACCCGTGGTGCTCCGGTGAAGTTCGTCGGAGCCTTGTTCTTCCAGGATTGTCCATTGTCGTAGGATCAGCCCTTCGCTCCAGACGTTATCCCAGCCATTCATCTGAGGAGTTGCACCGACCATCTGATTCTTCTAGGGCTTGATCCCAACCGTTCATCCAAACGAAGGGCTGCCCTCATTTCTCAGCCGTCCGATTGACACGTGGTGGCCCCTCGTCAGTTGGATCCAAGCACCAGTTTTTGAAGAGACGCTAGCAGCACCCTCCACCGTCCGATCTGCCGCGTGGCACGTCCTCGACCGTCCGCTTTTAATAAGGGGTAAATTTCCCTTAGGCCCTTTTTGTTTCTGTTTTTATTAGTTAGTCTTGTAAATATAGAATACAGTTGTTTTTATTTTTGGATAATTGCAGTCTAGAGCTTTATGTTTAGTTTAATTGCATTATAGTCCCTGTAAGTGTGGACCACGTGCTTCGACACGTGAGGACCTCCTATTTTTGCATAATCTATCATGTAGTTCTTGCGTGTTATGTTTTGAATGATTTAAAATTGGAATTACATTTAAGTCCTTCCGTGCCTGGACCACGTGCCTTGCACGTGAGTTATTGGGATTTTTGCACTTTGGGCCCTGGGCTATTCTGTTGGGTTAATGTTTGGCCCCTGGACTTAGTTTTTATTATAAATAGGTCCATGCACACTATGAGCCTATTTTTTATTTTAACAAAATATTAAATCAAGCCCAAATTGCGTGAAAATTGGATACGTGGCTCCTGCCACTGTGTAAAATTTTCACCAACAATTGGGTACATTTTTAGGGTTTTTATTATTTTTAAAAATTCAAAAACAGCCATTTTTGTGTCTGTCTAGATTATAAAATCATAAAAAATATAAAAACCCTTTTAAAATATCCAAAAAAAATTAAGTTTTGTTTGTTTTTGTGTGTTTTTGGCAATTTTTGGATTTATAAAAACCATAAAAATTAAAAAACACTTAAAAAATCATAAAATTTCTAGAAAATTATAGAAAATTTAAAAATTAATAAACTCTTCTTCTGAATTTTCTTTATTATTCTAATTTTCATAAAAATACCTCCAGTCTTTTACAGGACCATTTAATATTTTAGATTGATCTTTGAAGCCTGGCTGGACTGTAGCACCGTATTTCTACCTTATTTTATTTTTATAAAATTCCATAAAAATTATAAAAATCTTAAAAATTCACCAAAGCAGTAAAAAATCTGAAAAACATAAAAATATTTTTCTTTGAATTTTTGGATCTTTTTAGAGTGATTAAATAATTTGTTGAATGTGATTGTTTTTGCCTTTTCATTATTTTCCTTCATTATTAAAAATCCAAAAAAATATAAAAATATTTAAAAACCACCAAAAATTGTTGCTTTATTTTATTTTGCTTTTTGACTACTTCGTAGGCCGCGAGGCCAACTCGTGCTCCCTGAGTCCGACCCTGGGTGCTACACCAAGCTAATCACATAGCCAAGGCCACTATTTTGTTTTTGTTTGATTCTATCTGCTTGGTTGGTGGTCTGTTCTTTATTTTCTTGATTGACTGATTGATCTCCGAGATTCGGGTCGCAACGACCCTAGTTTTATTTTATTCACCCGAGTCTTGGTGATTTTTCGGGCCATCAGCTAGCACGTGTGGAGGCACCGTGAGGGCGTAGCGGGCGGTGCAACGGGGCAGCGCAAGCTACTCGGCGTGACCGGGTGCTGCCACGCCTGATGATGGTGGGGCATAGCTGCCTTATGCAAAGGGGGTGGAAAGGGGGACTCACGGCAGGGGACGACTGGAAGACGCTGATGGCGTCAGGGCTGGGCGCAAATTTAGAGGGAGCGGAGCGAAGGACCAAGGCTGTGGATGACGGTTGGAGCGCCGCCTACACGCGGTGGAGTGTGGCGGCAGATGGAGTGGATGGGGGCGGCGTGGCCGTAGGCGACCTGGTATTATTATTATTTTTTGTTTTATATCTATTTTTATTTTTTTTAAACAGATCTGTAAATAGGAATAATAAGAAGAATTTTGTTTAAACAACAGAACTGTAGACAGAGAATGAATTTTTTTTATTATTCTTTAGTTTATTTTTTTAATTTTCCTGCAAAATAAATATTAGAGATAAAGAAAAACATATACTTTATTACTTTATTTATTTAATAACAACTTAGGATGACGTGAATGGGGATGGATCTTGGCGAGATGAAAGATTAGTTTGTGACTCCGACCACCTTGCGTGGTCGGAGGTACGTGGTTGTGTGAGATAGAATGGAAATGAAGAGGTCGAGAGGTGAGGTAGAAAATCGGTGATCGGACGTAGATTAAATCGGGTGGGAAATTTTTGATATTTTAATATCTAAAATTTAATCAATTCAAAGCACAAATTAAATCTAAAACTTATCTACGAAGAATGACAGAAAAGAAAATGGATCTCACCTCGGGATCAGATATGTTGTAGTGGCCTCGACGAAGGCCGATGTGCTGTCACCGGATGGCTCGAAGGCTAGGCACCCTTCTTCAACAAGATAATCTCGAAGATCGGGCTCCTCTCCACCAAATATTGATCAAGGAATAACGAAGGAGGAGGAGCCCATTAAAAAGAAGATGGAAATTATAATGGAAAGTATCTACAAATAAGGAAGGTTTTTATTGGTTAATTAATTGAATAAATTAAATAAATTAATAGATTATTTAATTAATTACGAAATTCATAACTACTTAAATTAAGTTAATTAATTAATTTACAAAATTAATTAGCCATCTTAATGGTGGCTATTAATGGTAAAGAATAATATCTTATATACAAGGCATGTTTTAAATCAATAATGAATTAAATAATTAAATCTAAATAAAAATTTCGTAATTAAATTAATTAATTAATGTAATATTTAGTTTTTTTGGTAATTTTTATTTAAGGAAATTGGTGTATACAAATACTCTGTATGTATAATACAATATACATAAGGACAAATAAGGAAATAATTTTTAAATAATATTTTTTTAATTTTTTTATTATTACTTTTTATTTTTAATAATTAAGATAATATTTACAATTATGTACATTACGTATAAAAAATAAATATGAATAAATATGTAAAACATGTGGTAAAATTGCACAAAACGCCCTAGAAAACCGACTTTTCAACCGTAACTCGAAAAATTATGAAACCACACCCATATGAAATATAATTTAATTAGAGTATAATGGAAGTGAGTTTCATTCAATTTGAGTTCATATGGAGCCGGAATTGGTATTTCAATTATCGCTTTACGACTTTTTCTTAGTGTCATTATTTGTATTATGTACATTATATTACTTGGCAATTATTTTTATTATTTACAGTACATGTTTATTTACAACTTTTGTTTACAAAATATTTGATTTGAGGTCAATTTATATACAAATAAAATAGTGTAAGTTTTGTACAAATATACATGGAAAAATATTTACAATTTTTTTATTTTTGGATTAAAGACCCTATATCCCCCAACTTTATTCCCAGTCGATCAGGTTAAGTCTTGACCTTCTCTCGGGGTTCATGTCAGTCTGCATTTATTTCATAAACACATCCTTCATTCTTATTTTCGTTTTCTTTTCTTCTTTATTCTTTTATTTAAGTTCAAAAAGTTTAAAATGCATATTTAACAAATGCATGCAAAATGGTGATTTCATGAAATTAGTAGGCATTTACAGGTCTTTGATTAAGGAAATAAAGCTAAAATAAAAGAATAAAGATGATGAATCGTGGATTCATCGGTGCATTTGGGTTAGGATTTGGTGGTAGAAGGATTTGACAATGGATGCACCCCTAGGCAAAGGAGGTTGATCGGACGATTGGAAGATAGCCTGAAAGAACAGGGAAGAACAATGATTCCTCCGATCATTGATCGACTAGAGCTCGGTCCCTGGTCCTCCACCCTTAAAATGTTCCTAGGGGCTTCCTTCAGCGGCTGGAGGGCTCAAAAATCTTTGAGCACTACAGGGGCAGTCCACAGAGGTTAGGGAAGGAATGATGCTCCAGAAACCTTTGGTTTTGTCAAAATCAATTCGTATGAGATGTATAACCTTTAGTACCTACATAAAAAGATAACTGGGTCGAGGGCAAACTATCTCGACCCATTAGCGGGAGGAATGGCGGTGAAATGATGTAGGGTGGTGAGGTCTCAGGCGAGCGATGGAGGAGGTCATCGATTGCTCGATCTTGAAGGGATCGAGGTGAGTGAAGGTGGTCTGGAAGTGAAGAAGCTTTAGGGAAGTGTAATGGGGTGTTCATGCAGTTTGAAACAGTAGAGGCACAGTGGAAATGTTCACCGAAGTAGAACTTCGATGAATGACGAAGAAGTTATGCTAGAGAAATTGATTAAACCTAAAACTAATTGAAGGAAATAAAAATATAAACTAAAATATACCTAAATGCAAAACCTCAAGAAGCAGTGTTGCGAGATGAGCACCTCACCCGGATGAGCAGTGGAGATGTAGAATCGACCTATTAGCCCGCTTCCTCTATCCTACCAAATGCTAGGTAAACTCCTTGTCATGAAGCTCAAGCCATGGATCACAAAAAGAGTGGAGAAAACGGAGAAAAAAAGAGCTTCAGAAAACAAAAATGGAGGGACCAAATTGGATACAATGATGAATGGGGTTCTTTGACTAGGGTTTTTATGCAGACCAAGAAGTGTACAAAGAAGAGGAAGGGTCTGCAGGATGGAGGGATGTGTCGAGAAGACTTTTCATGAAGGAGTTCAGGGCCATTGGGGAGTGTATCATGGTGTAGAAATTCAAAAAGGAGAGGGGGACAGCTACTCTGACACAGTTTAGAAGAGAAGAAGGATAGTTGATCGTAGGTCAACTATCGAGAGGCTCTGGTTGGTCGATGTGGACCAACTAGAGAAAAGAGAATTATAAATTATTTGTAAAATAGTTAATAATTATTAAATGAATTAATTAAATTTAAGTTACAAAATAAAAATTGTTAATTATTTTTTATAGTATTTTAATATGGTTTTTATTTATTTTTATGGATTAATTTATTATAAGTTACTTTCTACAAGTATATTTATAATTATATTGACATATTTCTTATATATTTTTTATTTTAGATTTAAATTTTATTATTTATATACATAATGTATATAGATTTAACTTATTTAAATAGACATAAATATATTTTTCTTTTTTTGATATAAAATGTACACTTAAATAAATATGCATATTTATTATAAAGGTATATGTATAGATAATTCATCACTGTATTTTTATATACCATTTAATTTTCTTTTATATTTTTATTATATTCTAAATATGCACATCTACTATAAAAAATATTTACAAAATTATAAAAATATAAAATACTTAAAAATTCTGAAGAATAAATAAAATAAATATTTTATTCAGGTAAATTATAAAATATGGATCTAAAACCTAACTTTTGCATCTTAACTCCAAATAAACTGAAACCACCTTCATTAAGATAATTAAAAGTTATATACAATTAAAGGTGATTTTGGTGCATTTTGAGTTCATATGGAGAAGATATGGGTATGGGAAGCTTGAGTTTTGGAATTTTATTCTGATATAATGTGTACATTATATATTATTTTTGTGTGAACTCAATTTTGTATTTTTCTATTTGATTTTATCTACAACATTTATGTACAAAGTTTCGTGCTTTGATGTATAAATAATAAAGAATAAAATAAGACTCAAAATAGATTTATTGAAGAATAAAAAATATGATATTTATTATTTTTGGCCCTTATCTCCCCTTACTTTATTCCTTATCGACCAAGTCAATTCTTGACTTGGTCTCAAGGTCTAAGGTCATTCAAATCCTTTGGAATTTCATTCTTTTTCTTTTATTTCCTTTATTCTATAATTTTGACATTAAATATAATATTTTATACACAACAAATATAATAAATAAAGAATGTTATTTTGTATAAATTAATGATATTTACATGTATTTGGTTAGGATTTGAAGTCTAAAATGATTATTTTATCCTAAGTATAGGGGGGAGACGGTCAACTTCTCATTCATTTATCTCTTCATTGTTTCGTCGTTGTAGTATAGGCTTTTCTATACTCATTACGAGTTATGTCTTCTCTTTTTCTTTTCAATCTATGAGGACATAACTCAAGATAAGTATAGGGGGTCGTATATACTTTGTATATACTTTAGCCATAACTTGTACTTTCCTATAATTAATAATAAATAAGGTTAAAACTAGATACATATATACTTCATTAAATCAAGAACAAAATGCATTTTTATTCCTCGAATTCTTTTTGTATATACTGATTAATAAATCATGTTAAAAATATTTTTACAAAATGATTTAAAAATAGTTTGATCCGTTTGGAAAACTTTTTGTAAAATGTCTTTCAATCTTTGTAAAAATATTTTAATTTGTAAAAGTTATTTTCTTTGTGTGAAATAAAATGTTTCGAAAACCTATTTGCAAATTCTTTTAAAAATGGTCGCAAAAATATTTCAAAAAATCTATAGATATTGTTTGAAGAATCTTTGCAAAATTGCTTTCAAATGTTTGTAAATATTTGTAAAATTAATTTGTACTACAGTTTTCAAAATTTATTCAAATAAGTTTGAGGAATATATGCATCATTGAATATATATATATAATCATAATAAAATACATAGAAATACAAATTAATAAAAAAATCTTTAAAAATTATGCATATATACCTATAATAATAACAACCACTTTTTAACCTGTAAATTCTTTAAACTTTTAAATTCTTGTAAATAAATAAAAAAAGACATGCTCGAGTAAATAGTTGTGCATATTTTATATTTTCATGCCAAATTTTTTTTTATTTTCAAACTCTTTTTGAAAATTGCATCATTTTGGCTGAATTGTACGTAACATTTATATAGCATTCACATTCTTTTTGAATTGAGCTTGATGATTAAACTAGTCCAAATAAAGTCAAAGATTGGAGCTTGGTTGGACCTTACTGCACCTAACTTCATTGGAACCCTATGGGAACTAGGTTTAAGGTACTTCAGGTCCATTGGGACTTAATTCTTTGACACTCAGGGCTGGGTTCAAGTCACCTCAATTGACTAACTAGAACTTTTTGAGATGCATACATGACTCTTGTCAGTCGTGGCCTAACTTGGACACTTGCACCTTTCACTTGGCTTATCTCAGTTGGAGTGGTGAGGGGATTGGATTTTCCAGTTTGAGATGCACACGAGTGGAAACAATCATCCTCATCTAGGGAGGGAAGTGCACCCCATCCTGTTCAGTTGCCATGAGGTCTAAAGATAGGAGAGTGTGGGTTGCAATAATGCTTCAAAAGAGGGATAATCTTCTGGCTCAAGAGGAAAAACTCCTTATGTAAATGTTGTTGCATATAGTATTTCAAAAAAAATTCCAAAAAATGGGCAAGCCTGGTTGAAAATAAAATGCATGTTGTATAGTCAATAAGTAAGCCTAAGCATCAAAATTATACCATGTGAGCTTGTAGTAAGAAGACTTGACTACACTGGTCACATATCTCAGGATAGGTAGCAACTCTAGCTACCGTCCATTATTCTCTTCACCCCCTCCTCTTGAGTCGGATGCCACTTGAACTTAGAAGGGAATACACCGTTCCTCGAGGAAAGAGTTGTTGTATTGGAGAACAATTAGGTTGTCATTCTGGAGAAGTCAGTCCTTGTGTCATTCTAGTTGGGGAGAGCCATTATCACTAACACTGAACAAGTCAGCTTCATAGTCATAAGGGTTTGTGTATGATGTAGGCTAGTTCTGATATGGTTATTGAGGTAGTTTGAACCGAGTTTTGTAACTCTCGAAGGATGTTGTGCTTTAAATTTGGTACCAACCAGATTCCACACACATTCTCACATCAATGTCTAACACGATCTCTAAACTTTGATTTTTTAAAGACAGGTTGATAATCAAAATCATTCCATTTATTCTTTATTTTTCTTTTCTTTTTTATTCTTTTTGTACTTATTGCAAAAGTGTTTGCTAGGGACTAGAAAAGGCAAGTATAGGGGGTGATGAAATCTCCATTTCATCACCTTTATTCTTCATTTTGGCCTTAAAAACCCTAGCTAATACATGTAAATAGCAATAATTTGCACAAAATAGCATTCATCCATTATTGCATTTATTGTGTAAATAATATTATTTGTAATGCCAAAATTATAGAATAAAGAGAAGAAAAGAAAAAGGATAAAATATCAAAGATATTTTATAACTCTGAACCCCAAGATCAAGTCAAGAGTTGATATGGTTAACAAGGAATAAAGTAGGGGGAGATAAAGGCCAAAATACAATAGAAACCCGATTATTTTATTCATTCAATAATTCATTTTTTGACACCTATTTTATTCATTATTTTTTAGACCTCAAATAAAGAAACTTTGTACATGAAAATTGTAGATAATAGTATAAATAAAAATACAAAATTGAGTTTGTACAAAAATAATACACATTGTACTTTTTATACACAAAATAAAAAGCCAAAATCCCAACTTCACAGGCCCATATCTTCCAAATAAAAACTCAAAACGTATCAAAAGCTTCTCTAATTGTATGTAACTTTCAACAAGCTATTTAATGGTGGTGGTTTCATAATTTTTTAAGTTAAGATGTGAAAGTTAGGTTTTGGACCCTCATTGTACATTATACTCGATTAAAATATTCATTTTCTTTATTCTTTATTATTTTTATAATTGTATATTTTTATAACATTGTAAATATTATTCATAACTTATGTACATATTAAAATTTGGATAAAACACTGAATAAAATATTAAAATAAAATAATGTATATAACACATTAATGAAATACCTATAAGAATACCTACAAATTACATATACCTATTTATTTAATTATACAAAATATATCGTAAAAATATAATAAAAATATATTTATACATCTAAAAATAATTTATAAATATATAAAATAAGAAAAAAATAATAAAATAAATTATACAAATAAAAATAAAATAAGCCAAAACATAGATTAATATACCCATAATTACACCCTTACACAATTAACTTATAATAAATAACACCAAAAAATAAAAAAATCATATTAAAATACTACATAAAATAATAAACAATTTTTATTTTATAATAAAAAATAATAAAATCATTTACTAATTTTAAATAATTAATTTAGAATCAGCCATGCTATTTTGTCTTGTAGTTTTGGCGTGGACCAATCATAGCGCATCGTCTGTTGACCGTCAGTCCACTTCCCCCTCCAGGAATTGCTCCTGTTAGAACTATCAAATCTCGCTTTTTCATCTCATTTTACCGCTTGATCCTTCCCTCAATCACGATCGATCTCTTCACAAGATTTGCTCCTGGATTCATCATTATCCGCACCATCACTTCAATCCGTTGTACATAGCTCCAAAGTCTTCCCATTAGCCAATCGATAAGGATGTATCACTTGTAGATAAATAAACTCCTCCGCCATTTTCAAATTTCGTCATTTCCTCACTCCTATAGCCCCTGGCCCTCGGTTTAGTGTGTACCCAGGTGACAGCTGGTCATCCGCTGAGCTTCCATGGTGGCTGAAGGACGGCGGAGGTGCACCCTTGGTGAGCTCTATCCACCTCTGCTCTCTTTCTTCCAGGGAAGGTACGAGTTAGGTATTTAAAATTTCCTAGCTTAGAATTAATCCTAGGTTTTAATTTGTTCAATTTATTTCGTGTTTAAGTGAGTAATATAGGTTAGATTAGTTGGTTACCCTCGTCGGATCTCTAGAGCATCGGCCTCTATTTCACCATTGTACACTTGTTTTCCACCTTTCTTTCCACCCTCATATCCTTCCCCAACTGATTCCCTTCGCCTTATGCCACGCCATCCAGCCAGATCTGCCATGATCTGGTGATCAGCATCTCCAATTCTTCCACCCTCACCAGATATGTCCATCCGACACACCCTACACCTCGACTTCACCTAATAAGGCCCACTAAAACCTTTTTTTTGCTTGTGTGCATGTTTATTGCAGGACTGGGAGGCTAAGGACCCCTTGGGGATGATTTCTTGACCAGCCGGAGGTACCTGGGGGAGTGAACTTCATCGAGCAACTGAGGCTCCACCTTGGGGTCTCAACCATTTCCAAGACTTCCATCCGCTCTGAGAACCTTTGAGGAACACTTCGAGCCGTGGAGGAGGGCCAAAGACTGCTGGAGTTGGACGTGGGAAGCAATTGAAGGAGCAACGACTGCTTGTTCTTCCCTGTTCTTCAAGAAGAGCAGGGATGGTTGGATCTTTCCTTTGCCCTAGTTTTGATCCGGCACATCCAATTACATGGCATCGCGGCCGTTGGGTTGTGCCCAAGTCCTGATCTCCACCGCTGATCGAAGAAGCGGTATCGTACGACAACAACGCTATACGTGGATAAGTGAGATGGCCTCAGACGTACGATTGCGCAGAAATGGGGTAAATTATCGTATCTCCCCTGACTTTTTGTAGTTATTATTAAATCTTGTAAATAAATTGTAACATTTAAAATAAAATAGAAATTTTGCAAATAGGCCCCAGGACTTATTTTAATTGCATTTGGGTCCAGTTCAGCTCATCTCACGTGTCATCCCTTGTAAGCTGGGCAAATTTCATGTATACTTTGGTGACTTTTTTAATTGTAAAATAGTCTATTAAAATTAAATAAACATTGTATAATTTTGTCACATTTGTAGATGAAACTCTGATATTTATTTTAATTGCAAATATGCATATGCCAATTTATGTATTTTTGGTGCTTGGATTTGATTTATTAACAACAGCACCCCTAGCTCCTAAAATCGTGTAAAATAGGGTTAGATGCCTCTTGCCATGTACATTCATGCCATGTATTTATTTCGCATTTTTAGGAATTTTAACTATTTATTAAAAATCAAAAGGAGCCAATTTTTGTTCTGTTAGATTAGAAATAAAAAATATAAAAACATCTGGAAAAATTCCAAAAAAAATATATAGTATATATTTTAGTATATTTTAACTACAGGCCAAAAAACACTAAAAGTTGAAAAAGAAAAGGCCTAAAAATTGAAAACCCCAAAAAAATTATAAAAATCTACAAATTCCTTAAAAATCTAAAAATATGTTTTCTACTTTATAAATTATTTATATAATTATCTATCTATTAAAATTGATTTGGATATTTTTGGACCTTATTTAGTATTTCTAAAATTCAAATCAATTTTGGATAATTATTAAATCCCAGATTTGGGATATTTTTGACTTGGAAAATACATAAAAATTGGCTAGAATAATTATCAAAACATTATAACAATATATAAAAACCAATAAAAATTTGAAAATACAAAAAAGAAAATATAAAATTATAATATTAAAAAGAAAATATCAAAATATAAAACAAAAATAAAATTAAAAAAAATTAAAAACTCACAAAACAATAAAAATGGACTAGAGATGAAAGACAAATTTTGTGCACATTATTTCGCCCCATCTAGTTTGCTCCCTGAGTTCGACCTCTACACATGCTTTCCCTTATACACACATATTCTAGAATTATAATAAATTTTAACTCCACATTTTTTATATACATATTGTGGGTTAATTGTTTATCAATCTAAGGTTCTCATCGGTCCCCTCGACGATTGTGCTCTCGCCTTGTGTGGAACACATGATCGATGAGGATTCTCAGATTATCACCCATCCACACTCCTAATAGGAAGGTGCAATATCCATGTAATCTGATGACACAAAAATCAAAATAAGCAATGTTGTTGTCCCTAATCAATCGAATTGGTCAATCAAGAAGAAGAAAACCACTCAATCAAATCAAACAATCAAGCACACAAAATGTAAGAGGATTCGTTGTTTTTTTTACCTGGTATAACAACCAGTGTCGAACATAAGGAGCAAGAGAAAACAAACGAAGTAGTCAAATATCATAAATGGAAAATATATTTTTGGTGGTTTTTATTTTTTTTTTCACATTTTGTAATTTTTAAATCAAGCAACAAATAAGAAAACAAGGCACACACAAATCTTTTTTTCTTTACAGCCAAAAATGCTTAGAAAATTAATATAAAAATGTTTTTGGGTTTCTAATATTTTAAAGTTTTTCTGGTAATTTTATGGTGTTTTGGAAATATTTTTATAATTTTATAAAAATCAAATTGTAAATAAAACTCCAAGCAGTGCACAATCAGGATTAAATTGCAATTAAAAATTACTTAAATTGTCCTATAGTCCTGAGGAGCAATTTTATGATAAAATAAATACAAGAACCTACAAACATGAACTAAAATGGGATTTTTTTTATTTTTCTTGAGTTTTATATGATTTTATGAGTTTTTAGGTCTTTTGCTCTTTTTAGGCTTTTTATAAGTGATTTTCAAACAAAAATTCTACTGAAGCTGAAACATATCAAAACACAACAAGAATTTTTGTAGAATTTTTAAGACACTTTTTAAATTTTAAAGGATTTTCGAAAATGTACCGGATACTTTTTATAGGTTTTTTTTATTTTTTTCAAAAGCGATGAATTGAATACACAAAAATTACCATAAATCCTACATGTCAATAGGAGTGAACAATCATTTTTAGGGAATTTTTGGGATTAATTTGATATTTATTAAATTAATCCAGAGATAGATAGTTCATAAGGACCTACATCCAATTAAAATAAGTTTACGAGCAAATATTAAAATAATCACAAAGTACAGGGCCAATGTTATAAATAGTCCAAGCACACATGAGCAAAACACTTGATCCAGACCCATATGGGCATAAATGTAAATACTATAAATAAACATTCATTCCATAACACTAATAAAGTTCAGGACATGTAATGCAAATAACCCAAATACCACGTATAGACGCACGTGAGTTCGAATAGGGAAGACTAAAGGCAAATGTCAAAAAATACTAGGTCTAAACTGTAAAATGACTGTGCTACAACTTTTTTTACTAAACTAAATAGCAAAGCATAAAAGTGCGAGGGTAAAAGAGAAATATACCATTCGCAAGACACGTGGTGAATGCTTAGAGGGGACTTTGGTGTACAAACCTGATCCCCCAAGTGGCGCAGATCTGACAGACAGTGAACATCGGCTACGTGCATGTCAGATGCGCCAGGAGGTCAGATCCAACTGTCGAAAGGATGTTGTTGTCGGTGGCGGAGATGGAATCTGGAAGGTGAGGGTTGATCCAACGGTGGGCAGGAGGTTTGCAAGAACTCCTCCTGGGCGAACTTCGATCAAGCAGGGGTGATGATCCACCGACCCGATGGAAGATCTGAAAGGTCCTGCAGTGTCGTGAGAGGTTCCTGCATCTGGTGGAGGGGTCCGATGAGGATGGTGATGGTCGGATGAACGTGGCGGTGAAGGAAGACCTGGAGCAGCTTCGCATGAGCCGTCGATGGGCCAAATGGGGACTCCTGCACAAACCAGTACCTACAAAGGGAATGATGCTCAGAGGCGAAGGTCTGATGATGTTTATTGGGCACAAAACAGGGGAAGCGAGGGGGAGTTGATCTTTGGGGTTCCGACGAGGATGGAGGAGGAAAACCCGAGCCTAATCTCACCCGAATGGATGAGCGTTAGGATAATCAGACTACGAGGGAAGATGAGGCGGGCGTCAAGAAGTCGATCTATGTGGATAAAGTTGGGCGGGGGAGCTCCAGCCAGATGGTCGAAGATCAAAAGCGAGCGGCGGAGCAAGATAAGAAAATTCAAATGAATGGTGAACTGTAAAGGCTGAATTATATACCTGAAGGTTGGAACACGTTCCTGAACTTCAGGCGGAGGTGGGCATCAGGGTGATGGCCTCGATCTGTTGCGGCGGACGAGAGAGGTTGCATGTGACAGAGGACTTTATCCACGTCGAGCTACAAGCCTCCAAGCAACTCCCTAATAATCCTAAGCGGTGCCTTGGGTGGTTGTAACTTCACTGAATGTGGCTAGGGAAAGAATGGAGCATGAGGGACGAGTTGTGATGCTTGGAGGCGGAAGAAAAGGTTTTATAGGCAGCTCGGGGGTCTAGAAAGATCGGTATGGAGTACGAAACCCTAAGGAGATTCGGATCATCCAAGGGACCCGCGAGAATCTCGGATATACGAGGAATCTCAGGTCTGGATCTCGTAGAAAGAGGAGCTCAGAATCGGGAGGGAAAATCGGAGAAGAAGCTCTGCTGAAGAGGCTTCGACCCGACCCGAGCTAGGAGGGGCATTGACTTGGGTCAACAAACCCGCCTGGACCAATCAGAAAATTCAACTGTACAAAATAATTGAAAATTCAATAAAAAAATAGCAAATGAAATTAAAATAAAAATGTATAGAATAAAAAGTGTTTTTTATTTTTCAAAGTATTTTTATGTGATTTTTAATTATTTTTATGAAAAATAAATTAATGCATATACACTATATTGTGTTATGTACAAGTATAATATACCTATGTATTGTGTACACATATTTTTTATTTTATTTTTATACAAATACCTTATTTATATTTTATTTATTTACAACATAATTTTAGGATTGTAAAATAATTTTTATTTTATTTTTACAAGTTAATAAGTATAATAAATGGAGGATGTGATATATACAAGTGTATTTTATACAATGCATGGAGGATTTATTTTAATTTAATTTTCATGATTTTTACTTAATTTTTATATTTATTTCTAGGATTATATACAAGGTTTTAAAATAATGAATGAATTTTATTTTGTTAAAAATAGATATATACAAATATAGGTAATATATACAATACAAAGTGAGTCATATCTCTCTCTTTAATTATTTAATTTTATGATCAGGTCAAGGCTTGACCTTCTCCTGGGGTTTGGGTCACTTTGTATTTTTTATAAATACATCATTCTTTTTTTCTTTATTCTTTTATTTTTTTAAAAAATGCATGCTAATAATGCAACATTAACACATGCATGAAATTTGCTAAGTTATTGCATTTACAAATATTTACATGATGTTTTGCCAAGAAAAAGAGCTAAAATAAAAGAATAAAGAATGAGAATTAGGGATCCACCATAATCTCATAGATTACATTATTACATGGAAATCTCCTATATTTGCAATAACACTTGTTGTAAACTATTCTATAAAACTAATTCATAATTATTTTATGAATTTTGCAATATTTTCATTGGAAAATTGTGAATAACATTCTAAACCAAAATAAAATGTGATTTACATTTTCAATTAATTTTTCATTGTGAATCCAAATCACATCAATAATTAGTCAACAAATATAAATCATAATATGCTCTCTCTCCAATACATTATAAATCACATTTATAATATATGTGAATAATTTGGATAGTGTTATCCACATTATTCATATCCATTAGGGATCCACCATATCTCATAGATTACATTATTACATGGAAATCTCCAATATTTGCAATAACACTTGTTGTAAACTATTCTATAAAACTAATTCATAATTATTTTATGAATTTTGCAATATTTTCATTGGAAAATTGTGAATAACATTCAAAACCAAAATAAAATGTGATTTACATTTTCAATTAATTTTTCAATGTGAATCCAAATCACATCAATAATTAGTCAACAAATATAAATCATAATATGCTCTCTCTCCAATACATTATAAATCACATTTATAATATATGTGAATAATTTGGATAGTGCTATCCACATTATTCATATCCATGATAATTAAATCACATTTAATTATCTTGGATCTCTATTCTCATGTGCCCAAATAATATGATTCACATCCACATTATTCACATATTTGATAATTAAATAACATTTAATTATCTAAGATAACTCTCCTTATAATATGAATTAAATTCATATTATTTATGATAACTAAATCACATTTAATTATCAATTTTCTCAATGCTTGGATACATATATCAACAATGAAACTATCCTTGAACTCTTTCAAGGATAATGTGCTTTCTCCGTGGATACTTGTAGATAAGGACATGGTGATTGTATTGTTCCATGTATAGTGACGTGGATATTGAGATTACAACTCAAATCCAGATATTGCGGACCTCTCATAGATGCTTGATTAAATCAAGACCAAAAATCTAATCTTCTCATTGCATCTAAATTACATTCAGATTAATGTTCAACATTTGGACCAAGATCAGATCACTTCTCTATTGAGAAGAGACACTAGAATCCAGACCCGTTTCATCATTCCCTAGGATAAGAAGAGTCATGGTTATACAATTGTTTATGATCACATCATCTTGAGGTATTCCTAATACGTATACATCCTGTATACTGGAAGACCCAGAATAAACCCGAAGTTATATGTCTATTTAGACTGTCTCCTTCAGGGTTTTATCGTTAAGTTTCTCATTTGACTATTGGGAGTTGGTATCGATCATCTACTTTCCAAAAGCATATATCATACCTAGGTGTCGATCATATACTTTCCAAAAGCATATATCAAACCTACAAAGTCGGTCTTCCAAAGTGAGACAACCGTGCACGGAATTTGATTCTTCCCAATATCTTATGAGTGAGATCATGTCTTCTGGTTTAGTAAATGAACTTGTATGATCCCTTTGAGAGATTGTATTACTCATAAGCCCTTGTATGCACACCAGCATGCTAGTGAATAGACCTTGAGTAGGTCATCAACCTATTAGTCTGCCAAATGTACATACTCAGACATATAGTAACACATCCATCTCCGGTTAGAGGATGTGTTCCTATATCGTAACAGTATTCGACATATGTCTTTTGTTATCTCAGTCTCGTTACGTCAACTCTTTGACCTAGCTAAGTTGACAACTCTGAATCTCTATTCCTATGCAGAGGAGATGCATAAAGAGGTCGGTCATATATCAACCTTTAGATAATGGATTGTCATTTCCTTCTCAGGCTGGAGATCATCTCTTAATAATCATTTGATGGTACTTGATGAGTCTTCAATCTAATTCTTTAGATATTCATCCAAGCACTAGCCTCTATGATTCAATAATTGAATCAATAGATGTATGATCGTTAAGATGGCCATGGTACATAACCCTAATTGTACTAAGGGACTATTATGCAAACTAATTAATCTTCATTCAGATCAGGGAATGATATTTGCAATAACATTTATTGCATAATGTCTCATCATGGGCTCGCATGTCAAACACAAGATGAGTTTGTCTACAGGTCGATGGATACAATTGAAAAGAAGCTAGTAAGGAGAAGGGATATGATCTTCTCCGAATACCAAAATATTGAGGTCATACAGAAGGCTGCTAAGGACTCTCCTTCGAGCAACTATTATCTAGATGATGTGGAGCCAGTTCCTTTGAAAAGGGCTCCACATGTAGTTCCAGATGATGCTTACCGGGAGGTGCCAGATGTAGGAGATGAGGAGGATGTGCCAGAGGTATCTACTCATGATGATGATGCAGATGATGATGATGATGATGATGATGATGGTGGTGAGCATGATCATGAGAGTTCTTCTTCTATGGCTCTCCCATCATAGAGACCCATGAAGGAGAGACGACCCTCAATTAGATATTCTGCACGAGAATACATTTTGCTGACAGACATTGGTAAGCCTGAATGCCACAAAGAAGCCTTAAAAATGTAAACAAGAAGAAATGGGTAGAAGTCATGAAAGAAGATGGAGTCCCTTTATGATAATCAAAATTTTGAGCTTGCCAAGTTTCCCAAAGGCAAGAGGATATATAGGAATAAGTAGGTCTACAGAGTGAAAAATGATTAATACTCTACAAACCCAATGTACAAAGCTATGTTTGTTGTGAAAGGTTTTAACCAAAGGAAAGGAGTTGACTTTAAGGAGATCTTCTCTCTTATGTTGAAGATGTCTTCTTTGAGGGTGGTTCTCGGCTTGACAACTAGCCTTGATCTAAAGGTTGAATAGATGGACGTGAAGACAACTTTCATCCATGGTGACCTTGAGGAGGAAATTCGCATGTTGCAACTGTAGGGCTTTGTAGTATAAGGCAAGGAAGACCACATTTGGATGCTAAAGAAAAGCCTATATGATTAAAGCTGGCGCCAATGCAATGGTACAAGATGTTTGAGTCATTATTGGGGGAGCATGGCTATTCCAAGACTACTTCAAACCATTGTGTTTCGTAAAACAATTCTCATGTGTTGACTTCATCATTTTTGTTGCTTTATATTGGTGATATGTTGTTTTTTTGCAGCAACAGTGGGAAAATTCCTTTCTTGAAAAAGGAGTTGAGAAAGTGTTGAAGTCAGATACTGAGAGAGTCTAGTATTTCAAAAGTCTAGAGCACAAGTCGATGTATTGACTGCTCAACAAGTCAAAATCAAGTAACAAATCAAACACATGAATAATATATGGATTAGTCAATAAATCATTTTATGTGTGAGTTCAAAATTTATTTTAACTTTATGAAATTTGTGTATAGGGTAAATAGGCAGAGTGTCGAACCTCATAGAGTAAGCCTAGAGTAGATGTAAAAATCGCCAATTGATTATTACGTAATATCCTTTTCTTTTTGATATTATGTAGATGTTTAAATAATATGAAATTTTTATGTGTTTTTTATTTTTTTATTTTAATGTGTTTTTATTTGCAAATATTTGTAGTTAATGTTTAAAATAAATAATAGTGATAACAGTGAGAGATATAAAGAGAGTGACAAAAAGGCTTTTATAATTTTCAAATATGATAAATACAAATCAAAATAAAGTACACAAAGCATTTTAGGGTTTTATTTATTTTTCTCTATTTATGGTATTTTTCAAGTATTTTATTAATTCTATGGAGTTTTAAAGTTAGAAATAAATAAAACAATGTAAACAGAAAAATTAGTAGATTAATTAGGACCTAAAATATATTTATTAGATCAGATAGAGCCCCAAATCATTTTTTATAAACTAGATAATGTAAAGAAAAATCAGTAACTTAAAACATAATGGTCCAAAGCGTGCATAGTGAAGACTTGGCTATACTAGTTAAGCGTAAAATAGGACACTTATCTACATTGGCTAGGATCCAACTTCTTCCCATTTTACCCATTTTTTATAGTACTTAAACTTAGAAGAAAAATAAATAAAAATTATACAGTAAAAATTCAAAAATAAAATTCATAACTTAGACACTTATCTCCTTTAGTATATGTAGAAACTAAATAAAAATTCAAAAATGAAAAAATGGTATTTTATATTTCATAAAATATCAATAAAATTCATAACTTAGATATATGACTTATTTGCATTTAAATCCTTCATAAACTATGTAGAGTGCATTTAGATGAACCTTTTTTATTTTGGACATTTTTCCATTTGAGGGCATCTTCTATTTTTAATTCATTCTATTTGCATTTTCTTGCACTAGTCAAAGTCAACATTCCAAAAGGAGTTGCGACATTCACCCACCTCAGATCCATGTTAGACACTTGGTCAACCAACCTAGTTGCCCCATTCACTCACCTCAGATCCATGCCAGACGCTTGGTCAACCAACCCATGCCCTAGAAAATGCCCACTAGCACATTTTATTTCAACCATTGGATCATGTTTGATCTGACAAACATCCTTTTTTCACACCTCCTCTTTTAGCCTTTCCAATGATCTTTACACGTGACCCCTTCTAGCCATTGGATCGAGTAAGATCTAGCTACTGCTGCTCTTCACTTCATACCTCCAACCGCCTTGCCCCAATGATCAAAGGCCATCTCCGACCACCAAACCTTTGACTCCTCCCCTATCCTTATCCCATCTCTACTATGCCTCCTCGTCCTCTTATCTTCTTCTCTGACCCCCTCGTTAGTCCTATATCCAAATCTAACAAAACCCAACAGCCCTTCGACCTCCAATATGATCAGCCAGATCCTAATGACTCCTCCCTCTATCGCCTCCAACAGATCGAAACCCCTTTCACGATCTTCTTCGATCCCTAATGGCCATAACCCAATGCTTAATCCTATTGCCTATAGCTATCCTTATACCTTAATCACAGACAACCACCTAGAGGTTCATCTTATGCCATCTCTACAACACCTCTCCCCAATTATTCTCTCCTATTTAAACCCATTTCCTCAACTCATTTACCCCTTAACCATCAATCCACCATATCGTGAGCAAAACGAGAGTAAGAGAGCTGCGAAGGAGGGGTGGTGATAGCACCTCCATGATTCTTGCAAAGACCTCCACAATGACGAGATTTGGAGGGCTTCGTGACCTCTATTGTTGATCATCTTCAAAAATCAACCCGTCTTCACGATTTGTCATCTAATGATGAAATGACCAGGAGTCGAGCTTTGCTCCTCCAATCCTATAGGCAAAGACAATTCCCAAGTATCTCTCTTTTCCCACTTCTTGTTCTTCTTCTATTATTCTTCCTCTTTTATTTTGTTTTTTTTGCTTTCTATGCCCAAAAACCATCCACTTCATTCGATATGAAAATCTCCATTTCGATCTTCGAGGATACCACCTCCATCTTCCGAGTCCCATCACATTCCCTTTCTTTCCCCTCGCAACATGTCACTGCTCTCACTCCATACTCCCTCACGATGACAGAGCTTCACCATCCCATTCCTTTTATTCATGCTGACCTAGAGGCTTGATTCCTAACCCAACTTGTAGGGATACATCGAAGAGACACCTCTTCTTTGAGCACATTCTTAGGCATCATCTCATGCCGAAGGAAAGACACATGTGATCCTTCTATGGAAACATCAGAGTTTATTGAGGAAGAAAGAGTGGAGCAACAAGAGCCCAAGAAGAAACACACACATACATGTAGCATTGGATCGCAATTTAGCGCTCCAAGGCATGAAGACATATCCTTCGTCAGATCTTCATCTAAGTGTGTGCATCATGCCTTTGTCTAAGACATTAGATTAATAGAGGAGCAGACACGTGAGATTCATTCTGAACCTTACATCCAAGCCTTTATCCTCATGTACACTCGAAGTAGCTAGAAGTTACCATGTGGAGGTTTGGATCCGTTCCTCCATTCGAACCAAGGACTCTCCCACATGTATCTCACATGACTTGGGGGCTAATTGCACATAGCTAACAACAACTTCCAGGATTCACACAGATTTTCCTCACACGAGCTTTAGCGCGTGCGTGAGAGAAATTGTAGAAGTACCCCCACTAGTCATGGATCTTGCACATTAAAACACACCTATTGGGTAAATTACAATGGACGCCCCATTGACTTTCACAAATTGTGCTCGTTCCCCTCTGAAGGTCATTTCTGAGAAATTTTTATTTGTTTTCATTACATTTATGCCCCTGAAATTCTTTAATAAGTACCTAGAGCATTTGTGGATCGATTTTGATTTTGGTTCATTCTAAAGTTATTTTGGTTCTCTATCATATAGAACAATTAATTATTCATTTGGAGACATTTTTTGATAGTTTTAAATTTGAAGAGTTTATTGATTAATTGTAAACCATATATTTCATAATATTCATTTTAGTTCTCAGAAAATCGAGGAAAATCGAGCGCTTCCTTTGGAAATTGAGCTGAGATATGTTGATACATTATTCTTTGGAATAAAATGATCGTAAGAGGCTTGGGTATTGAATCGAATTAAACAATGATTGGTGATGAATACCCATTCATCACTCTTTATTCTTTTATTTTAGCTACAAAAACCTATGCAAATGCATGTAGATATGTGTAAATAGGAAAAGTTAGCAAAAGCATGCATTTTTGTAAATCTAGATAATTAGCATGTTTTTGTGCAAAAATAAAAGAATAAAGATCAAAAAGAAAAAGAGGGAAATATTTAGAATAAATATTGAGCAACCTAACCCAAGGGAGGGCTTAGGATGGGCCTGACCGCATAAAAGCCAAGTAGAGGGAGATAGGGGCTCATGTGTAAATACTTTTGTAAATAAATAAATAATATTTTCCTCATCCAAAAATATGTTTGTATATATTTTGTATATATTTATACACTATTAAAAACAAAATAAAAATTTAAAAATCAAAAATCCAAAAAGAACCCTTCACCATGTACATAAGACCATCATCCTCATCTATTTCACCTTGTAAATAAACTTATTTATTTTCTAAACTTTTTGTAAATACTCTTTATTATATATTGTACATAAAATAAATAAAAAGAATTAAAACAAAAATCAAATAAAAATTACAAAATTAAAAATACAAAAACATATTGTACATATACCATGTATATAGTTGTACATAAATAATTATTTCCTCTATGTATATAAATAATAAAAATAAAATAAAAATAGCCTCTTATTCCTCATTTTATCCTATAAATAAATAAAATATAAAATAGGAATAAAAATGTATAAAAATAACTAATTAAAAATAAAAATTAAAAACCCTATATTGTATATATACCTATATATAGACCTATTATGTAAATACCTTATTTTTATTTCCAAAAATTCATTAAAAATCACCAAAAAATAGAGAAAAATAAAATAAATATTTTTCATGTTTTAAGTTTTTGAAAATTCGGCCATTTAAAGGCCCAAAAAAATCAAATAAACAATTATTGCATGGCGGGCTCTGATTGGTCCACGGGGGATTGTTGACCCCCGGTCAACTCTCCCCCCAGGACCACCAGAGCCGGGTATGTTGCGCCCGACCCGATTTCAATATTTTCCACCCGCCTAACCCGGCCGCCATCTACCCAAACCCCGGGCTCCGATTGCTCTCCGATCATCCAGGATCCTCGCCCGGGGTGGGTTTGGAGGATCCGAGATCCGTGCTGCCCGCCCGACCTCTTCCTTCTCGGACCTCCCACACTATTTAGTGTCATCTCCGGCGACCTAATCACGCTATCTCTGGACCCCTGCTCGCCGCCAAGGAGCTCCTCCAGACCACCCGAGTGACAGGCGAGTGTTTTGGAGTGGAAGCGAGGCCTGAGTTGGACGGATTCCATTGATCCGGTGGTAATCGCCGCCGTGCGCAGCCGCGAGCGCGCCTGAGCCTCGGGGAGCTCGACGACCCCTTGAGGCAACGACCGGGAGCCTCCTTGGCTCCAGCCCAGTCGACAGCAGCCATCAGGTAACTTAGTTAGGCCGTAGATTAGCGTAGCGTTAGATTTTTCCATTTCCGGTAGTGTAGCTCCGCCGCCTCCGCCAGTCGTCTCCGTCCACGCATTTGACCATCCGACCAGCCCACCACCTTCAGCTAACTCCTCGCCACCTGCTCCGCCCCTCCATTCCCCCTGGCTCGTCCCGGAGCAGGGTTACGGGTCTCCTCCCTCCGCCGCTCGCCGGAGACCCTCCACTCCGCCTCACCGTTCACTTTCCGCCCGCTCTGACGGGTCGAGGCAGTTTGCCCTCAACCCCTCTTTCTTTCTGTGCAGGTCTTCAGGTCCATCGACCTCATCTGGAGGTCGGAGCTTCAGAGCACAGTAGCTCCCGTTCATCGACGTCGCCGGAGCTCTCCTGAGTTCCTCGCCTCCATCGGAGCAGTGCATCAGGTGGCGGACCTTCATGGCGAATCTTTCTAGCATCTCCTGAGCACCGGACGAGGACTCCAGCACACGCAGAGGGCCGGCGAAATTCGCCGGCCGCCAGTTCCTCCAGGTCCTTCGTCCACCGTCCGATCGACCCCGCTGCCCCAGTTTAGATCTCGACCGTGTACCCACGGGGCAGCCCTCACCATCGGATCTCCCTGGGGTCGATCTGCACCGTTGAGCGACGAGGTTAAGGCACGACGCCCCTCAGCCTTCCGATCTAGCACGTGGCTGCACCTCGTCCATCCGATCCGAGCCCGGTTCTCTTCGAAGACCCACGTCGCAGCTCCTTCGTCCGATCATCCACGTGGACACACACCAGCCGTCGGATCGCGCCGAGGGGTCCTTTGGGTTTGCGGCGCGCCATCACGTCCATCCAATCCGCCACGCGTCGCGCATCCGTCCCTCGACATTAATAAAGGGGTAAATTATCTGTAGGCCCCTTTACTTTATGCATTTAGTTTTTAATCCTGTAAATAAGTAGTTTAGTTCTTTTATTTTTGTGAAATTTGCACTGTGGACCTTCTAGTTTATGAAAATTGCATTTATGCCCCTGCCTGTTGTGGACACGTGCATCGACACGTGATTATTTGGTGTTTTTGCATCTTTGGCCCTGCGTTTTTGCCCTGTTACGTTTCATATTTTTAACAATAGGAATTGCAATTTAGCCCTTCCAGGCCTGAGTCACGCGTATCGTGCGTGGCCTGGAGGGTTATTTGCACTCCTATACCTCTACTTTCTAGGGTTGTTATTCCAGGGACCCAGAACTTTATATTAATTGCAGAAAGGTCCCTGTTCCCTGTTGCTTTTGTTATTTTTGAATAACATATCAAATCACCTCCAAATCCAATGAGATTTTGACACATGGCTCCTGCCATGGTGTAGGAATTTTACGGATTTTTGAGGACATTTTTGATTTTATTTAGTATTTTTAAAAATTCAAAAACCTTCTTTTTAGCTACTGTCTAGGTTTAAAAATCCCAAAAAAATATAAAAACATTCCCAAAAATTCTAAAAAAATTAGTTACTGTTTCTTGTTTGTTGTTTGATTTTCTAGCCAATTTTGGCTATTTTTCATTGAGTAAAAACCCTAAAAATCTAAAAACACCTAAAAACTCATAAAAATTATAATAAATAATCTAAAAATCCAAAAACAATACTTTTGGTTCCCAGATTTTCCTTATTTTCTCTAGAATACAGGAAAATTACCTTCAGGGCCCTCTGAGATCCTTAGATATTTTATCTTTGGGTTTTGGGCCTTGCTGGACAGTACCCTTTCTTTTTAGCACTGTTTGATTTTTAGAAAATAAAATATACCTTAGAAAATTATCAAAAATTCACCAAAAACACTTAAAAACATAAAAAACATAAAAACCATTTTTCTTGAATTTTTGCTTGATTTTTGGTGTGTTAAATAAATTGCCAAAGTGTGTTTATTTTTGCCTTCTTTTCTTTTCTTCATATTTTGAAAATCCAAAAAAATATAAAAATTATTAAAAACCACTAAAAATCCTTGTTTTTCATTTTATTTTCTTTTTACTACTTCGTAGGCCCTAGGCCAACCCGTGCTCCTTGTGTTCGACCCTGGGAGCTATACCAGGTGAATCTCATAGCTAGGACCGCACTTCGTGTTTTGATTTCTGATTTCTTTCGCGGTTCGATATTTTTCTTGATACACATGGTCTGATTGCTTGGGTCACAACGACCCGATTTTTGTACCTCATACCCTAGTGATCAGGCCTGTTATCAGAATGGCGCCGTTGCCGGGGAGCACGGCTTAGTAGTATTTTTGTTTTTATTTTCATTTTTGTTTTCGCGGCTTTTCGGGGCTTTTGTTTATAGTTTCTTTTTGATTTATTTTGTTTTATTTTGATTTTCTTTTATTTTTATTTTTGTTTTATTTTGTGTGATTATTTTATTTCCATTTTTGCACATATACCCTCACTTGTATCTTTATTTCTTTTTCTTTTTATTTGTTTATTTTTATTGGTCTGACCACTCTTTTCTCTGTCTTGCGAGGGCCCGAGGACCGCGGAGGCGACTTTCGAGGAGCCGGTGCAGCCGCGGCACTTGGAGGCGGCTTCTTTCTCTACGAAGCCGCAGGAGAGAGCGAGAGAGAGAGTTGAGTGGGTGAGGTATTAGGGTAGTTTTATTTCATTTATTCATTATTATTGTAATAATACAGGGACAGGACACTTCTGAGATTGTTTGGACTTGACTGCCGTAGTGGGTCTGTTTCGCCGAGCACCGGTGTGCTCGGGGGACCCATTAGGACCTGCGGCTTTTTCGCGGCTTTTATCGCGGATTTCTTTTTCTTTCTTACTGTCATTTTTCGGTTTTTCGCGGTTTTTGCTCGAGCCCCTAGATTTAGGACTTTCTGGTGATTGTGACGTAATTGAGTAGGATCCACACCTTAATTGCCTATCTGTTCCTATAGACCGTAATTGGACCTACTTAAAATAAATAATAAAAATAACCGACTCACTAGCTTCCGTAGCCTACGTGCCGTAGCTCGTCCTGTAAAGCGCTTACTCCTACCCCCGATTTGTCGGGCAGGGGAGGGACGAGCCAAGACCGGACCCTTTGGCTTGGAGGTCAGTGACTGGTTAGACGGTTCTTCGCTAGAAGTTGCTCGTCTAGGACTCAGCTTTTTCCCGCTGCATCATTTAGTTTAGTTTTATTTCTGTCTTTATTTTATGCGCGGATCATATTGCATGTAGAGAGCTGGAGGCAGGTACGCATTTCTGACTTTGCATGCATCATTGATTTCTCGTGCATCGGCTTTTTCGACTTCTCCCCCCTGTTTTGGACTTAATAATCAGGAGAATCGAAAAATTCGTTAGGCGTTTCTTTTTATTGAAAAATATCTAAAAACAAAAACAATAAAATCGGGACTGCTAATCTTACTTGACCTAAAAGACACTTCACTGAAAATCTGTCTTGGGGAGAGTAACCCCCTCCTTGTCTGGTTTGGATGAGCGAGAGAGTGATCCGCACATTAGGATAGAGCCTCCGATCTTTTCTTGACTGATTACCGGCTTTCAGTACGGGACAGTCGGTTGAGAGAGATTTGGACACCTATTTACCTCACGTAATCGCTCTGATAGACTGGATGATCACCTAAAATAAAATTGACAAGATAATTGACCGATCCCTTCGGTCTTCAGCTCTGTGTGCATAGGTGAATTGGGGGTTTGCTTGTTCATCTTGTTTGATTGCCAGATCCCTTCGATCTTGTTCCCCTCCCTCACCTCCCTTCATTTCTCTTCTCCTTTACCCCTGGATGATGGATCCCCCTCACTTTGAGCCGACTCTTATGGCTTCTTCTCCGTCTTCTGACCATCACTCCAGTCCACCTTCTAGGGAGGTCGGATCTCCGACCAACCTCCCGCTCCCTCCCTCCCTTTCATCTTATCACTCTGGGCATGCTGTGATAGACGTCCGAGGATACCAGTTAGAGCAGATGCGAGACCCGGACGATGTTATTGCTGAGTTGAGAGTGCACTCCGTTGGTGACCCGAGAGAGCAGTGGAGAGTAGCAGACAGATCCTACTCCAGAAGGATGGAGGAGCAAATAGCACATGGAGCTCAGTCAGCTTCTACACTAGGTCCATTCGTCTTGAATTTGGATTACGTTCAGCGACTGCCGACATTTTCAGGAGAGGCGCACGAGGAGCCTCATCTTCACCTGTCTGCTTTCGAGGAGCTTTGCAGAACACAGAGATATTCAGACATCACTGCAGAGGAGCTGATGAGCAGAACCTTCCCATTCACGCTTCACGACAGAGCCATGAGGTGGCACCGACGATTGGGGAGGACATTCGAGACGTGGGGAGAGCTACGCCGAGAGTTTCTACAGAGATACTTCCCTCCACGCAGAGCAGAGTTTATGCGGTCTTTGATCATGAACTTTTCAGTTGACCCCCAGGAGCCATTGCACGAGGCATGGCCGAGGTTTCTTGACCTCTTGAGGAGATTCCCTGAGCACGGACTTCCACTTACAGACTTGATAGAGATCTCCATGCGGGGGATGACCGCAGAGCAGATAGCACTGGTGATTACCACATGTGGCGGTTCACACCGCAGTTCCGACATTCACTTCCTGGATATCATCTCGAGGTTACTTTCACAGAGATCTTCTTCGCGAGATGCCATGGTCGGGACAACACATGCGGACGATGCGGTACCAGTGCGGTGTGTCACTTTACATGGTGATTCAGCTTCTACACACCAGCCCGAGGATTTGGATAATGACGCACCATTGACAGAGGAGATGACCGCGATAGCAGAGGTTCAGACCCAGAGTCTACTTGAGTTCCCGTTGGCCTTCCAGTTGGAGTTCGAGTCAGCTCCAGAGTTCACTGTTGACGAGTCTTGGATATCAGATCTTCTGATACTCCAGGAGCCAGAGGAGCCCCAGCTTTTGCAGCCATTGATTCAGATACTTCAGATTCCAGTCCCGGAGGAGTCAGTTTCCTTTCTGCATAGACACTTCTCGGATACAGATAGTTACCAGGACTCGGCCCAGCAGCCACAGCTTGAGGAGGGACCGCACTTTGAGAGCACAGATATAGAGAGTCCCGTCTTCGAGCCTTTGGTCCTCCACTTTGGTGAGATACATACACTTCCTGAGGCCAGCTGACAGCCAGCATAGCCGTAGAGCGAGGATCAGCTGCAGACACTTTGCCAGCTTCCGCGGTGTTGACGAGTTCCTTCTCCTGCTTCCAGATTGCCGAGACTTACACTTCAGATGATGATGCAGCCTGGTGCACTGAGTGGACACTTGATAGCAGCGCAGATGCCCATCTAGATCCCTGATCCTCTTCTTCTCACTTCTGATCCTGCATCTCTCCCCGAGGGTTATCTGCGGGAGGATGCCGCACTCGATGAGTACTCGGTTTCACCTGCCGAGAGTGTTTCCGATCTGGCGGACACGAAACCGAGTCTTTAGATTATGCTGATTCTGATTCTTCTCACCTCGACGACCCCGCGAGGATGAGCCCATCCTGGAGATATTCGATGATCTTCCTGATCTCTTCCATTTCATTCATCGGATATCAGTCTTCTTAGAGAGTCTCCTGATCCTGACCTTCCACATCTTTTTGAGACGGTGATTGACGTGGAGGATTCCATGACTGATCCATCCTTCTCCACGTTTGATTTCTTCGGCTCCCCATTTCTACTCCTGTCTGAACCAGAGCCGATGATTTCCTTTGTGCTACCGGATCCCAATCACTTATTTCCATATCTTTGGCCGGTAGCAGACACCCGCTTGATTGCATACCTGGGTGTCATACTTTACACTGTTGAGTTCGTCGTTGCTCTCACACCGAGACTGCAGCGACAGTACGGCATTCACCTTACCGATGCCGTCCTGAACCTTGATACTGCATTATTCTAGCCTTTGCGCCCAGCTAGGGGCGTAAAATCTAGCGCTCGTTGAGAGGCACCTCAACATTGTACTCTTTCGTATATACGTGTTTGTCTTATTTTGATCTTTCTTTCTTCCGTTCTTGTTTTCACCCCAGGTCTCACTTAGGATTATCTTTGCTATACTTAGGATATTACTAATCCTAAGTATAGGGGGGTGAAGACACCGGGTGGTTCTTCGTTCTGTTCCATCACTCTGTTGTTGCCTATACTTAAGGTTCTCCACCTTAAGTATAGGGGGAGTGATGCCCTCCATCTTGTAGATATTCGTCATTTTCTTTGTGTCTTGCTACCCCTGTTTTGCTGCCTATACTTAGGGATATCTTACCCTAAGTATAGGGGGGTAGACCCTGTACATTCTCCACTCGATTTTCCCTTAGTGTACAGCCCGCTATACTTAGGATTACTTGATCCTAAGTATAGGGGGAAGACCCAAGTCCCTCTTGACTTTTCATCTCCTTTTGTATAGCCTTCCTTTTCACTTCCCTATACATAGCACGAGTTATTGTCTTCTTCATCGCTCTTGACTCTGAGGACATCGTTCGAGCCTAAGTATAGGGGGGTGTGTATATATTTCATATATACTTTAGCCATAACTCGTACTTTGTGTGAGTGTGTTAATAAAAAAAATGGCTAAAAACCACAAAAATTAAAAATTTTTCATGTTCATAATCTTCTTTATTTGCACATACATAGCTAGTGTACAAATTATTTTTGTAAAAAATGATTTCAAAAATCTTTTGTGTAAAGCTTGTGTAAATATTTTTTGTATCAAAATTATGTAATATATAGTACAAAATTTTTCCAAAATGTTTTGAAAAATCAAAAGTTTGCAAAAATCTTGTGTAAATGTGTGTAAATATCTTTTTGCAAAACTTGCACTTCATGCATCATCATTCATGATTTCAAAACATTTTTCAAAAATTTTGCATGATTGTAAAATAGTGTGTAAATATGCATCTTTTTGTACATATGTATATAGTTTTTCTGGATGATAGTTGACACTTAAACTAAGCCTGGAATCAAATTGAGAAATGGAGCTTGATTAAGATCTTAATCTACCTAATTCTAAGAGGAACCTTATAGGGCTTAGGTTTAAGGCTTTTCAGGTCCATGGTGACTTAATTCTTTGAGTCCACTAGGCTATGATCACATGTCATCTCAATGAGCCTAAGTAGAGCACTTAACAACAACACATGACTCATATAGATTATGGCTTTACGTGGACAACCGCACTATGCACCGAGCTCTCTACGGATGAGGTGGTGAGGAGGCAGTCTTCCTTGGCTTGGGGTAGCATATGAGGGTAGTACTTCTAGGCGGAACCTCTCTTCTTCATTTAGTGAAGGAAGTGCGTCTCAACTTGGTCGGGTTGCCATGAAGTCTAACGACGGGAGTTGTGGGTTGCAATAAAGCTTCAAAAGAGGGATAGTCTACTGGCTCAAGAGGAAAAACTCCTTGTATATATGCTGCACATGTACATGTTGTATAGATGCACTCGAAAAAAAAAGTGCAAAAAGAAAAGAACTCCAAAAAAAGTGGTGGGTCTGAGAGAAAATGATAATCCCACCGGAGTATGTATATAAGTGCAATAAGCAAAGCTTGGTTTCATGATCCATCTGTTGTAGCTTGCAGCAGGGAGACTTGGCTACACTGGTCAAGCTCCCAAGGGTACTTGGCTACACTGGCCTTGACCCATTCTCTTCTTCCCCCTCTTCTTGAGCCGGTTGTACTTGAACTTAGAAGGGAATACCCCGCTCCTCGAGGAAAGAGTGGCCAGATTGAGGTCATAGAGTTACCTTGTTGGGGAGGGTTGTCAAGTTGCCATTTCTGAGGTGGAGAGCTTAGACTTCCATTCACAGACAAGAAAAGATTCATGGTCTTCAGGGTTTGTGATTGATGACTTGTTCTGATCTGGAGCATTGAGGAGTCTTGGTTATAGATTAGTGGAACTTAGAGGCTGTTAGGTTTTAAGCTTAAGTCTAAATAAGGTTCCGACACATTAATAATCCAAAGATCTGATTGAGCTCCATACCCTCAATTTAATGAAGGCAAGTTTAATAATCAACCTTGATTCCATGTACATTCTCTTTTTCTTTTTCTTTCTTTCTTTTTCACTTCTTTTTCAAATAAGTGTTTGCTAAGGGACTAGCAAAGTATAGTATAGGGGGGTGATGAATACCCATTCATCACTCTTTATTCTTTTATTTTAGCTACAAAAACCTATGCAAATGCATGTAGATATGTGTAAATAGGAAAAGTTAGCAAAAGCATGCATTTTTGTAAATCTAGATAATTAGCATGTTTTTGTGCAAAAATAAAAGAATAAAGATGAAAAAGAAAAAGAGGGAAATATTTAGAATAAATATTGAGCAACCTAACCCAAGGGAGGGCTCAGGATGGGCCTGACCGCATAAAAGCCAAGTAGAGGGAGATAGGGGCTCATGTGTAAATACTTTTGTAAATAAATTAAATAATATTTTTCCTCATCCAAAAATATGTTTGTATATATTTTGTATATATTTATACACTATTAAAAACAAAATAAAATTTAAAAATCAAAAATCCAAAAAGAACCCTTCACCATGTACATAAGACCATCATCCTCATCTATTTCACCTTGCAAATAAACTTATTTATTTTCCTAAACTTTTTGTAAATACTCTTTATTATATATTGTACATAAAATAAATAAAAAGAATTAAAACAAAAATCAAATAAAAATTACAAAATTAAAAATACAAAAACATATTGTACATATACCATGTATATAGTTGTACATAAATAATTATTTCCTCTATGTATATAAATAATAAAAATAAAATAAAAATAGCCTCTTATTCCTCATTTTATCCTATAAATAAATAAATATAAAATAGGAATAAAAATGTATAAAAATAACTAATTAAAAATAAAAATTAAAAACCCTATATTGTATATATACCTATATATAGACCTATTATGTAAATACCTTATTTTTTATTTCCAAAAATTCATTAAAAATCACCAAAAAATAGAGGAAAAATAAAATAAATATTATTAAGTTTTGAAAATTCGGCCATTTAAAGGCCCAAAAAAATCAAATAAACAATTATTGCATGGCGGGCTCTGATTGGTCCACGGGGGATTGTTGACCCCCGGTCAACTCTCCCCCCAGGACCACCAGAGCCGGGTATGTTGCGCCCGACCCGATTTCAATATTTTCCACCCGCCTAACCCGGCCGCCATCTACCCAAACCCCGGGCTCCGATTGCTCTCCGATCATCCAGGATCCTCGCCCGGGGTGGGTTTGGAGGATCCGAGATCCGTGCTGCCCGCCCGACCTCTTCCTTCTCGAACCTCCCACACTATTTAGTGTCGTCTCCGGCGACCTAATCACGCTATCTCTGGACCCCTGCTCGCCGCCAAGGAGCTCCTCCAGACCACCCGAGTGACAGGCGAGTGTTTTGGAGTGGAAGCGAGGCCTGAGTTGGACGGATTCCATTGATCCGGTGGTAATCGCCGCCGTGCGCAGCCGCGAGCGCGCCTGAGCCTCGGGGAGCTCGACGACCCCTTGAGGCAATGACCGGGAGCCTCCTTGGCTCCAGCCCAGTCGACAGCAGCCATCAGGTAACTTAGTTAGGCCGTAGATTAGCGTAGCGTTAGATTTTTCCATTTCCGGTAGTGTAGCTCCGCCGCCTCCGCCAGTCGTCTCCGTCCACGCATTTGACCATCCGACCAGCCCACCACCTTCAGCTAACTCCTCGCCACCTGCTCCGCCCCTCCATTCCCCCTGGCTCGTCCCGGAGCAGGGTTACGGGTCTCCTCCCTCCGCCGCTCGCCGGAGACCCTCCACTCCGCCTCACCGTTCACTTTCCGCCCGCTCTGACGGGTCGAGGCAGTTTGCCCTCGACCCCTCTTTCTTTCTGTGCAGGTCTTCAGGTCCATCGACCTCATCTTGAGGTCGGAGCTTCAGAGCACAGTAGCTCCCGTTCTTCGACGTCGCCGGAGCTCTCCTGAGTTCCTCGCCTCCATCGGAGCAGTGCATCAGGTGCGGACCTTCATGGCGAATCTTTCTAGCATCTCCTGAGCACCGGACGAGGACTCCAGCACACGCAGAGGGCCGGCGAAATTCGCCGGCCGCCAGTTCCTCCAGGTCCTTCGTCCACCGTCCGATCGACCCCGCTGCCCCAGTTTAGATCTCGACCGTGTACCCACGGGGCAGCCCTCACCATCGGATCTCCCTGGGGTCGATCTGCACCGTTGAGCGACGAGGTTAAGGCACGACGCCCCTCAGCCTTCCGATCTAGCACGTGGCTGCACCTCGTCCATCCGATCCGAGCCCGGTTCTCTTCGAGACCCACGTCGCAGCTCCTTCGTCCGATCATCCACGTGGACACACACCAGCCGTCGGATCGCGCCGAGGGGTCCTTTGGGTTTGCGGCGCGCCATCACGTCCATCCAATCCGCCACGCGTCGCGCATCCGTCCCTCGACATTAATAAAGGGGTAAATTATCTGTAGGCCCCTTTACTTTATGCATTTAGTTTTTAATCCTGTAAATAAGTAGTTTAGTTCTTTTATTTTGTGAAATTTGCACTGTGGACCTTCTAGTTTATGAAAATTGCATTTATGCCCCTGCCTGTTGTGGACACGTGCATCGACACGTGATTATTTGGTGTTTTTGCATCTTTGGCCCTGCGTTTTTGCCCTGTTACGTTTCACATTTTTAAAAATAGGAATTGCAATTTAGTCCTTCCAGGCCTGAGTCACGCGTATCGTACGTGGCCTGGAGGGTTATTTGCACTCCTATACCTCTACTTTCTAGGGTTGTTATTCCAGGGACCCAGAACTTTATATTAATTGCAGAAAGGTCCCTGTGCCCTGTTGCTTTTGTTATTTTTGAATAACATATCAAATCACCTCCAAATCCAATGAGATTTTGACACATGGCTCCTGCCATGGTGTAGGAATTTTACAGATTTTTGAGGACATTTTTGATTTTATTTAGTATTTTTAAAAATTCAAAAACCTTCTTTTTAGCTACTGTCTAGGTTTAAAAATCCCAAAAAAATATAAAAACACCCCCAAAAATTCTAAAAAAATTAGTTACTGTTTCTTGTTTGTTGTTTGATTTTCTAGCCAATTTTGGCTATTTTTCATTGAGTAAAAACCCTAAAAATTTAAAAACACCTAAAAACTCATAAAAATTATAATAAATAATCTAAAAATCCAAAAACAATAATTATGGTGCCCAAATTTTCCTTATTTTCTCTAGAATACAGGAAAATTACCTCCAGGGCCCTCTGAGATCCTTAGATATTTTATCTTTGGGTTTTGGGCCTTGCTGGACAGTACCCTTTCTTTTTAGCACTGTTTGATTTTTAGAAAATAAAATATACCTTAGAAAATTATCAAAAATTCACCAAAAACACTTAAAAACATAAAAACCATTTTTCTTGAATTTTTGCTTGATTTTTGGTGTGTTAAATAAATTGCCAAAGTGTGTTTATTTTTGCCTTCTTTTCTTTTCTTCATATTTTGAAAATCCAAAAAAATATAAAAATTATTAAAAACCACTAAAAATCCTTGTTTTTCATTTTATTTTCTTTTTACTACTTCGTAGGCCCTAGGCCAACCCGTGCTCCTTGTGTTCGACCCTGGGAGCTATACCAGGTGAATCTCATAGCTAGGACCGCACTTCGTGTTTTGATTTCTGATTTCTTTCGCGGTTCGATATTTTTCTTGATTGAGTGACTCTGAGTGATAGAGGTCGCAACGACCTATTTAGTACCTTTACCTCGTTCGCTCGGGCCGCTTATCAATTGGCATGCTCTTGCATAACTGATAACGCAAAATCCCGAACAACTGAGGTAAAGGTATGAAATGAGGTCGTTGCGACCTCAGTCACTCGAATGCGTGTATCAAGAAAAATTAGACCACTACTAGAAATAAAATCAATCGAAAATGCGAAAGCGGTCTCGCTATGATATTAACCTGGTATAGCTCCCAGGGTCGAACACAAGGAGCACGGATTGGCTAGAAGCCTACGAAGTAGTAAAAAGAAAATAAAATGAAATAAAAGTGATTTTTAGTTGTTTTTGTTAATTTTTATATTTTTTTGGATTTTCAAAGATAAAGAAAATGAAAGAAAAGAAACTCAAGCCAACTTCAACAATTTATTAAACACACCAAAAATAATGCAAAAATTAAGGAAAAATTGTTTTTATGTTTTTTAAGTTTTTTACTGTTTTTGGTGAATTTTTGAAATTTTTCTAATGGGTAAATTATTTTCTAAAAATCAAACAGTGCTAAATAAAAGAGGTACTGTCCAGCAAGGCTTGAAACTCAAAAATAAAATATCTAAGAGTCTCACTACGCCCTGGAGGTAATTTTCCTGTATACTAGATAGAATAAGGAAAATTTAGGCACCCTAATTATTGTTTTTGGATTTTTAATTTATTTATTATAATTTTTATGGGTTTTTAGGGGTTTTTCGATTTTTAAGGTTTTTAAGTGATGAAAAATAGCCAAACTCGGCTGGAAAATCAAACAACAAGCAAACAACAATATCTAAATTTTTTAGAATTTTTGGTGGGGTTTTTATAATTTTTTGGTATTTTTAAATCTAAACAGTAACTAAAAAGGCTGTTTTTGAATTTTTAAAAATACTAAATGAAAATAAAAATGTCCTCAAAAATCACTGAAATTCCTACACCATGGCAAGAGCCACGTGTCAAAATCTCATTGGATTTGGAGGTCGTTTGATATTTTATTCAAAAATAACAAGGGGGCACTGTGCACAAGGACCAATGTGCAAATACCCGAGAATCTGGGGGCACTGGTGCAAATTACCCAGCAAGTCACGCGCGTGGCGCGTGGCTGGGGCACACAGGGACCTATCTGTAATAAAAACCTACTCCTTGGACCTTTTGGTAACTGGTACCAGAAAGTCCAAGGGTATGGTTGCAAATATACCACTAAAATCCGCACATGCGTGAATACAAAGCTCACAGGGGTATAACTGCAATTAACAGAAACTATTTCTTCATTTCATAACAGCCCAGATCTACAGGACAAAAGATGTAAAAAGCCCTAAGCTACACGTGACGACGCACGTGGTCACATACAAACAGGGGCATACATGCAATTAACAACAACCACAAGGTCCATAGTGCAAATAACCCTACGTAAATAAAGTTTTAAAACTATTTACAGGACTGGAAATAAAATGACAAACTAAGAGGGGGCCCTAAGATATTTACCCCTTTATTGGTCGACGGCCAGATGCGCGCCACGTGGGTGATCGGACGGCTGGGAATGGATGGCGCTTTACTCCTTCAGCTCCTGGGCTCAATCGACGGTGGCGAGAGGGGACACGTGGACGATCAAACGGTGCTGGGCTTCGGTGCCTCTCTCCTCTGGTGCAACGGTCCGGATGAGTCCCTCGGGTCGATCAACGGCTGCGGCTCCTCGAAAGATGGACGGCTGAGATTAGAACTGGAGCTGAGGCTTCATCGGACGGCTCTGGAGGATGGTGAAAGAACTCGACACCGGCGAACTTCGCCGGCCTCCTGCGTGCGCTACACTCCTCCTCAGTTGCTGCTGGATATCGGAACAGGTTCCCGGTGAAGGCCCGCAGCTGATGGTATTGGCCGATGGCCCAGCCGAACCCTGGAGGGGCTCCGGCGAGGCTGGCGGCGCGAAGCTCCGGTCTTGAATGTAAGGGGGGCTCAGATGCCTCCCTTTGGACCTGCAAAGTAGACAGAAAGCTTCGCGGGTCGAGGGCAAAGTGCCTCGACCCAAGGAAGCGAGATGATGGTGAACGGTGCGGTGGGGCGAAGGAGCTCCAGCGATGGGTAGACGGTGGAGCTCGACTCCCAGCTCCGGGGCGAGCTGGGTTGAACGAGTGGGCATAGAAGGTGCGTGGGGAAACGGCGGAGGTGATGGGGTGCTCCGATGATCGAAATAATACGCAGGATGGTCGGAATCAGGGAAGCACGGCGAACGGTCGATTTGGGGGTAACTCGAAATTAGACTAATCAAGAAAGAACGGAGGTTACCTGGGTGGTGTTGTAGACTATGCTGGAGCTCAGCTGGCTCCTGGTCCTCGCCTCAAGGGTCGTCAACTCCCGAGGCTCGAGCGCGCTCGCGGCGGCGCACGGCGGAGGGTACCACCGATCAATGATTTCCGGCTGCCCAGGCCTCGCTTCCACTCCTCCGTCCACGGCTGTCACTCAGGGATGAAGGAGGAGCTCCTTGGCGCTGAGGGGAAGATCAGAGATGGCGTGATTAGGTCGCCGGTGACGACCTTAAATATGGTGGAGGACCCGAGAAGAAGATGGTCGGGCAGGCTGGTCGGGTGTCGGATCCTCCGAACCATCCCCGGGCGAGGGTCCTGGATGTCCATGGAGTAATCGGGGCCCGGGGTTAAGGAAGAAGGCGGTCGGATCGAGCGGGGGTAATTGGAAGAAGTCGGGCGGGTCGAGCGGATCCGCGACTCTGTGGTCCAGGGGGGGGAGTTGACCGGGGGTCAACAATCCCCCGTGGACCAATCAGAGTCCGCCAATTATTGAATTCTTATTTGATTTTTTTGGGGATTTTAATGGCCGAATTTTTAAAAACTCAAAACATGAAAAATGTTTGTTTTAATTTTTTCTATTTTTTTGTGATTTTTAATAAATTTTTGGAAATAAAAATAAGGTATTTACATATTAGCTATACATAGGTATATATACACTATATTGATTTTTGATTTTTGATTTTTAATGATTTATTTTTATACATTTTTATTCCCATTTTATATTTTATTTATTTACAAGATAAAATGAGGAATAAAAGGCTATTTTTATTTTATTTTTATTGTTTATATACATAGGGGAAATAATTATTTATTTACACTTATATACATGGTATATGTACAAAGTATTTTTGTCTTTTAATTTTGTAATTTTTATTTGATTTTTGTTTTGTTTCTTTTTATTTATTTTATGTACAATATATAACATGGAATATTTACAAAAAGTTTTGGAAATAAATAAATTTATTTACAAGGTGGAATAGATAAAGAGAGGTGGTCTATGTACATGGTGTAAGGGTATTTTTGGATTTTTTATTTTTGTTTTGTTAATAGTTCTAAATATGTACAAATATATACAAACATATTTTTGGTTGAGGAAAATATTATTTTATTTATTTATATAAATATTTACACATGAGCCCCTATCTCCCTCTACTTGTGGCTTTTATGCGGTCAGGCCCATGCTGAGCCCTCCCTTGGGTTAGGTTGCTCAATATTTATTCTAAATATTTCCCTCTTTTTCTTTTTCTTCTTTATTCTTTTATTTTTGCACAAAAACATGCTAATTATCTATTTTTACAAACATGCATGCTTTTGCTAATTTTTCCTATTTACACATATCTACATGCATTTGCATAGGTTTTTGTAGCTAAAATATAAGAATAAAGAGTGATGAATGGGTATTCATCACCCCCCTATACTATACTTTGCTAGTCCCTTAGCAAACACTTATTTGAAAAAGAAGTGCAAAAGAAAGAAAAAGAAAAAGAAAAAGAGAATGTACATGGATCAAGGCTGATTATTAAACTTGCCTTCATTAAATTAAGGTATGGAGCTTAATCAGATCTTTGGATTATTGATGTGTCGGAACCTTATTTAGACTTAAGCTTAAAACCTAACAGCCTCCAAGTTCCACTATTCTATAACCAAGACTCCTCAATGCTCCAGATCAGAACAAGTCATCAATCACAAACCCTGAAGACCATGAATCTTTCCTTGTCCTGTGAAAGTGAGGTCTAAGCTCTCCACCTCAGAAATGGCAACTTGACAACCCTCCCTAACAAGGTAACTCTATGACCTCAATCTGGCCACTCTTTCCTCGAGGAGCGGGGTATTCCCTTCTAAGTTCAAGTACAACCAGCTCAAGAAGAGGGGGAAGAAGAGAATGGGTCAAGGCCAGTGTAGCCAAGTACCCTTGGGAGCTTGACCAGTGTAGCCAAGTCTCCCTGCTGCAAGCTACAACAGGTGGATCATGAAACCAAGCTTTGCTTATTGCACTTATATACATACTCCGGTGGGATTATCATTTTCTCTCAGACCCACCACTTTTTTGGAGTTATTTTCTTTTTCACATTTTTTTTTTCGAGTGCATCTATACAACATGTACATGTGCAGCATATATACAAGGAGTTTTTCCTCTTGAGCCAGTAGACTATCCCTCTTTTGAAGCTTTATTGCAACCCACAACTCCCGTCGTTAGACTTCATGGCAACCAGACCAAGTTGAGACGCACTTCCTTCACTAAATGAAGAAGAGAGGTTCCGCCTAGAAGTACTACCCTCATATGCTACCCCAAGTCAAGGAAGACTGCCTCCTCACCATCTCATCCGTAGAGAGCTCGGTGCATAGTGCGGTTGTCCAAGTAAAGCCATAATCTATATGAGTCATGTGTTGTTGTTAAGTGCTCTACTTAGGCTCATTGAGATGACATGTGATCATAGCCTAGTGGACTCAAAGAATTAAGTCACCATGGACCTGAAAAGCCTTAAACCTAAGCCCTATAAGGTTCCTCTCAGAAATTAGGTGGATTAAGATCTTAATCAAGCTCCATTTCTCAATTTGATTCCAGGCTAGTTTAAATGTCAACTATCATCCAGAAAAACTATATACATATGTACAAAAAGATGCATATTTACACAACATTTTACAATCATGCAAAATTTTTGAAAAATGTTTTGAAATCATGAATGATGATGCATGAAGTGCAAGTTTTGCAAAAAGGTATTTGCACACATTTACACAAAATTTTTGCAAACTTTTGATTTTTCAAAACATTTTGGAAAAATTTTGTACTATATACATAATTTTGATACAAAAATATTTACACAAGCTTTACACAAACGATTTTTGAAATCATTTTTACAAAAATAATTTGTACACTAGCTATGTATGTGCAAATAAAAGAAGATATGTACATGAAAATTTTTAATTTTTGTGGTTTTTAGCCATTTTTATTTATTAACACACTCACACAAAGTACGAGTTATGGCTAAAGTATATATGAAATATATACACACCCCCCTATACTTAGCTCGAACGATGTCCTCAGAGTCAAGAGCGATGAAGAAGACATAACTCGTGCTCTGTATAGGGAAGTGAAAAGGAAGGCTATACAAAAGGAGAATAAGAAGTCAAAAGGGGCTCGGGTCTTCCCCCTATACTTAGGATCAAATAATCCTAAGTATAGCAGGCTGTATACTAAGGGAAAACCGAGTGGAGAATGTACAGGGTCTACCCCCCCTATACTTAGGGCAAAATATCCCTAAGTATAGGCATCAAAACAGGGGTAGCAAGACACGAAGAAAATCACGAATATATACAAGAAGGAGGACATCACTCCCCCTATACTTAAGGTGGAGAACCTTAAGTATAGGCAACAACAGGAGTGATGGAACAGAACGAAGAACAACCCGGTGTTTTCACCCCCCTATACTTAGGATGAGAAATATCCTAAGTATAGCAAAGATAATCCTAGGTGAGACCTGGGGTGAAAACAAGAACGGAAGAAAGAAGGATCAAAATAAGACGAAACACGTATATACAAAAGAGTACAATGCTGAGGTGCCTCTCAACAAGCGCTAGATTTTACGCCCCTAGCTGGGCGCAAAGGCTAGGATAATGCAGTATCAAGGTTCAGGACGGCATCGGTAAGGCGAATGCCGTACTGTCGCCGCAGTCTCGGTGTGAGAACAACGACGAACTCAGCAGTGTAAAGTACGACACCCAGGTATGCAATCAAGCGGGTGTCTGCTACCGGCCAAAGATATGGAAATAAGTGGTCGGGATCCGGTAGCACAAAGGAAATCATCGGCTCTGGTTCAGACTGGAGTAGAAATGTGGAGCCGAAGAAATCAAACGTGGAGAAGGATGGATCAGTCATGGAATCCTCCACGTCAATCACCGTCTCAAAAAGATGTGGAAGGTCAGGATCAGGAGACTCTCTAAGAAGACTGATATCCGATGAATGAAATGGAAGAAGATCAGGCAGATCATCGAATATCTCCAGGATGGGCTCATCCTCGCGAGGGTCGTCGAGGTGAGAAGAATCAAAATCAGAATCATCTAAAGACTCGGTTTCGTGTTCCCCCAGATCGGAAACACTCTCAGTAGGTGAAACCGAGTACTCATCGAGTGCGGCATCCTCCCGCAGATAACCCTCGGGGAGAGATGCAAGATCAGAAGTGAGAAGAAGAGGATCAGAATCTAGGTAGGCATCTGCGCTGCTATCAAGTGTCCACTCAGTGCACCAGGCTGCATCATCATCTGAAGTGTAAGTCTCGGCAATCTGGAAGCAGGAGAAGGAACTCGTCAACAACGCGGAAACTGGCAAAGTGTCTGCAGCTGATCCTCGCTCTGCGGCTATGCTGGCTGTCAGCTGGTCCTCAGGAAGTGTATCTATCTCGACGAAGTGGAGGACAAAAGGCTCGGAGACGGGACTCTCAGTGTCTGTACTCTCAATGTGCTGTCCATCCTCAAGCTGTGGCTGTTGGGCTGAGTCCTGGTAACTGACTGCATCCGAGAAGTGTCTCTGCAGGAAGGAGACTGACTCCTCCGGGACTGGAAGCTGAAGTGTCTGAATCAATGGCTGCAAAAGCTGGGGCTCCTCCGGCTCCTGGAGTATCAGAAGATCTGATATCCAAGACTCGTCAACAGGAAACTCTGGGGCTGACTCGAACTCCAACTGGAAAGCCAACGGGAACTCAAGTGGACTCTGGGTCCGAACCTCTGCTATCGCGGTCATCTCCTCTGTCAATGGTACGGTATCATCCAAATCCTCGGGCTGGTGTGTAGAAGCTGACTCATCATGTAAAGTGACACACCGCACTGGTACGGCATCGTCCACATGTGTTGTCCCGACCATGGCATCTCGCGAAGAAGATCTCTGTGAAAGTAACCTCGAGATGGTATCCAGGAAGTGAATGTCGGAACTGCGGTGTGAACCGCCACATGTGGTAATCACCAGTGCTATCTGCTCCGCGGTCATCCCCCGCATGGAGATCTCTATCAAATCTGTAAGTGGAAGTCCGTGCTCTGGAAATCTCCTCAAGAGGTCAAGAAACCTCGGCCATGCCTCGTGCAATGGCTCTTGGGGGTCAACTGAAAAGTCCATGATCAAAGACTGCATCAACTCTGCTCTACGTGGAGGGAAGTATCTCTGTAGAAACTCTCGGCGTAGCTCTCCCCACGTCTCGAATGTCCTCCCCAATCGTCGGTGCCACCTCATGGCTCTGTCGTGAAGCGTGAAGGGGAAGGTCCTTCTCATCAGCTCCTCTGCAGTGATGTATGAATATCTCTGTGCTCTACAAAACTCCTCGAAAGCTGACAGGTGAAAGTAAGGCTCCTCGTGCGCCTCTCCTGAAAATGTCGGCAGTCGCTGAACGTAATCCAAATCCAACACGAATGGACCTAATGTAGAAGCTGACTGAGCTCCATGTGCTATCTGCTCCTCCATCCCTCCAGAATAGGATCTGTCTGCTGATCTCCACTGCTCTCTCTGGTCACGAACGGAGTGCGCTCTCAACTCAGCAACGGCATCGTCCGGGTCTCGCATCTGCTCTGTCTGATCTCCTCGGACGTCTAGCACAGCATGCCCAGAGTGATGAGATGAAAGGGAGGGAGGGAGCGGGAGGTTGGTCGGAGATCCGACCTCCCTAGAAGGTGGACTGGAGTGATGGTCAGAAGACGGAGAAGAAGCCGTAAGAGTCGGCTCAAAGTGAGGGGGATCCATCATCCAGGGGTCAAGGAGAAGAGAATGAAGTGAAGGGAGGAGAGGGTGGGGAAATAGAAGAAGAAAGGATCGAAGGGATCTGGCAATCAAACAAGATGAGCAAGCAAACCCCCAATTCACCTACGCACACAAAGCTGAAGACCGAAGGGATTGGTCAATTATCTTGTCGATTTTATTTTAGGTGATAATCCAGTCTATCAGAGCGATTACGTGAGGTAAATAGGTGTCCAAATCTCTCTCAACCGACTGTCCCGTACTGAAAGCCGGTAATCAGTCAAGAGAAGATCGGAGGCTCTATCCTAATGTGCGGATCACTCTCTCGCTCATCCAAACCAGACAAGGAGGGGATTACTCTCCCCAAGACAGATTTTTCGGTGAAGTGTCTTTTAGGTCAAGTAAGATTAGCAGTCCCGATTTTATTGTTTTTGTTTTTAGATATTTTTCAATAAAAAGAAACGCCTAACGAATTTTTCGGTTCTCCTGGTTATTAAGTCCAAAAACGGGGGGAGAAGTCGAAAAAGCCGATGCACGTGAAATCAATGATGCATGCTGAGTAAGAAATGCGTACCTGCCGCCAGCACTCTACATGCAAAATGATCCGCACATAAAAAAAACAGAAAATAAAACTAAGCTATATGATGCACGGTAAAAAGCCGAGTCCTAAACAGGCAATTTCTATTGATCGTGAAGAACAATAGTTAGTCAACCGAATCGAGTCCGGAGTCCGATCTTGGGAGTCACTCGGTGCCCGCCACAACGGGTCCTGCCAGCGCTGTATGTGACTCCTAACGGCACGTGGTCTCAAATCCAATCAAACTAACTTTTTCAGTGAATTTTAATAAGGTCCAATTACGTTCTATAGGAACAGATATTCTATTAAGTGTTGGGCCTTAGAGATCCTACGTCACAATCAACAAAAATCCTATGTCTAGGGGCTCGATCAAAAACCGCGAAAAATCCGGAAAATGACAGTAATAAAGGAAAAAGAAAACCGCGATAAAAGCCGCGAAAAAGCCGCAGGTCCTAATGGGTCCCCCGAGCACGCCGGTGCTCGGCGAAACAGACCCGCTACGGTCTAAGTCTAAGAGTCCAAACAGTCTCAGAGTCCTGTATTATTACAATTAATAATGAATGAAATAAACTATCCTACTGCCTCACTCCACTCAACTCTCTCCTCTCGCTCTCTCCTGCGGCTTCATAGAGAAGGAAGCCGCCTCCGAGCTCCGCGGCTGCACCGGCTCCTCGAAATTCGCCTCCGCGGTCCTCGGGCCCTCGCAAGAAAAGAAAGAAAGTGGTCAGACCAATAAAATAATCAAATAATAAATGAAAATAAAAACAAGGGTATATGTGCAAAAATGAAAATAAAATAACCACACAAATAAAACAAAAATAAAAAGAAAAGAAAATCAAAATAAAACAAAATAAAACAAAAAGAAAGTAAATACGAAAGCCGCGAAAAGCCGCGAGCTCCGAAGAGCCGCGAAAAACCGCGAAAACAAAAACGAAAATAAAAACACTACTAAGCCGTGCTCCCCGGCAACGGCGCCATTCTGATAACGCAAAATCCCGAACAACTGAGGTAAAGGTATGAAATGAGGTCGTTGCGACCTCAGTCACTCGAATGCGTGTATCAAGAAAAATTAGACCACTACTAGAAATAAAATCAATCGAAAATGCGAAAGCGGTCTCGCTATGATATTAACCTGGTATAGCTCCCAGGGTCGAACACAAGGAGCACGGATTGGCTAGAAGCCTACGAAGTAGTAAAAAGAAAATAAAATGAAATAAAAGTGATTTTTAGTTGTTTTTGTTAATTTTTATATTTTTTTGGATTTTCAAAAGATAAAGAAAATGAAAGAAAAGAAACTCAAGCCAACTTCAACAATTTATTAAACACACCAAAAATAATGCAAAAATTAAGGAAAAATTGTTTTTATGTTTTTTAAGTTTTTTACTGTTTTTGGTGAATTTTTGAAATTTTTCTAATGGGTAAATTATTTTCTAAAAATCAAACAGTGCTAAATAAAAGAGGTACTGTCCAGCAAGGCTTGAAACTCAAAAATAAAATATCTAAGAGTCTCACTAAGCCCTGGAGGTAATTTTCCTGTATACTAGATAGAATAAGGAAAATTTAGGCACCCTAATTATTGTTTTTGGATTTTTAATTTATTTATTATAATTTTTATGGGTTTTTAGGGGTTTTTCAATTTTTAAGGTTTTTAAGTGATGAAAAATAGCCAAACTCGGCTGGAAAATCAAACAGCAAGCAAACAACAATATCTAAATTTTTTAGAATTTTTGGTGGGGTTTTTATAATTTTTTGGTATTTTTAAATCTAAATAGTAACTAAAAAGGCTGTTTTTGAATTTTTAAAAATACTAAATGAAAATAAAAATGTCCTCAAAAATCAATGAAATTCCTACACCATGGCAGGAGCCACGTGTCAAAATCTCAATGGATTTGGAGGTCGTTTGATATTTTATTCAAAAATAACAAGGGGGCACTGTGCACAAGGACCAATGTGCAAATACCCGAGAATCTGGGGGCACTGGTGCAAATTACCCAGCAAGTCACGCGCGTAGCGCGTGGCTGGGGCACACAGGGACCTATCTGTAATAAAAACCTACTCCTTGGACCTTTTGGTAACTGGTACCAGAAAGTCCAAGGGTATGGTTGCAAATATACCACTAAAATCCGCACATGCGTGAATACAAAGCTCACAGGGGTATAACTACAATTAACAGAAACTATTTCTTCATTTCATAACAGCCCAGATCTACAGGACAAAAGATGTAAAAAGCCCTAAGCTACACGTGACGACGCACGTGGTCACATACAAACAGGGGCATACATGCAATTAACAACAACCACAAGGCCCATAGTGCAAATAACCCTACGTAAATAAAGTTTTAAAACTATTTACAGGACTGGAAATAAAATGACAAACTAAGAGGGGGCCCTAAGATATTTACCCCTTTATTGGTCGACGGCCAGATGCGCGCCACGTGGGTGATCGGACGGCTGGGAATGGATGGCGCTTTACTCCTTCAGCTCCTGGGCTCAATCGACGGTGGCGAGAGGGGACACGTGGACGATCAAACGGTGCTGGGCTTCGGTGCCTCTCTCCTCTGGTGCAACGGTCCGGATGAGTCCCTCGGGTCGATCAACGGCTGCGGCTCCTCGAAAGATGGACGGCTGAGATTAGAACTGGAGCTGAGGCTTCATCGGACGGCTCTGGAGGATGGTGAAAGAACTCGACGCCGGCGAACTTCGCCGGCCTCCTGCGTGCGCTACACTCCTCCTCAGCTGCTGCTGGATATCGGAACAGGTTCCCGGTGAAGGCCCGCAGCTGATGGTATTGGCCGATGGCCCAGCCGAACCCTGGAGGGGCTCCGGCGAGGCTGGCGGCGCGAAGCTCCGGTCTTGAATGTAAGGGGGGCTCAGACGCCTCCCTTTGGACCTGCAAAGTAGACAGAAAGCTTCGCGGGTCGAGGGCAAAGTGCCTCGACCCAAGGAAGCGAGATGATGGTGAACGGTGCGGTGGGGCGAAGGAACTCCGGCGATGGGTAGACGGTGGAGCTCGACTCCCAGCTCCGGGGCGAGCTGGGTTGAACGAGTGGGCGTAGAAGGTGCGTGGGGAAACGGCGGAGGTGATGGGGTGCTCCGATGATCGAAATAATACGCAGGATGGTCGGAATCAGGGAAGCACGGCGAACGGTCGATTTGGGGGTAACTCGAAATTAGACTAATCAAGAAAGAACGGAGGTTACCTGGGTGGTGCTGTAGACTATGCTGGAGCTCAGCTGGCTCCTGGTCCTCGCCTCAAGGGTCGTCAACTCCCGAGGCTCGAGCGCGCTCGCGGCGGCGCACGGCGGAGGGTACCACCGGATCAATGATTTCCGGCTGCCCAGGCCTCGCTTCCACTCCTCCGTCCACGGCTGTCACTCAGGGATGAAGGAGGAGCTCCTTGGCGCTGAGGGGAAGATCAAAGATGGCGTGATTAGGTCGCCGGTGACGACCTTAAATATGGTGGAGGACCCGAGAAGAAGATGGTCGGGCAGGCTGGTCGGGTGTCGGATCCTCCGAACCATCCCCGGGCAAGGGTCCTGGATGTCCATGGAGTAATCGGGGCCCGGGGTTAAGGAAGAAGGCGGTCGGATCGAGCGGGGGTAATTGGAAGAAGTCGGGCGGGTCGAGCGGATCCGCGACTCTGTGGTCCAGGGGGGGAGTTGACCGGGGGTCAACAATCCCCCGTGGACCAATCAGAGTCCGCCAATTATTGAATTCTTATTTGATTTTTTTGGGGCTTTTAATGGCCGAATTTTTAAAAACTCAAAACATGAAAAATGTTTGTTTTAATTTTTTTCTATTTTTTTGTGATTTTTAATAAATTTTTGGAAATAAAAATAAGGTATTTACATATTAGCTATACATAGGTATATATACACTATATTGATTTTTGATTTTTGATTTTTAATGATTTATTTTTATACATTTTTATTCCCATTTTATATTTTATTTATTTACAAGATAAAATGAGGAATAAAAGGCTATTTTTATTTTATTTTTATTGTTTATATACATAGGGGAAATAATTATTTATTTACACTTATATACATGGTATATGTACAAAGTATTTTTGTCTTTTAATTTTGTAATTTTTATTTGATTTTTGTTTTGTTTCTTTTTATTTATTTTATGTACAATATATAACATAGAATATTTACAAAAAGTTTTGGAAATAAATAAATTTATTTACAAGGTGGAATAGATAAAGAGAGGTGGTCTATGTACATGGTGTAAGGGTATTTTTGGATTTTTGATTTTTGTTTTGTTAATAGTTCTAAATATGTACAAATATATACAAACATATTTTTGGTTGAGGAAAATATTATTTTATTTATTTATATAAATATTTACACATGAGCCCCTATCTCCCTCTACTTGTGGCTTTTATGCGGTCAGGCCCATGCTGAGCCCTCCCTTGGGTTAGGTTGCTCAATATTTATTCTAAATATTTCCCTCTTTTTCTTTTTCTTCTTTATTCTTTTATTTTTGCACAAAAACATGCTAATTATCTATTTTTACAAACATGCATGCTTTTGCTAATTTTTCCTATTTACACATATCTACATGCATTTGCATAGGTTTTTGTAGCTAAAATATAAGAATAAAGAGTGATGAATGGGTATTCATCAACACATTTGCATTCATCACCATTTAATTTCTAAAAAAGGTGCATTATTTAGTTTCGTTCACACATTGCATTTCATTATTTCTTGCATAAAACTTTCCAATCATGCATCATATTGCATTTAATTAATCGCATCTTTGAAATAAAAAAACCATAAAATCTCTCTTTTGAAAATCTAACTCCATGTTGTTTAAAAATTAAATCTAGATCCTCATATTACCTCCCTTATTTTTACCTTAAGACATGCCCAAGATCGATCACATTAAAATAAAGTTTATATATTATTATTTTTTATTGTGGTTTTTAACAGATCGATTTCTTCCCCCCAACTACAATATAATTCACACTAATTAAGAAGGGTAGAAAGCAGTTTCATCACCTACTCCTTAGGATTATCTTGAAAATCTTGGCTATCGTTGGGCCTCCAAACTTAGTGATCGCGTCCCTCTCTCCTAGTGCACCATTCTCAAAGGAAGAATGGCGTCTGATGCCTTTGAAGTGATTTCAGAAATACTCACACATTGGAATTACAACAAAACCAAAGCCTTGGTCTTCAAATTAGATCTCAAAAAGGCTTCGACGCTCTTAGATGAAGCACCATGCTCAAAATGCTATCATTTACACCCCCCCCCTCTTTGTCAACTAGATCTCAAACCTTTTGAAAAGCACGACTATATCACTCAAAATCAATAACTCCACATCTGGTTTCTTCAAGACATCTTGTGGTGTCAGACAAGAAGACCCTCTATCACCCCACTGATTAATACACACAATAAACATCCTTGAGAGGATGCTTCAAAATCTAGTTAAAGTAAAGATGATTGAGGGGTTTTAGATCACCGTAAAAGCTGTGGTTATCACTGATATGCTTTTTGTGGATGACATCCTCATTTTCATAAGATTCAATGAAAATGCTCTCAAATGACTCAAGTTTACATTAAAAGTGTTTTCCGAGCTCTCTAGTCTAAGCGTGAATGAAGACAAGTCCTAGATACATTGACTCAATCTTTCAGATTCTGAAACTAACCCGATATTCTCAATTTTAAATTAGCATCTTGATAACTTTCCCAACATTTATCTCAGGATCCCCCTTTCTCGCAAACCTCTCAAGAGAAACAATTGGCTCTATTATGGAGTAATTTGACAAAAAGCTCCTTGGATGTAAATCTCACAAGCTTTGATCCCATCTTGTATATCACTTTTTAACTCGTCATTAACAGCACAAATTCATCAAATGCTAGACTCCTTAAAATCTCAATCCTGCTAGAGATTGATAAAATTCAAAATAGGTTTTTTTGAAGCGGCACTTTAAAAAAAACATTGGCACCAAGCCCCATGGGAGCTCATTTGTAATCCTAGAAATAATGATGGTTGGGGAATCTTCGACCTAAAGACCTTTAACTGCTCCTCGTTATCCAAATCTTGGATCAAATTTCAAGAAAATTCGGGGTCGCTATTCACATGAATAATTCACAGCAAAATACACAACACTATACCTTACCCTATTCAAGAACATCACCTTCCCCACGACTCCCCTTTTTTGGCAATCCATTATAAAAGGCTCGGAGGGCATTCACCTTTTATGGTTTCCCACTCCTTAGGTTCGGGAGAAAACTCCCTCCTTTGGGCCGACAACATTGATACCAATTCTCAACCCTCAATCCTCATCCTTGATCTAGATCTTTGCTAAAAATAAACACGTCTCCCTAGCACAAGCCTATTCTACACTTGGGGTAAAGAAAAACTAGTTTAAGGCCCTGTATCCAAAAGATCAAACTCCCACCTAGACATTCTCAAACTTATGGATTTCCTCCATAACCACACACCACATCCCGACACCCTGGACTCAATTTTCTTTCCATGTAGAACCTCCAACATTAGATTAACTAACCATTTATATAACATGCTTGCTCATGGAGGCTTGAACGCTAAACTTAAGGCTCGCTTTTGGTCATAATCTTTCCATCCACACATAATTTTTTCTCAGAATTATTTATATTTTCCCATGATAAAATATTATAATTATTGTGGGGGTCTATTCATAACAAACTTAGGATAAAGATTGGACTTTCTACTCGAATTTTTTTTATTTTTTCCTTGTTAAATTATTCTAATTATTGAGGGAACCTTGAGGATTTTTCTGAACAACATAATTGATGCTCAAAGTCCCAATCCCATTAATAGATATCTACCATACATATGTCAATTCAGTAGGTGATAGGAAGGAGGGATGTTCGAGGATGTACCATGGTACTATCCCCCTCCCCTCCCCCCATCCCCAACTGCTAAAGAGGATGCACTTCTCATTAATCATTCATCCTAAGCTTATTTTCCATGCCATATGATGTCTTTTCGATAAAGTTCATATTTAATTTTATTCATTAACTTATGATTTGCATCTAAGAACTTGCCAGCTCTGTGAGTCCTCGCCCCCACACCTACCGATAACTAGCGAATAAGAAGTAGATCTCTGTGGCAACAATCTCCTCAAAGCCATAGCTGAAGGGCAAGCCTTCCCTTTTTGTTTTAAGTAGGAAAAAATATTCTCCTAAATTAGTTTTTGTCACCTTTATGATAATCTTTGGTTGCAATAGATGTCAAGGCCATATGGGGTTTGTTATGCTTTATTCATGGCCCTCATCATGGACTTGGACGGAAATTTTATGTTTACTATTGTTCTTTTTGGTAGAATGAATAATTATCGTTTATCTAAAAAATTTATCCAACTTACTCCCTAAACCTTCTACAAAGAAATGATAAATTACGTATTCATATTGCTTTTCTTACACGGTAAAGTTTTAAAGTCAACATCTTGAATTGGTTCGATACTTCGATAACGATTACACCTTGATAAGGATGGTATTAATTGTTGTGACATGATTTTCTTCAATAAATTATACCATGCTGGTCATGAAGAAAGAAATGAGAAGTTATGACTATGAAAATATATGGCTATGGTGAGTTGGGCATATAGAAAAGATGAAGGCGTTACCTTAAGTCAAATCCCGTGGAAACCGGTGGCACATACTTTCCTTTCAATCCTTCTACTACATTGAATTTTGGGATTTTCACACTTATGTTCATACCTTCGAGTTTCTGAAAATATACTTATGTTCCTACTTTCTTTGAAATAATCATATGTTCTTATAGTCTTATGAATAATACAATATTGTTCTTCGTTAATGTAATAGAAGTACATATGTAAGACCGGAAGGATAATATTTGTAAGAATAGAAGACGATAAATGTTATTGTAAAAAATTAGGGTTGGGGAAATTTGGGGTATTAATGTATGATCCTTTGAATTTACTTATATAATTTTTGACTCTTTGCGCAATTGACTTTATAACTTCGCCTCAATTATTTCATGGATTAGGAAACAAGATAGTGAGTGGAGGAGATTGATTGAGAGCTGTGACGTCGGTTAAGATTGACTGAGACCGATTATTAATATTATCATGAGGACGACTAAATGGAGTTTCTTAATTAGGGATCCATGTAAGAGAAAAAATAATTGGAAATCAAATTAATCGGTTTAGAGGATGGCATTAAATTTCCAAATATAGCATAGTGCTTAATAATTGAAATAATCATGAGCCGTACAATTAAAGGGCAGCGCAGATGAGTCACCATATATCTGCAGTGCATTTTCCGGGAGAGTATCCTCTGTAATGGCATTTACATCAAGGTTACTATATATATATATATATATATATATATATATGTATATATATATATATATATATATATAGAGAGAGAGAGAGAGAGAGAGAGAGAGAGGTGTGACCCTAAGAGAGCAAAAAGTTGTGAGAGTATAAGAGGAATGATTCTGGACCACGTGATTTTGTTTTCTCTCTTCTGGTATTCTCTCTCCTGTGTGAATCATGTGATACAGAATCACACCTCTCATGCTCTCACAACTTTTTGCTCTCATAGGAATACCCATATATATAGGAAAAAATGGGATTGTCCATACCCTATTTTTCGTCAATTTTTTTTATTTTTTTAAATATCATAATGTATATTCATCCCTATATCTCTCCTTTATGTCATTCGAATTTCGTCAGAAACAGACTCCTACAGCCTCCATCGAGATGATGTCGATTTAAAAAATTCTGTTACCGTTAAAAAATGTTTGTCTGGATGGAGGCCATAGGAGTCTCTGTTTCTGACGAAATTCGAATGACATATATAAGGGATATAGGGATGAATATAAATGATGATATTTTTCAAAAAAATAAAAAAATTATGAAAATAAAGTGGGGCAACCATGTTGGCTGCCCGAGGGGGCAACCACATATAACCCCCATATATATATGGAAAAAATGGGGTTGCCCCCTGGGGGCAGCCAACATGGCTACCCCCGCCCCATTTTTCCTAAAATTTTTTTATTTTTTTTGAAAAATAACACCGTGTATATTCATCCCTATATCCCTCCTATATGTCATTCGAATTTCGTTAGAAACAGAGACTCCTCTGGCCTCCATCGAGATGATGTCGATTTAAAAAATTCTGTTACCGTTAAAAAATGACTGTCTGGATGGAGGCCGTAGGAGTCTCTGTTTCTGACGAAATTCGAATGGTATATAGGAGGGATATAGGGATGAATATACATGGTGCTATTTTTCAAAAAAAAATAAAAAAATTTGACAAAATAAGGTGGGGGCAGCCATGTTGGGGGCAGCCACATATGACCCTATATATATATATATATATAGGGTAAAATGGGGCTGCACCCAGGGAGTAGCCAACTTGGCTACTCCCACCAGTATTTTCCCTCATTTTTTTATTTTTTTGAAAAATAAAATTTTATATATTCATCATTATATCCCTCTCACATTCTGTTAAAATTTCGTCAGAAACAGAGACTTCTAAGCCCTCCATCCAGACGTCATTTTTTAACGGTCGCAGGATTTTTTAAATCGACCATGTTTGGATGGAGGTCGTAGGAGTCTCTGTTTCTGACGAAATTTTAATAGAATGTGAGAGGGATATAATGCTGAATATACAAAATTTTATTTTTCAAAAAAATAAAATAATGAGGGGAAAATAGGGGTGGGAGTAGCCAAGTTGGCTACTCCCTGGGGGCAGCCCCATTTACCCATATATATATATATATATATATATATATATATATATATATATATATATATATATATATATATATGGGTAAAATGGGGCTGCCCCCAGGGAGTAGCCAACGTGGCTACTCCCACCCATATTTTTTCCTCATTTTTTTATTTTTTTTGGAAAATAAAAATTTGTATATTCATCATTATCCCTCTCACATTCTATTAAAATTTCGTCAGAAACAGAGACTCCTAAGCCCTCCATCCAGACGTCATTTTTTTAACGGTCGCAGGATTTTTTAAATCGACTATGTTTGGATGGAGGCCGTAGGAGTCTCTGTTTCTGGCGAAATTTTAATAGAATGTGAGAGGGATATAATGATGAATATTCAAATTTTTATTTTCCAAAAAAATAAAAAAATGAGAGAAAAATAGGGGTGGGAGTAGCCACGTTGGCTACTCCCTGGGGGCAGCCACATTTACCTATATATATATATATATATATATATATATATATATATAGGGAAATTATCCAATGAGCCCTGTGCCCATTTGAGATGAGATGAGCCCACTCATTTTTTACCAATATTTTTCATCATTTTGAATTCAATGCTTATTTATTTACTGTTGTTATATCATATTCTTACTACTAGTAACTATTTTCAGGGAAAAAACCTTAAAAGTCATACAAAATGATTGTATTATTATTTGTATTACTAGTCTCATTTTTATTCTTACTAATGACCATTTCTTGTGAATCTAAGATTCTCTTTATATGAAAATAGTTACTAATAGTAAGAATATGATATAACAACAGTAAATAAATAAGCATTGAACTCAAAATGATGAAAAATATTAGTAAAAAATGAGTGGGCTCATCTCATCTCAAATGGGCACAGGGCCCATTGGATAAGCCCCATATATATATATATAGGAGAAACTTCAAATGAGGCAGGATTGCAACGCTTTTATGGTGAGTCATCCATCATCATCCATCTATTTTTAATCGCACGGTCGTAATTAATGATGATTTAATTATAATATTTAAATGGTCGAAAACCCATTTTGGTCTTTTTATCACATTCTAAATATAGAATGTGATAACTATATTTCCTAATTTCTCTCCTGATTAATCAATTACAGGGGACCAAGGCCGCCGCCATAAGGGGGAAGGGCATTCAACAACAGCGAGGCAGGACAGGAGGCGCTGGAGCGGCCGGAGGGGGGCGGCTGCGGCGCTGGAAGCTTCGGCGAGGAGAACGGTGGGGCGCGGCACCGTTCGCGGAGGCGCAGGCAGTTACGAAAGGTGCGGGGGCGGGTCGTGCATGGATGATCTCGCGTGTGCGGCAAGGTCGGTGGATATGGAGGCCTCACTGCGGAGGCGCAGAGTCAGGCAGGGTCGCGCTGCCTTACGCGCGTGCTAGAGAGGTGGCGATCCGCGCGGGCGACGCCGACCTCAGGTGGAGGATGGCCGGCGGGACCTCAAGTGGAGGATGGTCGGCGATCCGCGTAGTCTCTCGCTCTCTCTCGATCGTTCAACGGAGATGCGAGATCGTTCGGCGGATGGGCGGCCGCCACCTGCCGATCTGGAGGAGGAGCGGTAGAGGTGATCTTCCGGAGTTGCACGTCGTTCGACGGAGGTGCGCCGCGGCGAAGGTCGTTTGGTGGAGGTTCGACGGAGGTGCGTGGCTGCCCCTCTTTGCGCGTCGTTCGACGGATGGGTGGCCGCCACCTGCAGATCTGGAGGAGGAGCGGTAGAGGTGATCTTCCGGAGTTGCACGTCGGATGATGGTGGCTCCCCTTGGCCCCGCTCTCCTTTAGGCTGCGCTCCGCCTACGCTTCCTCCAATGCGGTACCTCGCCGTCGACTCCGAAGCGTCGAGATGTGCGCGGAGGAGGGCCCTTAGCTTTTTTTACAAATCGTGGTTTTTTTACAAAGTTGGGAATGATTTATAGAAAAATTGAATTTTTTTATAATATCATGTCAATTTTTTTACATGTTTTCAATATCTAACAGTGTACTTATTTGTCCAGAACTCTACAGAAATATTACAAAGTGATCAGATCATCTTACAAAAGAGCGCCTAAAATTTACAAAGTGATCAGACACTCTTACAAAGGAGGGAGATTCAGTTACATTATTGTACAATAATTTTACTTAACTGATATTCATATTTACATATCTAAGTACCTTTTTTTACAAATCTCAATGTTTTTTCTCTATTTTGCAGGACTCGAAAACATGTATGGCAATTGAACTTTAACGCAAATGGAAAACATGCATGAATTTTACAAAGGAGGGAGATTCAGTTACAAAGATTCACGGATTTTTCACAAAACAAACATACACAACTACAAAAAAGTTGAAGTTTACAAAGAGGAAAAATACTCTTTCAAAAAACTCGTTGGAATTACAAAATGAATGTACACATTTACAAAACTGATACAATCATTTATAATATGAAATTACAGTAATAAAATGAAATCATTAATGAAATTTTACAAAGAGTAAAATATAATTTACAAAAACTCGTTGTAATTTACAAAGTTGTGGTTGATTTCAGATCGTTTGAAACAAAATCGGAAATTAATCAATAAAGGCATTTGTGAAAATACCAAATCGAGAAAAGATTAGAATGGCAATTTGAAACCAATAAATGAAACTCGAAATTAATGAAATCACTTTGACGAAAATGCCCTTTTGGATGAGGTTTTTGATGCAACCGTCAGATTGAGATCTGACGAATCTGCTCGATGGCTCACCACAATATTGGTGAGACCCCACCTCATTTGAAGTATATATATAGGATATCTTTCAAATGAGACATGGTCCTTCTATCCCTAAATAAGGCCAACGACCTCATGCGTCCATAATTAATCAATCGGTTATTATTAAACGTATGTTATAATTATTATTTAATTAACCAAAAACCCATTTTGGTCATTGTTCATAATCTAAATATAATATGTAATAACCAAATTTATCTCCTCATTAATCTCTCTCATAATATTTCCTTTTAATTTCAAAATCTCGCGCAAAATGTGAGAAGAAGAGGAGGACGTCAAGCTCCCCACGTCTCTCCGTCATCTTCGTCGTGGGAGGACGAGGATCACGTCGAGCTTCACGCATCTCTCGGTCATCTTCGTCGTAGGAGGACGAGGATCACGTTGAGCTTCGCGTGTCTCTCCGCCATCGTTCTCTTCGTCGTGCGCACATCGGAGATCTTGTCTCCGTCGTCAGGTATCGTCAACCTCCTCGTCGCCTCCATCTTCATCTTCACCGTCGACTATGAAGATGACGATCGAATACTCCTTGAAGCGATTTTTAGCATCATGCGCGGCCTCGTTGGTAAGGAAGAAGTCGATGGCATGTGTAGTTTTCAGGTAATGATGTTACAGCTCTCCGGAAAGACCTTCATGCAAAGACGACAACAACACGTAGATCGGATGATGATACGTGTACACAGTGCTGCAACCAATCCTGGATGAAGAACGATTCGCAGTTTGATACAATATTAATATGTATTATACAAATTTGTTATGTATTTTTACAAATCAAATGGTTGCGAATGAAAATTATATTTTTTTATAGATCTTGTATATATTGATGTGCATTAGATATTTTGGATGTGCATTATACATTTTAGATGTATTTTATACAAATCTGGTTTATATATTTGCATCAATTAAGCATGAATGACTACCACAATTTTTACAAAAAAAAACTATACACATTTTATTATACAAAGAACCATACAATCGTTACAAAGAACCACATATTAATTACTAATATGAATTGTATTTTACAAAGAACCATGCAAAATTTACAAATAACGGATGCTTTTTGAAACAATGGATTTTATAAAAAAAATAATGCAGTCATTATAAAAGGAATCTTAAATTCTACAAAAAATTCGTGACGATACAAAAATATGCCCCAGAAATATTGTCGAGCAAAAAATTGGATATTTTTTAAATATGGTATTGTGAAAAATATCAAAAATAAAATTAGCTAAATTTAGTAATTTGGAATATTAATTAGTGTGTATAATTAATACAAAAATTGATGACCAAAATGTCCTTTTGGCAACAAAATTGAAGGTGTCGTTGGATTTGAATCCGATGACCAAGACCGTTGGCCTTTCCTAGGAATAGAAGATATATATATAGGGGGCCTTTCAAATAGGACGCAGTCCTTCCTGAGTTCAGGAAGGCCGTCCATTTTTTGTATAAAAACGAGCACTTTAGTAGAATACGTACACCGTTTGTATTATAGATGCACATTATAAATACAAAGCCGCATATAAAACTGCGTATTATAATACAAACATTAAAATTGCATATTATAATACACAATTGTATATGTATTCTACCAAAGTCATCTTGTTTTATACAAAAAAGGGCTGGCCTTCCTGAACTATGGAAGGACTGCATCCTATTTGAAAGAAATCTTATATATATATATATATATATATATATTTGCAATTTTCATTTTCAAAATCCAACTTTATTGATTATATATTTGACTACTGTTTTCTAAATCCTTTAAATTTCATCCAAATTGGAGAGCATTTGCTATTTTATGATCAAAAGTTCAGTTTTTTAAATGGTATTTAAGTTTCTTAAATGTTGATTGAACTTTTGACCATTAAGATAAAATGGGAAATGCACTTGGATTTAAACGAAAGTTGAAGGGTGCGCGGAACATTAGTCGAAGATATAATCCATAAAGTTGATTTTGAAAATCAAATTTGGAAAAAAAAAGTATAATTACAACACCCTTGCTATAAATGCCATTAACTTCCCATCACTTCCTTCCTAACGTATCAAACTTCAACCAAAGTCTCCCACCTTCCCCTCGATCATATTCTCTCCCGGAGATTATGGCTGCGGTCGGACTTCCAGTGGTGGGCTGGTTTGTCTCTCCCATCATCAACAAAGTGTTGGATCACAGCATCCTGCACTTCACGGAGAGACGGAGATTGGAGAAGGGCGTCCAGGAGGAGATAGACCACCTTGGCAAGGTGCTTCAAAGCATAAAGGGTGTTCTCGAGGACGCGGAGAATACACAATCAGATAATTCGGGAGTTCTCTCATGGTTGGGAGAGCACAAAGAGGTGCTGTACGATGTCGAGGACCTCCTCGATCAGTATGCAGTGGATCTCGCTCTAAAGAAAGAGAAAGAGACGGAGACGCCCATGGAGATGAGTTGGACAGCCCAGGTTAGTGGCCGATTCTCCACTATATTTGCTCGCCAAGAATCGTCTTTAGATATTTCTGTAGCAAAGCAGATGAAGCTTATAAAGGAGAGGTTGGATGAAATAAGTAGGAGAGGACATGAGCTGGGCCTTCGGGAGATGGCCACATCTGCTAGTACCGGACAGAAGAGCAGCTCTCGAGAACTATGGCAGAGTAGGGAGACCACCTCCTTCCTCACTGATGACACCACGGTAATTGGCAGAGCTAATGAGAAGAGTGTCATTAAAAATATTCTGTTGTCGGACGATGGAGGGAAGAAACTCTTGGTCCTTCCCATTGTTGGTATGGGTGGCGTGGGAAAGACCACTCTTTCTAGGCTTGTGTTCAATGATAAGGACGTGGAGGCTTTCTTTGAATCAAGCGTCGTGTGGGTATGTATTGGCATGTCCCAAGACTTGGATATAAGGAGAATCATGATAGAAATCATAGATTCTATCACTGCTGGTAAAAAAAGCCATCAAGATTATGGTCGGTAGAGTTTGGAATTATTACAGAAAACGCTGGTGAAAGAAATCAAGGAACACAGACGATTCATGTTAGTTCTGGACGATGCGTGGGATACCAACGTCAGCAATTGGGATATATTGCTCCAGCCGTTCAAAGCCAGCGGTGTCACTTGCAGGATTATCGTGACAACACGGAATCTGAAGGTTGCAAATGCCATTCCTTGGGATAAAGTAGAACCCTTAACTCTTGATTTATTAAAGGAAGAAGATATGTGGAGTATCTTTGAGAGATGCACATTCGGCGTTGATAGTGCATATGTAAATCCATAGCTGGAAGCAGTTGGTAGACATATAATACGAAGGCTTAAAGGCTTGCCTTTGGCTGCACGAGTCCTCGCTGGGATATTAAAAGGAAACAAGGATATAAGATTCTGGAGGAGAATATCGGAGAGTAGGCTTTTAGAGGTTGAACATGATGAAAATTATATGCTCCCAATACTCATGTTGAGTTATAACAGTTTGCCAGTGCTCCTTAAACAGTGTTTTTCATATTTCTCCTTGTTCCCAAAAGATGTTAGGTTTCAAAATCCATTATTTTTCCGGAATATCTCCTATCATTGGATGGCACACAAAATTATACAGAAACAGGATGTGAGGGATCTTGAAGATGTTGGGATTAAAATCGTTGATGACTTGTTAAAGAAGTCACTTTTGCAATATTCCCAAGATGATCGTATTACTATTCATGATTTGGTCCATGATTTGGCTGTGATGGTTACTAAAGACGAGTTTATTCGAGGAAGTGATGACACTATCAGGCAACTTCCGAAGAAGCCACTACAACAGATAACATCAGTAGCGACAACGCTAAGACGACAGAAACAATTGTCACGGAAGTTTTGTCGTCTAAAAGCGCCACTTAAACAACAAAAATACCCAATATAAAAACCCCTTTCTAACTCAAAACCCTACTCTCCCCTGCGCCTCTACCAATCTCGACCCACAACCCCTCCGCGCCGTTCTCAAAAGCTCCTCTCCATTCTTGACCCACTGACCATCCGCATTCTCCTCCCCATTCCCGATCTCCGCACACGCTTCTCTATCTGTTCTGCTCGACGCAACGTCAACGATCTCCGCCGGCGTTCTGCGGCGAGTTGCACCATCTTTGGGTCGCTCCTGTCGTGGAGATCCGCATCCAACTAGTCCATCGTCCACTTCCCCCTTAGTTTCCAGATCTCCAGGTACTCCGCCTACATTTCCTTTGCCCTAGTTTCACGCCGGTAACCCTAGTTTTTTTACTGGTATTCGCTATTACATGATTCAAACGGTCTGTCGTGCTCTTAATATTTGAGATAAAATGCGGATGTCCGCGATTGATCATGGCATAATATTTATATATATTATAACTACTTTTCTATTCAGCGAGCATTGATGTTTTGTTTATCTGTGTTTTTTAGTAAGATAGAGGGTGTGCCATTTATAGATCACATTCCTCTTTCTGTCTAATGGATATATCCGCAAAGGATAGCAGATATCAGCGATTGCATGATTACGGATATGCAAATATCATGGTTATGCTTATGCAAAGATTATTTAAATATCATGTAACTGAGATTGAATTTAAGAAGATCAATATATTGATTGGCACGATATATCAGAATGAACACGTACAATGAACAGCTCCCAGTACAGCTCCCGAACAATCCTGAATTATAGAAAATGTTCATTATTATAGATAGCGGATGCAAAACACCATGGGCAGAAAATTGTAAATTTCGATTCTCCCAAGTAAGTGTGTTCTAATTAGTTGCTTGAGTCTGTTGTTGAAGGGATTAGGGTCTCTATATTATGTTTTATATTATGAATTCTGTAAGAAGAGGGGTGACATCCCCACCAATGAAGTTGCAAAAGTTCATGTCATAGATAACATGCTATAACACCGAGGCCCCTAAATATTGCAGTACTTTATACCAGAGCTCTTTTTTATTTCCAAAACTTGGGACTTTTTTATGTAATTTATTATTTTCTGGGGTGAACTGCAAGAACATCAGAATGGTAGGACTCGGCTGAGCCTTAATCTGATGCTATACTGGGATGCAGAATAGCTGTGCTCATGAATAAATTGGCACAAATCGTGATGCGAAGTCTCTCAACCATAGGTTTGGAAGGCGTCCGCCGGCTTTGTAAGTTATCTTTGTTTAAAGTGTTATCTTATTATGCTACTGATGCAGCATGATAGCAACTTAATTTTAGTAGACATTTATTTGATCCAATTAGTATTTATTTTGTTTTATTTATTTCCCATGTAAAAGGCTCATTATAAAAGGCCTCTTTTATAATTTTTCCTTTGATTTCTTCTTCCCTAATTTTAGGGATTTGTTGCTCCTTTTGTGGGGGAGTAGCCTCTATAAAAGGGCTCCCTTTGTATTAGTTTTAAATTAAGTTGAATTGAGATTACTTTTTTCCCCATCCCTAATCTCTCTCTCTCTCTCTCTCTCTCTCTCGGCGCCCTCTCTCTCTCCCTCCCCCAATCCCGCGTTCTCTCTCCCCGACTTCGACCCTCCTGCCCAACCCTAACGCCTTCACGCCGCCGCCCTTCCCTTCTCTTCTCCACACCCGCCTCTCTCCCATCGCCACTCTCCTTCCCCTCCGCATCTCCACGCCGCCACCTCTCACCGCCATTCTCCCCTCGTCCCCTCTCCCTCTCGCCGCCCTTCCCCTACCTCCCCTCACCAGCCGCAACCCTCCCCTTCTTCCCCCTCCCACGTTCCCGCATCGCCTGCGCCTCTCTACCCCCCCGTCACACCCCCTTATTCCGCAACTCCCCCTTCTTACCACCGCACGCCTGCCGCCTGACCTCACCGACTCGCCATCTACCGCCGCCCTGCCCTCCGCAGACCACCAGCCCCTACTCCGACTCCATCTGCCGCATCCCCCCCCCTCCGGTCCCGACATCGGTCCACCCAGCCGGGCTCCTCCTCCCTCCCACACGATTACTCACCGTTGCGCTACCCCCCCATACCCCCTGTTACAACCAGCCTGTCTCAGCCGACCCCAGTGCTTCACGGCCGCCCGCGCCCCTGTCAAGAGCCACTCGTGCAACAGCAACCTTCCCAGCTTTGAGTTAAACGTCAGCCAGATCCGAAGCGAACACGATAACTCCCTGCCGATTGTGGTATGAGTGACAATTTCCACTTCTAATTTCCACTGCATAATATTAGTTTGTGGCCTGTTATATTGCTGTTTAATTTGGTGATTAATTGAGATTCTAAACCTGCAACATCGCTACTAGTTTCCCGTTAATCAGTTAGCTACTTGATTGGCCGATGTTTGTGGAGATTTCGGTGCTATACTTCGATTACCACGTCCATTATCGTTGCTGATTTTTGCTTATCGTTAGTCAATTATCATTGTCGTCATTTTGTTTCCTTAATTACATTGCTTAGCTCGTCATTTTAGGTTATTGCACACTTAGATTGCATCAGCTACATTTTAATATACTTTTCATTTTGATTAAGGAAAAGGAGAAAAATAGAGAAGCAACTGTTTTGGACATTATACAAATTATGCACCTTGATGCCGCAAAAACTGTGAGTCAATTTTGTATATTTTACATCCCTCCACACCAGGTGGCGTGTGGCCCTGCACATCGGGTGGCATGTGTTGTGTAAAAAGTATCATGAGATTGCATATAAATAGTCACATATCTTGCATCCCTCCACACCGGGTGGCGTGTGGCCCTGCGCAACGGGTGGTGTGTGCTATTTAAATAATACTATCATCATAATATTGTATATACATAATTGTACACTTGCATCCCTCCACACCGGGTGGCGTGTGGCCCTGCACAACGGGTGGTTTGTGCTATTTAATAAATACTAATCATCATAATATTACATATACACAATTGTATACTTGCATCTCTCCACACCAGGTGGCGTGTGGCCCTGCACAACGGGTGGTGTGTGCTATCTAACAAATACTAATCATCATAGTATTGCATATACATATCTGTATACTTGAATGCCTCCATTATCTCATTAAAAATTATTAGAAACATTTGTTTGAGCTCATTGAAGCACTTTTATCTCATTATTAATGTTATATGTCATTAAATTGAAAATTTCATATTTTTTTTTGACAAATTTCATGTATTTAATGTAGGATGATGGACTTCCTTACTGATAGAAGCTGGATGTATTTAATTCAGATCCTCAAATTGACAGAACACAATTTACAATTTGATTAGGGAATGGGGAGCATATACATCCAAGGTAATTTGGTAATGCAATGTTGTTTTTCAAATCTAGATAGTGTGAGTTATATCCAAAAGTTGCTGAAGGTGTGGTATGATAATATTATGATTATGTGGGTAACAGAGGAGATTTAAAGTGATGTAAAGGAGGTTGACGATGCAAGAACTTGCTAATGATGCAATGTGGATGCTTTTAGTTACTCTCTCAACATGGCTTAGTTTGATAAATACTTTTCCTTTTATGGGAAAAATAAGACTCAATCAACACTAGGGATTTTTAATATTTGGACTTGTTTTTTATCTGCAATAACCTAATATTTTCTGCTTCCTGCATTTCCATTGACATGTTCTCATCTTCTCTATATATCTAGGCTAACAGTTGCTTATTATTAAACATGAATAGGATATTCATTACTATTTATTGCTCGTAAAACAATACTGAAAATATGAGGGGAAATTGGGCTCTATTTTTTTATTTGATCTGTGAAAATCTAGTTAAATAAGATAAAGTTAGAAGAATGGTGTATACTTGATTCCTTTGAATATGAAATCACTCAAATATGGCTCTTATTCTTGGTTCGTTGTTGTTGTAATGGTTATCTTAAAATCGAATCACATAAGGTGAGATGTTTTTTACTACTCCCTGATCAAGTTTCATGCCTAATTGTACAGGAGAGTTGAAGAAGCTTCTCTCTGTGGATTCTCTTGATTTTCCTCAAGATTTACTGAAAGGATTCCTGAATTTTTAAAAAGATGAAGCAAAATGGCAACATTCCATTTAGTTTGTAGAAGTAAGGAATACATTTAAGGAATCTAAATTTTATTTATTCTAAGTTCGACCACTGAAATTAGTCTCTCTATCTTCTGTTTTGCATGGCACATCTTCTGTTGCATGGCTCAAATGTTAACATTTGCTTATAATGTTAACATTTGGATTTTGTTGATTTTCCCCAAGATTTATTGAAAGGATTCTTGAATTTTAAAAAGAGATGAAGCAAAATGGCAACATTCCATTTAGTTTGTAGAAGTAAGGAATAACATTTAAGAATCTGAATTTTATTTATTCTAAGTTCGGCCACTGAAATTAGTCTCTCTATCTTTATTTGTGCAACAAGATGATTCTTGAATTGTCTGTTAAGTTAAAATGCATACTTGTGAATGCTTGATGTGATTATTACATACTATGTTTATATATTCTCACTTAGAAACAAAATTAACATAAAGCAATATCATACCATCAGCACTACCACATATATACAACGTGTAGATCACATCGTAACCATCATAAATTTGCAGTAAGAACAACAAATATTCAATTAAAAATACAAAAAATATCAAAATATAAGAAAAATTACAAAAACAAGGAAAGATATAAAAAACGTGGGGAGTAAAATAGTGCTTTCTAGGGTGGGTAGTAAGAAGACTTTTCTCAATGTTATGTATCTGCTTCCAGTTCAATAACACAACATGAACTGAAATAGTGCGATATATTTCCAATATTGATGATATATCGGTATTTGCATGTTTCAGACTGCAATAAAATAGGGCTTGTACCCAAGGAGTTATCTGAGTGTGCAATGTTGTCGATTTAGAATTGTTTCCTTTACCCACTATACTGTTGCAAAACTTAGTGAAATCATGAATATCAAAAGGTATAACATGTTCATCTGGAGGAGTTAAAGATCTGATGGTTATGATAAATATGTTATATATTACTGGATCTATGTGTTGTTTTTTAGCCTCTACAGCAAAATATGTTTAAATAGATTTTTATGGATGATAAGTAAAAACAAACTAAATTATTTAAAATAAAATTGTACTTTGAAATATCTTTGGAGCATCACTAGACTTTTAGCTGTGTTGTGACATACTATTTCGGAATCATGGAACATAACTCACATCTTCCATTTCCTCTGCAATCATCTTTCAAACCCAATATCTTTAGATGATCCGCAATGGACTAGACTCGTTTCGTTATCATTGCCACATTAATGCGGAATATCTGAAAGGCTCGATGTAATTATGCATTCAATGGTATTGCTATCCACATTGATTTGTTGATTCATGAAAGTGCACTTATCTCTTCGGTGAGATTGGGCCTTGAAATGGAATATTTAAGCTCTTTGCTAAAAGCAGCCAACTCCTTTGGGAACTGTCTTAAATCTATTGATTAAGTTACTTTCTAACATTGTTCACAGGTATTCAAGAACAAGGAACTTCGTCTCAGTCGAAGGGAACAATACAAGGTGGCAATTCTGCATCTGTGAAGTCAAGGAAATCATCTGGGATTACACCGCACTAATCACATTAATTTCAAATAAAGAATGTTACTTGTTGATGGGATTATCCTTTTTGGGAGGGTTTTTGAAAGGCTTGTTCTAGAAATGGGGCATGGTTGGGTGATGTTTTGCTTTAACAAGCAGGGTATGGCATCCCTTTGAGAAGATTGATTGTTTATGTATTTGGTATATTGAGGATTTTTGGTCCCCTTGTTCCACTCATGTGTGGTGGACCTTTTCTTTCTATTATGTACCATAAACTCTGCTTAATGATGTGTTTTATATGATGAATGAACCTAGTCATTTTTTCAAAAAAAGAAGAAATCAAGGTTTGAATTCAATCGTGTAATTCTAAGTATCTTCCCAGGCCTTTCGACAAATACTTGAAACTTCCTGCATTTAAAATGACTTGTTTGACGATCATTTGATTTAGAAAATGTAATTTGAGGAACTGCATATATCGTGGAAGATCAGAAAGAAAGCTTGAATTCGCAGGTGGAACTCACTGAAACAAAACAACTGGATGCCATTTTTTTCTAATACATTACATTGCTTAGGGCGACAAAACAAAGCCACGGATTTGCTGTTACAATGAGCTACGACGGCAGATTTTTTGTTGTGTGAACTTGTGGCGACGAGAGCTATGGCGACGGAAGTTGGGCGACGGAATTTCTGTAACAATTTCAGATTCCGTCGTCATAAAGCCTTTTTTTGTTGCCAAAGTCCGTCGCCATAGGCCAGAACTGTTGTAGTGAGCTTCGACATATATCCTCTTTTCGAGAGAATTCTGCCTTTGTTGGGAAGTCAATAAACATGCTTTGGGAGCTTAAAGAATGTAAAACTTTGCGAACTTTGATCTTTCGTCAATATTACCTTGTGATCGTTAACTCTACATATCTTCTAGATGGCTGGTTCAATAGTTTTGTATTCTTACGAGTGCTCTCTTTACAGAATTGCGACATAACATCGTTGCCGGAATCGATTGGGAATCTCAAACTTCTTCGTTTCCTTGATCTCGAATTACCAAAAATCAGGACATTGCCTGAAAATATCTCTTGCCTTCGTAATTTGCAAGTGTTGCTTTTACATGATTGTAGCGGCCTTTCTAGACTTCCTACTTCGTTGACAAGATTAGTTAATTTGGTACGTCTATCTACTCATGAAAATTAGGAACCTATTAGTAACATAGGAAGACTTACAAATTTGCAAAACTTAGCCACATTTCAAGTCGAGAGGCAACATGGACATAAGGTGACAGAGCTGGAGAATTTGAACGGACTTTGTGGTGGTCTTCATATCCTCCATCTCGAGGATGTTGAAGGCAAAGAAGAGGCGCGACAAGCTCACCTCGATAGAAAAGACGGACTGGAGTGGTTGAAATTTAGTTGAAGTGGTACTGCCAGTGGTGGGCAAGAGAAGATGCAAGCAGAAGTGCTTGAAGCTCTATGTCCGAATACTAACTTGAAGAAGTTATCTATAATTGGGTGCATGGGTTCATATTTACCTAACTGGTTGGATAGCAAATATTTACCTTTTCTGGAATATATCGAGCTAAGGGATTGTTTGAGGTTAAATATCTTTCAATCATCAGTAGGAAATCTGAAAAACCTGGAGATATATAATTGTCCTGTGAATGAGAGTGATCCCTCTTTTCCCTCAAACCCTCAAACATTGTATATTGTCAAATGTTGGAGTGACACCGTTGATGCTCTCCCCATTAGCATCGGAGTTGTCACCATCTTTGAGGACGCTCTCAGTTGAAAGTTGTCCCGATGTTGATGACTCCCTGAATATACTTCTACAATGTTCAATGCCGTCGCTAAAATCTTTAAGCATCTCCGATTACAGATATCCGCTGGGAGTTTTATCACATTTGACAGCCTTGTCAGAATTAAAACTATGTAATTGCTCCGAGGAGGTCATCATAGATGCTCAGTCTCTGATATCATTGAGAGAGGTTGAGATCTGGGAATGTCCGCATGCTACCGTAAGAGGACAATGTTCGGAGTCTACTCAGTGCAGCTCTCTACGTCAGTTATTAGTCAAAAGATGTCCTTTGCTGCTCAAGTCCTTGTGCCAAAGTAGAGTTTTACTACCTTCCTTAAAAAAGCTCGAGATAATTGAAAGATGGTCTTGATGAATTCATACTTTCTGAATGCCTTAACAGTGTCGCAGCCCTAGAGGAACTAATCATGCGTCAATGTCCGAACATAAAATCGATTTCAGAAGAGGTACTGCATAAGCTTGCTCTTCTGTGGACGTGTGAAATTTCATGGTGTGGAAGGTTGGTGGATTTGGATCTGCAAGCCCTAGGCTCACTTGAACTTCTCAGACTCGTGTATTGTCCAAATCTCGTGTTCAGGCGCCCGCAATCTTCCTCCAAACTTCTCCTTCTTAAAGAGCTAGATTTGAGATGGTTAAGTGCAGAGCAGGTGGGTGGGCTATTTTCCATTCTAGCGAATAGCACGAGTGTTGAGAGAATAATACTAAATTCTAATAGTGAGGAACTTGTGCTTCCTCTGGAGTATCCATCACTTGGTTCCCCTCGAGGAGTTGTATATTCTTTCTTGCAGAGGTGTAACATCTCTCCCCGTCCTCAAGTCTCTTGAAACATTAGTAATTAATGTGTCCGGATCTCATCATGAGAGAGTCCCCGTCTGAGCCATTTCCCTCACTTAAACAACTATGGATCTTGGGCTTTAACATGCAACAGCTTACTCATCTGTTCTGCTCGCAACGAGGAGTCCTCTTAGGACTTTATATATTGGAAGATGTGAGGAGCTGATACGATTTGATGGCGACCTGGAGTTGCCCCTTCCTTTCCCTCACCTCCTTGCAATGCTTACATATAAACGGGTGTGAGCATCTGCAGGAATTACCTGCGGATCTTCAGGGATTCAAAGCCCGATATATGATACTATCTGACTGCCCTCGGATGTCGTCGTTACCTGAGGGTCTCCCCACCTCTCTACGAGAGATTTATATTCAAAAATGTCCGATGCTGGAAGAACGATATAATCATGAGAAAGAGGGAAACCCTCACTGGCAACGCATCTCCCATGTCCCCTATGTTCGATTCTTATCAGGTATCTTAATTAACTACTACTTTCTCTGATTTCAAGTGCTTATCTTTACAAAATCTAAATACTATCTGCGACTGTCTTTTTTATTAGGGATATTTACACCCATAATCCTGAGTAGTTCTATAATTACCCCAGGACCCCCCTATAATCACGAATTACATGAGAAACCCGAATATTACTCCGTCTCACATCCATAACCTTCTGTTAGTTTTAGCCGTCAAATCCTAACCAAACCATCGAGTTAATCTAACCTGACATGAATCCAACGGTTAGAAATAAATAAAAACTATTATGAAAAAGAACCCCCCTCCTCCAACGGGTCTCTCCCAACCGTCGACTATATCCCCTTCCTCAACCGGCGATTCCGCCGCCCGCCGACCAGCCGACCAGCTCTTCCTCCCCTTCTTCTCGGCAAGCGACTCGCAGATCGGAGGTAGGTTGGGGGCCGCGGAGGTTGTGCGTGGCGTGGGGTTGGGGGGCGAGGTTGGGTCGGCGGATTGTTGAGAACTGGGGAAGGGGGGTAGGTTGTGACCTGGGGGGATGGGGGCGGAAGGGAGGAGCTTCGTCAGGGGTGGGGGTTGGGTCTGGTGTGGCCGTCGCGGGGGGGTTTGGGGGGGTGGGTCGCTGGTTGGGTTGCGACCTGGGTGTGGGCGTGGGGGGGGGGGGGGCGACCTGGGTGTGGGCATCTGGGGGTGGTGGGGTTGCGACCTAGGTGTGGTTGGATTACGACCTGGGTTGAGAGGAGCTTCGTCAGGGCGGGGAGGAGGGGGCGGAGGGTATGCGACCTGGGAGGGAGGGGAGTCTTGGTGGAGAGGGACCGGACAGGAGGGGTTGGGGTGACGGAGGGTTTGCGACCTGGGTGCTGGGTGGGACGAGCTTCGTTGGTGGGTTGCGACCTGGGAGGAAGGGGAGGCCTGGGTGGAGAGGGGACCGGGCAGGGGGGAGAGCTTCATCGGGGGCGGGGGGTTGGGAGGTGGCGGAGGGTTTGCAACATGGGGGAGATGGACCTGGGTGGGGAGGGGACCGGACAGGAGGAGTTTCGTCGGAGGGGGGGATTGCGACCTGGGGGAGGTTGCTGGAGGGGAGGAGCTTCATCCGGGAGAGGAGGGGCCTTGACAGGAGGAGCTTCGTCGGGGGGTGGGAGGGGTTGCGACCTGGGGGGAGGACCTTCATCGGGGCGGAGGGGGGCTGGCGGGGAGGACCTTCGTCGGGGGCTGGAGGGGTCAAGCAGCGAGGATGGTTGACGGGAGAGGAGGAGATGACAGAGGTTGGCCGCAGGGAGGAGGAGGTTTGCTGGTGGCCAGGTTGGAGGAGGAAGAGACTTGGCCATTTTGTAAATAATAAGAAGTAAAGGATATACGGTGCAAAAATTTAACAGATACTGTTATCATTAACGGAAAATTCGATGGAAGTTAACACGGGGTTTTGAATAGTAAGAGTTAAGCATTATTGGAGGTCATGAGTGTAATTCGTGATTATAGGGGGGTCCCTGGGGTAATTATGGAACTACTCAGGGTTATGGGTGTAAATATCCCTTTTTTATTATTGAGAAAAGTCGACCTCACAATATTAGAACTGTCCTTCTCATCTCATGTATAGCTAATCTGTTTGCAAGATGGCTTTGTTTCTCTTTGAGAATCAATAATTACTTATATAACAGGTGTTTCTTTTTGCATGCGATACTCCAATGCATTAGTTACGTTGTTATAGGCATCTTTTTAGAAAAAATACAGCAATTTGCTATCGAGTTATAACAAAATTTGATTCTTGAAAGAGCTCGATGAGACTGCGTATCATTTCATTTATGCGATTTTGAATTGCAGATGAAGAAGACCTGCAGTCTGTCATTGACAAAATGTCCCTTTTTGTGCCGACTTAAACGAAGAACGTAACTGGAATCAATATCTGGCACCGTCATTATCCATGTACTGGTTTAGTCAAGTTCAAGCACTTAGTAATCGAACGCTTCTGTCCCTTTTTTGGATATGTTCGGAGAACTATTATGTGCTCGGCCAACCGTTGAGGTGTTGTCTTCAAACTAGTAATTATTTTTTTATATATGTTCCAGTTGATATATCATATCTGATCAGTTTTTTTGCGTGATTGTGGAGGAATATGTAATAATAAATGTTTACAAATTACAATCGATTAGAAATTTAAATGATTCTACTTTTTTTAATTGCAGTATACAACAACAGCAGCAGAAAATTTTTCCACACTAGTTAGGATTGGTTACGTGGATTATTTACCTCCATTCAGGTCTATTTTCCGACATTCTCGAACTTATATCCAAATAATTAAAATCCCTTTGGACATCCTTTGCAAATGGTCAAACCACATGAAGCAGTTATATCATATCTTATCCTCAATCAAAGCTACACAACTTTCCTTCTAAGCATATATCGGTTATGAATTCAAATTTGTTCGTATATGACTACACATACATTGTAACATTTTTATTTCTATTACCATCATTCCCTGCATATGTCTGTGATTCATAGATCAACATTCAGATCCATATGGCATATATAGCATGTCTCATAAATACTTTGTAGTCCTTCCTTTTTATTTTCAAAGGAGTTTTCTTTATCATATAAAACAATAGACGCTTCTTTCTACTTTAGCCCATATTTATCCATTCTATGAGTAATATCTTTATCAATTGCACACGTTACAAAATTAATTTCAAAAATTTTTTAAAAAAAATCTTTTATAGTATAATTGAAATAACTCAACATAATAATCTAAGTAACGTATATAATCCCTATTGTTAATCATTGTAAGATTAAATAATTGCTATCAAACTAGATCGGAGGGAAAAATAGTTCAACTCAAAATTGATTGCTGCTTGAAGACCTCCATTTTCTCGAAAAGCGCAATTGCCAATGTAACATTCAGTCACAAATAAATATCAGCTTAAATAATTTTGCTGTTAAGCATGTTAGCTTCCATCTTTGAAGAATATGATTAAATTCTAACAACTGATCTCCAATTCTGATAAATAAGATAGCTGTTAGGATTAGGGCCATATATATTAGGATTGGGAATCCTAATGGGATTGGACTCCTAATCCTAATAATAATAATTGAGTTATATTTTATTTATAGTCCTATTAGGAATAGGACTATGGGGTTGTATTTGGGCTATATAAAGAGGGGGATGGAGGCACTGCCTCAACACCACAGTAAGAGAGAATACCACAAGGGAAAAGAAAGAGAGTGAAGAGAGAGAGAGAGAGATAAGAGTGCGAGGGAACAAAGAGAGTTGTACTCGTCTTCTTATAGTGTTCTTTCTTCTCTGGTGGTTGCGAGAGGTGACCGACACCGTTATATATGGTCTTCTTTCTTTCACGTGCTTCCGTAGTTGTGGTGGTCGTTTGTGTATCTGCTTTCGTATCCGAGACGGGTAATATCCCAACAACCGGTATCTGCGAGGAGATGATATCGACGGGTCGTGTTCCCATTAACTGGTGCCAGAGCCAGGTTCGACAACAACGAAGGATACAACGTTGCGTATCAGAGCCAGGTTCGACAACATCTAAGACGTGATGTATCAGAGCCAGGTTCATCGTTGTTGGAGGGATACGATGTGGCGTATCAGAGCCAGGTTCGACAACAATGAAGGATACGGCGTGACGTATCAGAGCCAGGTTCGACGACAACGAAGGATACAACGCAGCAGATCAGAGCGAGATTCGACGTCGAGGAGAGGACACAACGCAACAGGTGTGCTTTCTTCAGAAGCAGCTAAGATCCAATGGTTACGGTGAACCATTGAGATCGGGAGCATCCGGAGTCCGATTGAGCTGATCCAAGAGTCCAGATAATGGTTTTTTTGCGCACTCTGGACGAGTTGGATGGTTCGGATGGGTGGATTCTCCTCTGACTTTTCAGATTGTTCAAGGAGGTACGATAAGAAAGCGATGGCAAAATTTACATCGAGGGGTGTATCATTCTCTGGGAACCCTTCAATGGGAAGAATGACTTCACCTTATGGAAACAACGAGTGAAGAATATACTCACGCGAGAAGGACGTGTGAAAGCTCTCCATGATAAAGAAAATAAATCAGAGAAAATGAAAGACGAGGAGTGGAAGGAGATGAGGGATCTCGCGAATAGTACAATACAACTGTTCTTGGCAGACAAATACTCTGTGCGAAGTCATAAGCCTGAAGGATCCAGCAGAGATTTGGATGAAGCTCGAGAGACGATACAAGTCCAAATTTTTGACGAATCGGCTATTGATGAAGAAGAAGCTCTATGTCTAAAGATGACCGATGGGGCAAAGTTCAAAGTGCACTTGGATGAATTCAACAAGATTCTTACAGGCGTGCTCACACTTGAGGAGAAGAATGCAAAAGGGGAATCCCTCTTCAAGGAGGGAGGATAAGGCACTGATCTTGTTGAGTTCTCGTCCATCTTCCTATGATTATATTGTGACGATGTTACTTTACGGCAAGGAGACCAATACATTGGACGAGACAGTTGCTTCGCTTCTTATGAATGAGTCTCGACGGATGTCTACAGATGAGGCAACGAATGATGAAGGTCATGTGCTGGCAACCGAGGGCAAACGTTCAAGATCAAGGGTGATAGGATTTAGAGGTTGATCCCATTCAAGAGGTCTGATTAGATGCTTCCATTGTAACAAGGAGGGTCACAAAATAGTTAGTTGTCCAAGTCGTAGGAAGGAAAAAGGAAAGAAGAAAGTTGTTGATTCTGAATCCGACCAAGAGGATTCCACAGCCAGTCTACGAGGGAGACTTGCTAGCATGCTCTAGGGAGATGAAGACATATTCAAGATGGCTTCTGGACTCGGCATGTTCTGATCATATCAGGCATGCAATGATGGCGTGGTTAAGATGGGAGGTGGAGAGGTCCACCACGTCAAGGGGATTGGATCAGTGCAATTCCGCATATTTGATGGAGCAGTACGAACTCTGACAGGTGTCAGACACATTCTTATGGCCAAGAAGAATCTGATTTCACTGGGAACGATTGAGTTACGAGGACATTAATTCACTATTGAAGGGTGAGTTCTTAGAGCAAGCAAGGGAACACACGTGGTGATGCGTGGAACGAGGATGCCGAACACGGTGTATAAGCTCGAGTGGAGGATCGTAACAGGTGATGGAGCTACAGTTATTCATAGGACGAGCAGTACGATGAGAGAGAAGCATATTATTGGCATCTCTGCTACAGAAGAGCGAAAAAGGGAGAAGCGAGTGTGATTCGCTTTACCAGAGGATGTCAGCACAATCTCCAATCACGAGAGATTTGTGCTGCTGCATCATGAGGTACAATGTTGAGTTGTGTAAGTGCCCAAGAGGGGGCACATCGAGGGTGCTCAATGGCAGGTGCATCGCCCAGAGTTGGTGAGATCCTGCTAACGAGACCTGCAGATGACAAGGATGGTCCAGTGCAAACCCAAGACAATGAAGAAATCGTGATGGAATTCAACTCAAGGGAGAGATTGTTTGGATTTGGGTCATGTATATTAGGATTAGAAATCCTAATGGGATTGGACTCATAATCCTAACAGTAATTGAGTTGTATTCTATTTAGTCATATTGAGAATAGGAATATGGGGTTGTATTTAGGCTATATAAAGAGGGGGATGGAGGCATTTCCTCAACACCACATCAAGAGGGAATACACAAGGGAAAAGAAAGAGAGAGAAGAGAGAGAGAGAGAGAAGAGAGCGAGGGAACGGAGAGAGTTGTACTCATCTTCTTATAGTGATCTTTCTTCTCCAATGGTCGTGAGATGTGACCGACCACCGTTATATCTGGTCTTCTTTCTTTCACGTGCTTCCGTAGTGGTGGTGGTTGTTTGTGTATCTGCTTTCGTATCCGAGGCGGGTCATATCCCAACAACCGGTATCCGCGAGGAGACGATATCGACTGATCGTGTTCCCATTAACTGGTGCCAGAGCTAGGTTCGACAACAACAAAGGATACAACGTTGCGTATCAGAGTCAGGTTCGACAACAACTAAGACGTGATGTATCAGAGCCAGGTTCATCGTTGTTGGAGGGAAATGACGTGACATATCAGAGCCAGGTTCGACAACAACGAAGGATACGACGTGACGTATCAGAGCCAGGTTCGACGACAAGGAAGGATACAATGCAGCGGATCAGAGCGAGAATCGACGTCGAGGAGACGACACAACGCAACAGGTGTGCTTTCTTTAGAAGCAGCTAAGATCCAATGGTTATTGTGAACCATCGAGATCGGGAGCATCCGGAGTCCGATTAAGGTGATCCAAGAGTCCAGATAAGGGTTTTTTTGCGCACTCTGGACGAGTTGGACGGTTTGGATTGGGTGGATTCTTCTCTGACTTTTCAGATTGTTCAAGGAGGTACGATAAGAAAGCGACGGTGAAATTTACATCGAGGAGTGTATCATTCTCTGTGGAACCCTTCAATAGAAAGAATGACTTCACCTTATGGCAATAACGAGTGAAGAATATACTCACATGAGAAGGATGTGTGAAAGCTCTCCATGATAAGAAATCAGAGAAGATGAAAGACGAAGAGTGGAAGGAGATGAGGGATCTCACGAACAGTACAATACAACTGTTCTTGGCAGACAATACTCTGTTTGGTTACAGGGTTGGGCAGGGTTGGGTTGGGTTGGGTTGGGCTGGGTGAATAGTAATCTGTGAGGAGGAAGTACCTCTATGAATAGTAACCAGGGTTGGGCCAACCCTGCCCAACCCTGCAATCAAACAGGCCCTTTGCGAAGTTATAGGCCTGAAGGATCCATCGGAGATTTGGATGAAGCTCGAGTGACGATACAAGTCCAAATTTTTTACGAATCGACTATTGATGAAAAAGAAGCTCTATGGTCTAAAGATGACCGATGGAGCAAAGTTCAAAAGTGCACTTGGATGAATTCAACAAGATTCTTACAGACGTGTTCACACTTAAGGAGAAGAATGCGAAAGGAGAATCCCTCTTCAAGGAGGAGGATAAGGCACTGATCTTATTGAGTTCCCTTCCATCTTCCTATGATCATATTGTGACGACGTTACTCTATGGCAAGGAGACCATTACATTGGACGAGACAGTTGCTTCGCTTCTCATGAATGAGTCTCGACGGAGGTCGACAGATGAGGCAACGAATGATGAAGGTCATGTGTTGGCAACCGAGGACAAACGTTCAAGATCAAGGGTGATAGGATTTAGAAGTCGATCCAAGTCACGAGGTCCGATTAAATGCTTCCATTGTAACAAGGAGGGTCACAAAATAGCCAACTGTCCAAGTTGTGGGAAGGAGAAAAGAAAGAAGAAGTTTGTTGATTCTGAATCTGTTTGAACAGGGAAATCGCAGAGGTCTTGTTGACTCACAAGGCGAATCAACAGTCGCTGATTTGACCTCCAACGAAATCCCGATTCAAACAACAATTAACCCACGACAATTATATCAAGCAATGAAAGTAAATGTGCGGAGTTAAAATTTATTATAACTCTACAACAAGATGTGTATAGGTGCAAGTATGTGTAGAGGTCGAACACAGGGAGCAGACAGGTAGAACGGGGTACTAAGGCACCAAAATGTGTGTGAATGTGATCAAGTGTCTACTATGCTATTTTTTGTGGGTTTTTAATTTTATAATTTTTTTATGTAATTTTTAATTTTATATTTTGTATTTTGATTTTATAATTTCTAATTTTATATTTCCTTTTTATATTTTATATTTTTCTATTTTCTTTTTCAATTATGGAATATAAGAACTATGTAATAAAATGGAGAAAGAGCTATTTATAAAAATAGGTAAAAATACTCAAAAATAAGTAAATAAAGTCTTTTTGGTCTTTTTATACTTTTTTACTGTTTTTATGATTTTTGGGTAATTTTTCGAATGTTTTTGATATTTTTTAATTAACAAAATAAAGCAAACAGTGAATAAAATGCAAGGCTGAAACTAAAATGGAGAAATAAAATAGAAAACAGTAACAAAAATTCTCCAAATTAATTTTCACTTAAAGATAATAAAACAAAGAAAATTCAGGAAAAGAAAACACTTTTTTGGGTTTTTTATGAATTTTATAAATTTTTATGAAGGTTTTTAGAGTTTTGCAATTTTTAGGAGTTTGGTTTTATATTTTTTTAATGATTTTTGGCCTGAAAATAAAACACACTAAAAGGAACAAAATATATTTTTTGGGATTTTTCTGGAATGTTTTTTATATTTTTTAGGGATTTTCTAAGCTAGACAGTACACAAAAAGGCTATTTTTGAATTTTTAATAATAATAAAATGCAATAATTATGAAAATAAAAATATGAAGTTAAACTACACTACAACAGAAACTTAATGTGATTTTTGGAGAATTTTTTGGGGTTTATAGATGCATGCATAAAATACAAGCAACAAAAAGAAAAACCATATTCGCAGGGGCGTTTATGTAATATGCAAGAAATGTAAGGGCCTCTGCGCAGATATTTCAGAAATATTATAACTGAAGAGAATACTTGCGGGACTAAATTGAAATGCTCAAAGATGCACGGGGTCCCCTGCAAAAATGCCAAGAACCACGCGCCCTATGCACGTGATCTGGCAGGGATGTTTTTGTGATATGTAAGAAGCTCAAGGGCACAATTGAAATTTGTCCACGAAAATATAACTGAATTAAAATATGACTGGACTGAATATAAAAAGCAAAATCCACGAGATTGTATCCGCAAAATTCCCAAAGAACACGTGCCTGAGCACGTGCGCCTGGGAGGATAGTTCCGCAATTCTATGACGTCCAAGGGCGTGGCAACAATTATTACAAAACTATCAAACAGCCAATGAGAGCTTAAGTAGCAGATGCTAATTACAAAAGTTGGCGGGAAAATACCGCAAAATTCCCACGACGGGCGCAAATCAAACGGTGGATGGCGCTCACTTACTCCACGTGTCAGGCCAGTAGAGCCCGATACCCCTTCATCTTGACGGTCTCGATCAAATCCTGGGGGCCAATCTACGGCTGGCTATTCCTCTCAGATGGACGGCCTTGATCAAAAACGGGGGGGGGGGGGGGGGGGCGAGATCGACGGCGACTGTACGCCCCTCCCCCTTCGTTCTTGCGCAGGTGCGGCTGGGAAGCGCGGCGCGCGAGCGGCGGCGCGTGGGGGTCTTCTCCGGCGAACTCGAGGCTCAAACGCCTCCTTCCCTTCCTGCAAAAATAAACAAATGGATGGCAGATACCACGCAACAGGAAAGGGGCTTTTATTGGCGAAGAAAGACGGCGTGGTATGATGAAGATATTCACCGGAGCCCTGGAGCTCCGACGAAGTGTTTGATTGCGAAGTCGGGATGCAGAAATCGATTAACCACAAACTAACAGCACTAGACTATTACTAGGACTAACAGCTACTTAAACTACAAAAGAAATGAATGAAAAACAGTGGGAAACGACCTCGAGCAGTGACGGAACTGCGAGATTGAAACCTCACGGCCACATGGCCGGAGATGGGGGTGTGGAGCGCCGTTCGCCTTGGCCTGGCCCTCTCTAGCTAGCTGGAGATCTTCCTGTCACCAAGATCCATCCGGAGCACGCCCAAGGGAGCCAAAGCCAAGGTCAAATCGGGTTCAAAGGTTGGAGGAAAGGTGAAGGCTTGGTTTTGAAAGTGGCCGAGGCGGCTCCTTGCACGAGGTGCACAAGGTGCGTCAGAGGCCCAATCCCCTAAATAATCATTGGGCGAGTATGATCAGTCATAGGGCTAAAACTTTTCAGAAGGGACCGAGGCCAATCGGTGAAAGACTTGGCCTGGAAAAATCCGCGAAATCCAAGAAAAATACATTCTGACAACAGCCCAGGTGTTGGGCAGAGAGTTGACCGAGGTCAACTCTCCTAGCCCCCTGGTTGGTCCACGTGGACCAACCAGGAAAAACCTGGAGAAAAAGATTTCTAAAATCAATTTAAAATAGCAAACGATTTTATTGATTTTTAATTATAAAATGAAAAATGTTTATTTTTTTATGAATTATTTTATTATGATTTTTAATTATTTTTATGAGACTTATTTTTACAAGTTTGCATTTATACCCCTATAGGTATCTATATCTATATATTATATTCTTTTATTTTTAATTTGTGTATTTAATTTTATTATTTTTATTTCTTATTTTATAAAATTGTAAAATACTTTTATGTACACAAATATATTTTTATTTTATTTTTCTGAATTGTTTTGTATATTAAATAAAATATAAAGGTATAATGTATAGGTATGTGTATAAGTAATGTATCTATGTATTTTATTTTTAAGTATTTTATTTTTGTTTTTATTTAGGTTTTTATTCTTTTTTTAATGTACATCATTATTATAAGTATTATTTACAACATTATAAAAATATAAGAATGAATGAATAATAAATAATTAATAAATTGAATATTTTAATATGTAAAAGTATACAATAGGGGTCCAAAACTCAACTTTCAAACCGTAGCTCCGCCAAATGCGAAACCACCACCATTAATTAGCTTATTTTCTTCTATATACAATTAAAGGTGAGTACGCTGCATTTGGAGTTTTTATTTGTGAGATACGGGTCTGGGAAGTTGGGCTTCTGGATTTTTATTCAGACCATAACTTTTTATCTGTGTATTATTTTTCTGTGAAATCAATTTTGTATTTTTCTCTATAAAATTATCTACAACTTTCATGTACAAAGTTTCTTTATTTGATGCATAAAAAGTGGAACCAAAAATAGGTCCCAAAATGAATAAAGAATGAATAAAATAAAAGGGATTTTATTGGTATTTTTTGGCCCTTATCTCCCCCTACTTTATTCCTTGTCGACCTATTCATCAAGATGCTTAGGTCTCGGGGTTTCGGGTCATAAAATATTTACAATATTTTATTCTTTTTCTTTTCTTTTCTTTATTCTATAATTTTGGCATTAAAAACCGCATTTTATACAATATTTACACACCTATGCATGAATGCTAAAATGCCTATATTAAGCCTATTTACACGCATTTACTAGGGTTTTTGAGGCCAAAATGATAGAATAAAGATGATGAAACGTGGATTCATCAGAATCCGACCAAGAGGATTCCACCGCAGTCTACGAGGGAGACTTGCTAGCATGCTCTAGGGAGATGAAGACATATTCAAGATGGCTTCTGGACTTGCATGTTCAGATCATGTGTGCTCATCTAGAGAGCAGTTCAGTACATATCAGGTACGCATTGATGACGTGGTCAAGATGGGAGGGGGAGAGGTTCACCACATCAAGGGGATTGGATCAATGTAATTCTGCATATTTGATGGAGCAGTACGAACTCTGACGGGTGTCAGACACATTCTTACGGCCAAGGAGAATCTGATTTCACTGGGAACGATTGAGTCACGAGGACATCGAGTCACCATTGAAGGGTAAGTTCTCAGAGCGAGCAAGGGAACACACGTGGTGATGCGTGGAACGAGGATGCCGAACACGGTGTATAAGCTCGAGGGGAGGATCGTGATAGGTGATGGAGCTACAGTTATTCGCAGGACGAGCAGTACGATGAGAGAGAGGCAGATTATTGGCATCTCTGCTGCAGAAGAGTGAAAAAGGGAGAAGCGAGTTCGATTCGCTTTACAAGAGGATGTCAACACAATCTCCAATCATGAGAGATTGTGCTACTGCATCATGAGGTACAATGCTGAGTTGTGTGAGTGCCCAAGAGGGGGCATATCGAGGGTGCTCAATGGCGGGTGCATCGCCCAGAGTTGGTGAAATCCTGCTAACGAGACCTGCAGATGACAAGGATGGTCCAGTACAAACCCAAGACGATGAAGAGATCGTGATGGACTTCAACTCAAGGGGGAGATTGTTAGGATTAGGGTCATATATATTAGGATTGGGAATCCTAATGGGATTGGATTCCTAATCCTAACAGTAATTGAGTTGTATTCTATTTATAGTCCTATTGGGAATATGACTATGGGGTTGTATTTAGACTATATAAAGAGGGGGATGGAGGCATTGCCTCAACACCACATCAAGAGGGAATACACAAGGGAAAATAAAGAGAGATAAGAGAGAGAGAGAGAGAGAGATAATAGAGCAAGGGAACAGAGAGAGTTGTACTCGTCTTCTTATAGTGATCTTTCTTCTCCGGTGGTCGCGAGATGTGACCGACCACCGTTATATCCGGTCTTCTTTCTTTCGCGTGCTTCCATGGTGGTGGTGGTCATTTGTGTATCTGCTTTCTTATCCAAGGCGGGTCATATTCCAACAACCGGTATTCGCGAGGAGACGATACCGACGGGTCGTGTTCTCATCAATAGCTTCAATGCTTTTCTTTTTATTAAAAAAGAATAAAAAGTGCATACAACACTTTTAGTCATGGCTTAAAAAACTGTATCAGACTGATCGGTCAGACTGGATGGACTGAGAATCAGCTCCGACCCTGTTGGTTCGATCGGTTTCATGTAATTAATTTTAAAAAAGAAGAAAATAAAAATAAGATCCCATCTGTGATCGGACCGCGTGGATTCAGGTGGTCGGACCGGGTTGATCCGGATTGAACTAGTTTTAATGGTTTGGTAAATTTTTAAAAAGCAAATGTTTAAATAATTAAATAAAATGTTTTTATCACTTGTGTTCTTCTTAACTTTTGCGATATTACTTATGCCCCTCTTTTTTTTGGAATATCAGTTGTGCCCCTACCTTCTTAAAATATCTTTCTAGAAGCAACTATTGAATGATTACAATACTAAGTTTATATATAATGCTAAAAATGTGATTATATGTTCCCTAGTTTTGCTCGAAATAGACAATTATGTACTATTCTATTGAAAGAGTTGACATTTTAGCATTACATACTTACTCGGTTTGACCGATCAGACCAGTAAATTAAGCATGATCCATGTTTTTCTGAGTTGATAGGTGAAGACTGACTAGTTCAATATCCGATCTGATTTTTAAAATCTTAATTTTAGTCCTTTCCTATAATGTCTCGTCATGTAAACTTGATGCAAATTCCCTTATTTTGTCTGATGATAATTACCAGGAAAGAGGCAGGTCTGAAATATTATTTTTGTTAGATAACAAAGCTTTGAATTCGAAGAGATCGTAGCCAAGAAGCGAATGGTTTATAGTCTACAAATTGACATACTATGAGTATGACTGAAGGCAGATAAAAAATGGTCAAATCAATGATCTCGTTTCAACATTTCTTTAATACCTTCTACGCTCTTCTGCATTTGCCCAAGAAACATTATCAGGTTGAGATATCATACCAACTTTATTTATTATAATCTCCTTACAAATTGATTGCATTATAGTCTCAATGATTTATTCCTAGAAGGAGTTGCCATGGAGTTAAGGAGTTGAGTATTTATAGCTGTCCAATCAGCAAGCAATCGTAGTTACTGGATGAGAAGCCTGAATGAATCATTTTCAGAAATCGTAGATCTAGAAACTAATCAGCAAGCAAGAGGATATGCAAAAAAATAATATTCTTTATGGATATGGATCACCAGAGTCATGTCAAGTTTTCTTCATAAAAACTATTATGTCCACAATACAAATGAATTCATTTTATTAACAAAATAGATATATATTCATATACAATATCAAACTCATTTGAACTAACCCAATACAGTGGCTTCCTACTGTATCGAATAGTTTTTAAATCAAATCCGTGGTTAATCCTCATCTTTGCTGACTATATGAATTATTTGGGGTTTGTTTTCTTGCTAAAATTTCCACTTCTGCAGTATGTGATATGTGGAAAGTTCGAGGAAGCGTGGAATGTTCTTCGAGTCCTACTTGGATAGTTTTGACTTGCTGAATAGAAATCGACATCGCAAACTATCCATCAACATGTAAGCCACGATGAAAACTTTAATATCCAATTCATATTCATACTGTGTAGTTTTGGAGATGGATTTGTGATTTTTATTTTATTCAATGCTGATGCCTTCTGTAAATAGATCAGGAATGCTACAGTTAGTTACGATTGAAAGAAGGCTGGAGCTGATGTTAAGCTGTCGATTTGTTGGAAAGCATTTTGTTATCAAGTGAAGGCAGATAAGAGTCCTATTTAAGTATAAGCTTTCTTTTTTCTTAATTTTTCATAAGAAGAATATGTTGTTTCGAGTGGATCAGGTTCCTCGAACATAAAAAATTCTATAACAAGTAAGAATAAACGCGAACAAGCACTCAGGAGGCATTTTTTGTAACTTTCTCTTGAAATCGAAAGATTGGATGGTTGTATAATATAATCTTGTGGGTTAAATTGTGTAATTATCTATTTTTCACAGATATATATAAGCTTTTGCGGAGCATAAATGGACCTAAGCTTCTCCTTCAACTTTGCTGATGACAGTGCCAACCCACAATCAAGTAAGAGCGATGTTGATAATTTTCGATTTCCTTCGTCCCCCGTGGGATTTGAATATTGATTTTAAGCAATTATGGATGCTTTTGTGGATAAAAAGAAAGCTCCGCTGAAGCCGTTTGCTAAGATTGCAGAATTGTGGGCAAATCCCATCCCTGGGCAATTATTTACAAGGTAAGTAGGCAGCATTCATATTTTTTACATGCTTTATATCCGATAATTTCACTTAGTATCTAAATTCCGATGTGGTCTCCGATACATTACCAGAGAATCTTCAAAGAGAATCTTCAACTCTGTTAAAGGCATTCTCTGCATGTGTTCTTTCATGAATGACTCAGCAATCAGCGACAACAAACATCATGGTACGGTACACATACAATCCGCCTTTATCCTGTAGGATCAATGTTATACCCTGGAAGAGTACATTAGACTCTTCTAGCCATCGAGTACCATAAACAATTAGATATGTTAGACTTCTCTAATCAAATTGCTATTTTTTTATTTGTGAACGACAGGCCGAAGCAAAGTCAGATGTCCTTAGATCAACAAGATGTATCTTCGTTGAAGTCTCCGGAATCAAAAAGCAGGAGAAAGAAAACATTCAGTAGCAATTTCTTATCAGAGTTCGATGAAAGAAACCACGAACTAATGGAATTAAGTGGTTCTCAACAGCAACAGATTATGACAGAACATTTGTTAAGTTGATAATCTCTTGAAGATTGATTAAGTTCTCTCTCATGAGAGAACTGCGTATACAAATCCCTCTTCTGTATTGTGGGATCATTTATTTCTTAACAATTTGATGGAAAGCTCTCTCGCATTCAAAAATGAGAAAAAAGCACAACCGATTATCTTATGCCACGCATCCATATTGGTGGGATCTCGTTTGTGTGTTGTTGTTACTTGATTTGTTGCAAGTTTCTTCTCGTGTTACTCATCTTTATTATCTATGAAGATTTTGTGGCATGCTTCCATGCTGATGGGGATCTTGTTTGTTTCTTGTTTATTTGATGGAGAACTCTCTCGTTCAATAATGAGAAAAAAGCACAACTAATTTCTTGTTGTTTTGTAAGGAAACTATTGTTTTCTAATCAATTTATTCCACTTTTTTAGCATGCTCTATTATTCTCTAAAAATGCATATAGATGATAGTGGAATTGTAACGTCCCGGGCTTAGGTCCCCGGTCTGTTATTGAGAAAAACTGATCCTGACAACTTGTTGGGTTTGAGCCCAATTGGACCCGTTGACAACCACCCAAAATGCTTAAGCTCAAGTTGACAAGTAGTAATCACCACCACTTATAAACCACACCCACACTTTGTGAGTTTTCCATGTGGTACTATGTTTGGGTTGGGGTGTTACAACCTCCCCCACTTATATTCGCAACTTCCTCGTTGTGACATGGATCATCACTTATTCCCAGTGACAGTAGCGGCTGCACGCTCCGGGTAGCCTTTTCCTCCAACCTCTTTGTAGGGGCGGCTCCACCTCTCGGGTAGCTCTTTCCACTATCAGAGGGAAATTGGCTCTGATACCATTTGTAACGTCCCGAGCTTAGGTCCCCAGTCCGTTATTGAGGAAAACTGGCCCTAATAACTTGTTGGATTTGAGCCCAATTGGACCCATTGACAACCACCCAAAATGCTTAAGCCTAAGTTGACAAGTAGTAATCCCCACCACTTATAAACCACACCCACACTTTGTGAGTTTTCCATGTAATACTATATTTGGATTGAGTTGTTACAACATTGTAACGGCTGGACCAGTCATATTTCCTTCTTATTTTCTCAATTAATAGCATAGATTTATTCCCAAAATTAATGCCAATATAGACCATTGATTGCCCCTTTTTGATACTTAAAATCCCAAAGGATCCCTCCCCCTACGTCAATTGCAATTGGCAATTTAGAGAGAGAAGGAGAGAGGGAGAGATAGAGAGAGATCTCACCAAGGGTCGTCCTCATCGCAGAGAGCGCCAGCGTCGATTCATTGGAGGAGAACGTCGGCTCGAGAGCAGGGAGGGGGCCGGCGTGGCAATCCATTAGATACGAGTCCGTCGACTTGAGGTATGTGTCGAACCTCTAGGACTCATACGATACGATAACTCTTTACAACAGATTTTTAATATTTTCAAAGATTTGTTCTTGATAGCCATGCATTTCCTATATCCCTAAAAGCCACGATTCAAAATTCTGTTGATATTATTAGCCAATAGAAGATAGCTTTGAAATTTTGAACCGATTGAATTAATATAAATACTAGGTCCAAATGAATGGACTTTGTGACACCGGTTGTGTGTATATGATTTAATGAATCCATTATTCTATAAATGATTTTTTTCATGTCTTCTACTAATTTGGCTATGGTGATTTGTGTAATAGGACGTTGATAAGTGAACAACGAATGCATTCATATGCACATATTTAGTTTTCACGTGAAACTCCTGAAGTTAAGTATGGAAATGGATAGATTATTCGAACATATATTAATATCCCTGTCATTGAATGATGATCACTTAAAATGTTTGTTTTTTTCTAATAAACCTCGCTCTTGGTCTATTTAAATGTTACCGTGAACATTTTTTAATTTGCATTATGGGTAGATATTATGACATTGATGTAAATTGAAATCTTTGAAAAATTTGCATTATGGGTAGTTACCGTGAACATTTATTTAATTTGCATTATGGGTGGATATTAATAGATTTAGCATTTTTTATATCAAGTTATTATCCTACTGTACCTAACCAAATAAAGTTATTATGGTTTCATTGTACCTTCTTTCCCAATGTATTTCCATTATTAGAACAATTTCACAATCAAATAACCGTTAATAAATGTTTAACAGATGTGCAATAACTCTTATAATATGATGTTATTATTATGAAATTGATATACGACACCCTGCGATTGAAACTTTTTAAGATGCTAGTTTTGGAAATATGGTCATGTGATTGAAATGGAATGTTACTTAATATAGTAAATACATTATACCCGTAGAATCAATCTAATATCTATACGCAATATATAAACGTTCAAGCATTTATTTTCACTGTACAACATATTATGTTGACTATGGAAGCTATCCAATCATAAGTGATGATGTTAAAATTAAGGGCACGTTAATGGTCAACGGAGCTAAGTGCTACACCTAACGGTGGGAGCCACCTCTAGAGTCCATTTATCGATGGTCTAAAGGGCCAACACCTTCCGAGGGTGTACGGTTTAAGGAATTGGTTGTGAGGCAAAAGATAAGTCCTCTGCAGTTGTAGCTACACTGTCATGTATGTCATGTTCATGGACCGCTTGTGTCAGCGGTAAAGCCACCAAAGCCAGCAAAGCCACCAAAGCCGTTTAAGAATTTAACAATCAAGACAACTTTAACCACTAAACAAATCAAGAGTATGTGTACAGTTTCTGAAATTATTAAGGCATATGTGTGCCACTATGGCAAAGTAATGGCAATATGCAAGTGTTATGATTGTAATGGGACATACATGCAATTATGAAAAATTCCGAGGGTACAGGTGAAAATTATGAAAATGTTAAGGCATATATGCAAAGATGGCAAATTTTAAGGGTATATATGTAATTATGGCTTCATCAAACATTTTCAGAAGGAATACCTTTCGTATGCATGTTTATGTGAAATTATGAGTCGCATAATGATACTACATGAGAACAAGTTTGTATCACATGCAATAAGATAATGACGCAAATTATAAAGTTGTGTTGAAAATTGATAGTATAGAAAAGGTTACGTTTTAACAGTTTAAATTTAGCATAGGGAGACTTGTTTGTCACGCTAGCCGGCTTGACCCCAACTCGGTACATACTGAGCGTTAACTCATAACATGTGTTGTTTTTTTTCAGGACAACACAAGTTGTGATTTAAATTTCCAGTTCAAGGAAAACTATTGTCACGTGAAGTTGAACTTGTACGGATCATTGATGCATTGCTTATGAAGGGATGTCGTTATGCTCACTGGAACATTTGTTACGCTACTTTATTTCGTAGCTCATATTGCAGTTTATGCTGGAGCTGTAATAAGAGAACTTTTATGTTGACTAAACTTTAGTTTAAAATATTTTATTTATCTATGCTCTTTGATTGCCATGCAAGTTTTTCGGTAAGGGTTCGGTCGGGCAACCCAATGTTGCATGCTTCCGTCGGTCAGCTCGACCCGTTCCGTTACAGGAATAAAACAAATACAAATACATTTTTTATGATCCAATGTGAAGCTCTCATGGATTTTATGATTTTAACTAGAGGCAGTAGCATAGGGATGAAGAGAATGAATGCAAATGGCATGAAATAAAAGAATACTTTAACAAATGGTTGTAGAATTCCGATCATGCACAGTCTTGATGCCATAGGTTAGAAGTATGACACTAGAAAAAGTCTAGGAGAGTTGAAGTGTTAGTAAATCGAGGTTCCCTTAACCTATCTTGTAAAGGATGAACAGAAGCGGATATTCCTTGCACGGAAACCAATCACAAAAATCGAAGTACAATAATCACAACTACAAAAGACACAAGAAATGTAACATGGGAAAACCCTCCTCGATATGAGAAAGGAGAAAACCCCATGGGGCATGACTCATAACAGATTCACTCAGTCGAAATTGAGGGCGTACAATATCTTCTCAGTTTTCTTACCCAACAAAATTGAGTCTCAGTTACAAGAATAAAATTAGATATTTTTTTAACCGTCACCTTATACTTGAAGAACATGATACCGATGCTTCTCCATATCACATGCTTTCCCTCTTTGTACGCGATTCTTCCTCACGTGATTCCTCTTCGTACGTTGGCTGAGAGTTGATGGTGGTTGGTTATGCACATGCTATTCTCCATACGTGGATGCATGTTGCCCTCCTTGTGTGATGGTTGTTCTTACGTGGATGGCTAATCCCACCACGCGCTCCTAGCGCAAGTGGTTGATCCCCGTGCACATGGTCGAGGGGAACGAACCCCTGCGGAATCCTCGTGCCTACGACATGGACTGCTCCTCGTGGCTTCCAATGTAGATCGCACGTCGTGCCTCCAGCAGGATGCTAATCGTAGCTTGTCGTTACTCCTCGCACCTTCGGTGTGGACTTCTCCTCGTGTTTCCTTCTTCTCTCCTTGCACGGGAAGAGAGAACTATGAAAGAGAGAGGACACTCATCTTGGTTGTGATCAAAATTCCTTGCATGGGTCTTCTAATGATATAACATCACCCACACCTCTTTCTCCTAATCCTACTTGAAGTAGGAGAACATGAGTCCGGCAAGCATGGGCATGCACGACTTTGCTGAGGGACCTCCCTCTATCGTGCCCTCTAGCAACTCTTGGGTTATTAGCAAAGTTGTCCCCGAGGTTGGGACCGTACAATATACCCAACAACCTCCCCCTCAGGTTCCAATGAGGAGGTATCACTAAGAAGATGATCATTGAGAGGCGACACCGCTTAGTTCTCTACAGAGCTGCAGCTTGTCATGCGTCACGACCTTTGTCAGCATATCTGTCGGATTTTCATCTGTATGGACCTTCTTTAGAATGAGATGATTCTTGTCAATAGCATCTCTCTGCCAATTATATCGTACATCTATATGCTTTGTGCAAGCATGTACAAGCATGATGGATCATGCTCTTGCTCAAATCAATGATGATATGTCTATCACCAAAGGCAACCGACTCATTGTTTTTGCATCCGAGTTCACCAAGAAACCATTGTAACCACATCACTTCTTGCCCTGCTTTTGACGCTATAATGTACTTGGTTTCAGTTGTTGAGAGTGCAATGCATTTCTGTAACTTGGACTGCCATGAAATCGCTCCCCCTACGAAAGTGAAAATGTGCCTAGTTTCCTCTGATCAACATCTCTTGTCATGTCAGCATCGGTGTATCTACAGATTTTGGAATCTGACCTCCCAAACATCATACATATACTTGAGGTCCCTCTCAAGTATCTTAGAATCCACTTCACTTCTTCCCAGCGATCATTCCTCGGATTTGACATGAATATGCTCACAACACCCACGTCATGACCATTGTCGGGTCTGGCATAAACCATGGCATATATAAGGCTGTCAGTTGTGGACTAGTAAGGAATCTTGGTGATCTTAGCTTTCTCCTCATAAGTAGATGATGTCTCTTTTGTCAATTTGAAATGAGCGGCAATGGGCATGCTGACAGGCTTTACATTATTCATGTTGAACCGATCCAGGATATGTTCAACATACTTCACCTCTGATAACCACAACATGCGCTTCTTTCCATCGTGAGTGATTTGCATCCCAAGCATGTTGCTTGTCTTGCCTAAATCCATCATTTCAAATTCCTTGGAGAGTTCCCTTTTGATCTTTGCAATCAATTTAGGATCGTGACCAACTATCAGTATGTCATCCACATAGATCAACAAGATAGTGAACATGCCAATGGGAAGATGTCGAATGTACACACATGGGTCTGATGTCGTCCTCTTGAAGTTTTGATTCATCATGAAGGCATCAAAATTCAAGTACCATAGTCTAAGGTCTTGCTTCAAGCCATAGAGATTCTTCCTCAACTTGCAAATCATGTGCTCTTTCCCCTTCTCCTGGGATCCATGTGGCTACTCCATGTAGATCTCTTCCTTCAAGTCACCATGAAAAAATTCGTCTTCATGTCTATCTGCTCTAGCTTAAGGTCTAGGCTTGCAACAAGACGCAGCACCACCCTCACAGAATCCATCTATACAATGGGTGAGAACATCTCATCATAGTCCACACCCTCTTTCTAGTTGAATCCCTTCATACCTGATCTGGCCTTGTATTTTAGTTGTTTGTCACGGTCATTTGACTTTAGCTTGTAGACCCACTTGTTCACAATGCTCTCTTGCCTACAGGAATCTCAACAAGATTATAGGTATCTTCTTCAGAGAATGCATCTCTTTATTCATTGCATTACACCATTAATCTCTCTCCTTATGCTCATTTGCCTCCTCAAAGGTGCATGGCTCATCACGATCAGTTAGCATCACATACTGAGAAGTAGAATAGTGGGATGATGGTTGATGTGCCCTCCCAGATCTCTTGACCCAAGTGTCTGATGCATATGCTTCTTGATGAGGTTTCTTCCCTTGCCCAGGATCCCCTGAACCTGCATCAGCGGGGTCTGCATATGGCTCATGTTGTTCTGATCGTGCATCTTCTCCATTTGTACCTTGTACTGGAGAAGAATCCGAGTCCTCGTCATTGTCATCATCCATAGAAATCCCATATGAGTCACCTTCACCATTGTCGTCCTCATCCAAAGTGTTGTTCTCATATAAAATCACATTTATATACCTGGCGATGGTCTTCTTCCTTGGATCCCAAAGTAAGTATCCGAACTCATGATCTTGATAGCCAACCAAAATGTAGGACACTACCTTATCATAAAGCTTCTTCCTGTGTTACTTTGGTATAAATGCATAAGCTTGTGATCCGAACACCCTCATATGAGTAGATGCACTGAGGGACCTAAAAGTTCAAGGGAACTGAGGTAGATCTATTAATCAAGTAGCATGTGGTCAAAACCGCCTCAGCCTAAAAAGTCTTGGGTAGATTCATTGTCTTCAGCATGCAACGAACTCTCTCCACAATGGTCTTATTCATTCGTTCAGTGTCACCATTGTGCTGAGGTGTGCCAGGCTTTATCCTTTTATGCTTGATCTCGTGCTCTGTATAGTAGATCTAGAAGCTGTGAGAGGTGTATTCCCCTTCATTGTTCGTGCACAGACACTTCGACACTTTGCTTGTCTCGCACTCCATCATGGCAAGAAATTTCTTGAAGCAATCAAAGACTTGATCCTCCATCCTCAACATATAAATGCACACCGTCCTTGATACATTATCAATGAAGGTTAGAAATTACTTGCTTCCTCCCAAAGATGATATGTCCATAGGACCACAAAAATTAGAGTGAATTAGCTACAAAAGGTTTTCCTCCACCTTTGATCTTGCCTTGAAAGGTGCACCCTTTTGTTTCATACCTCACATGAATCACAACGTGATGTTAGTATGGCATGTTATCAACTATCAACTACTTCCTGCTTAGAAGATGTAAGCCTTTTTGGCTCATGTGTCCGAGTCGACAATGCCAAAGATCCGACGTCTCAGTTTCACTAGCATATAGGATACCTTCCATGACCTTCACCTGAGTCTTCTAGAAATGCAACATAACCTACCTCTATCCATGATAAAAGAGGCCTTATTGATCTTGCACATGTTGTTACCAAACTTCAAATGGTAGCCTTCTCTATTTCGCTGAGAATCAGATATGAGGCTAAGCTGCAAGTCAGGAATGTGCCTAACATCCTGCTGAGTCATTACACATCCAATATTAGTCTGAACTAATATGGTGCTTGTGCCACCGATCTTGGAGTAGCTGATGTTACCCATCCTTGGGTCATTGGATCCGATTGATGGGAAATCAAAGATGTTACAAGATCTCTCTTTGGGTCCAAATTATGTGGTCAAACCTTTTAATGGTTTCTATGCTAATCGATCAAGATTTCATTCGTCAGAAGAGGATAAAGTGTTGTCCATATGTAATCTCGATGTTATGTTCTCAGGATATTGTTACAAGGACAATTTAAGCTATTATGTTATTTTTCAAGAGGTGATTGAATTAGAGTATAACATGCCATCATCGAATCATCTATATTTATTCCCTTGTGACGGATTTGATCCACAACAAGGAGTTAAGGTAGATTCCAGACATGATGTGGTTGAGTTAATTTGCGGTAGATATATGAGACGATTTAATCCTGTTGTCCTTGCTTCTAATATTGAGAAAATATACTACATGACCCAGCCGGCTAAATTGTGAAGACAGATGACTGCCTAATTGTATTAAGAAGGATGACTCGCGTGTGCATCGACACCGACTCAGACATAGGAGATGATTAAGTTTCAGTGGGCTAATTGGTTTCTGAATGAGAACATCCACAATAAATGCCATTACTACCTGCCTAATGGGTTCGTGAATGCAGCATCGAATTTTATTAATTGTTTATTTCTTTCTAATTGATTTTACTATTAATTGGAATATGTATAAATTAAATCGAGGTAGTGATGGCATTGACGAGAGGTGGCGGTTCTTCCTCTAAGAGAGGCAGCTCTAGCAGACTTTGGGGTTCTGGCGACTAATAATCGCCTACATCACAATACGATGATAATGCATATTTTATATAATTGTCACATATTAAATATAAAATTTGACATTACTATTGTTGTTTTATAATTATACATCGATATTGTGTGCTATTGATTTCAAGTTACAATCGGCAGATCATGGGACCTAAATACGTGTGCATTCATTCGGAACTGCATCGTGCTTGGGATGGAGGTACCCACGCACCTGCTCTGGTACGTTGAGCCTACTCTGACCCGTCCATCCCCTTCTGATTAACATCAGCCTACCATGCGGTCTTCACACCATGAGGATGTGCCGATGTAGGATGCAGAGGATGTATGTGACATTCCTACAGCGGATCCTAGTGCAACCTCAGGCATGGCCCACGCCGTGCTGATAACTAATATTTTTACATGTGAAATTATCCTCACGGAAAGTAAAGATGAATTGTCGCTAAGGCGACCCACAAGAAATCTTGAGTCAATAAACAATTTATCCACAAATAAATATAGAAATGAAAGAAAAATAAAATGTAAAGTTAAAATTTATTATAACTCTACAAATGTGTGTATATGTGCAATGTATAGAGTGTCGAACACATGGAGCAAACGGTAGATTGGGAAAATGAATTTCAAATTTTGTTTTCTTCTTTTTGTCTAAGTGTTTTTTGTGGGTTTTTAATTTTATATTTTTTATGGATTTTAATTTCTATATTTTTTTAATTATTTTAGATTTTATAGTTTTTATTTTTCTTTTTATATTTTCTGATTTTTACTTCCTTTTTCTTTTTAATATATCATATAGGAATATAAGACTATATATATAATATAAGATAATATAATTATAAATAGTACCAAAAATAATCAAAATAAAAGAAATATTTTTTTTATTTAAATAACTTTCTATTATTTTTGTGATTTTTTGAAATTTTTTGATAATTTTATATGTTTATAAAGACAAAAATATCCCAAAATAGGGATTAAATAAATAGATCGAATAGATTTGGGTTTTAAAAATAGCAAAAAGTGTCCAAAATTTTCCAAATCAATTTTAATATATAATAAAAAATAGAAAGAAAATTGCAAAATAGAAATGAGCATTTTTATTATTTTCAGGTATTTTATATATTTTTATAAAGGATTTTAATTTTTAGACTTTTTCCTATCTTTAATGGTTTTTGGTTTGAGGGCTGAAAATACTAAAATAAGCAAAATCTATTTTGGGGAATTTTTCAAAATATTTTTATTTTTTAGTAATTTTTATTTCAAATAGGGACAAAAATGCTCTTTTGATTTTTAATAAATAGTTAATATGCCTAATTTTTAAAATTTTTGTAGAGATGGATGATGATTTTAATAAATTGAAAACCAACAAAAAAAGTTGAACTAGAAAGGGCATAAATGTAATTAAAATTAAACATAAGGTTATTTATGTAAATAGCCAAAAGTTTTATAACTGAAATACAAATGTTAGAAACTACAATGAAATTAAAGTTTCAAGGGCTTAAAGGTAAAATGCTTAGCTCGCGTAAGGGCCACGTGAGTTGAGCTGGACTAGACTTGATATTAATATCACTAAAGTATAGGAGCTTCCATGCAAGTTTCCAAAAACATTTAAACTACATAAATAATATACAAGACTTAAACAAAATGATACAAAAATGGGGGAAAGGTTTCACAATTTACCCCATATATGCGCTCAGCCGGACAGCTAGGATGACCACTTAACCATGTGCCACGCCCACAATGTGCGATGATGCTTCGCAACCGACTGTCTAGATTAGATCTTAGATCGAGATCCTACGGTGTTGGGCTCGGGAGATCTGGCGATAGATGTGCTTCATGAAGAACTCAGCTGAATCGAACGGCTCTGGAAGGTGGTGGAGGAACTGATGACGAACTCGTGCTTAGCGAGTTTTGATTCGATGTTGCATGCTCCTCAGATGACCTAGAGCTCAGCTAATGGCCTCGTGATGTTATTGCAGCCCTCCCAAAGCTCCTAGAGGTCTCCAAAGTGTCCGGGGGATGTTGACTGAGCCCCTGTAGCTCAATGTCCTTCAACTGGCCTTGGAGGTACTTCCTTGATGCAGATGAGAATCAAATGCCCCCTTCAAGATCTGTAGAAAAAGACAGAAGCAATGGAGAATGAAGGGCATGGTCTTGGTCGTTATTTGGTGGAGTGTCAATGGTGGAATGGAGGAGATGGGTGAAGTAAGGCGATGCGGTCGATTTGGAACTCAACAATCTAGAGCTGAGGAGATCTGGGGAAGCTAGTGGGTCGGGTAGGCAGAGTGAAGTGGCTAGGAAATGGAGTGATTGGAGAAGGGTGATTCAGGGTGAATAGGGGTGCCTGGAGCACTCGTGCTCCGACGAAGCTAATAAGATTTACGCTAAGTCAAATAATCAAAACCTAACTAACATGTAGAATCGAAAGAAAATGAGTTAAACTACCTAGAAAGCAAGAAAAGATACCCTTAATGGCATGAGGCCATGAGATAGAACCTTGACGATGAAGCTCGTCAAGGATGGATTGGGAAGCCACCTTCAACTCCTCCCTTCTTACTGAGAAGCACGACAGAGGACTTCTATCACAAGCCTCAACGCTTGGAGGCACTCTGAGGGGATATGATGGAGTGAAAGTGAACCGAATACAAAAAATGGCAAGGGAGGGATCTTTGTACAGGCATGTGAACAGAGTGGTTGACCCAGGGATCATAGGTGAGTCAAGTCAATTCAGCCCTAGGCGAGGTGTCGGTGAGGATCAAGGATGAACGGCAAACAAATCTCATGAAGAGATTGATCAACCTCATGCAACTATCAAGAGGGGAAATACCGAGAAAAGATGGGGTACTCGATTCTGACAAGGCTAGGCTCGAGTTAGAAGAGTTGACCCGCGGTCAACAATCAGAGGGCTCCTATTGGTCCAGATGGGCCATTAGAAGACAAAATCAATTGGAAAAAGACAAATACATAAAAAATAAAAAATTGAATTAATTAATTAATTAAAAGTTATAAAATAAAAAAATTATTATTATATTTGGTATTTTAATATGATTTTTTGAGTTAATTTATTACAAGTTACTTTTTACAATTGTATTTATACGTATAATGACCTACTTTTGTATATTTATTTTATTTTATATTTTATAATTTTATTTTCATATTTTATATATTTATAACTTTTTTTATATACATAGATATATTTTTATTATATTTTTCTGATGTAATATGTACACTTAAATAAAGAAGGGTATATATTATAAAGGTATAAGTATATGTATTTAACTATTTTATTTTAGTATTTTCTTTATGATTTTATTGTGTTATGAATATGTACATATATTATAAATAATATTTACAAAATTATAAAAATTGTGAGGAATAAATAAAATGAATATTTTATTCAGGTATATTATACAATAGGGGTTCAAAACCTACCTTTTGCATCTTAACTCAAAATTGGATGAAACCACCTTCATTAAATAATTTATTAAAAGATTGTAGAATTAAATGTGATTTTGATACATTTTGAATTCATATGGAGAAAATATGAGGTTTGGAAGTTTAGATTTTGGAATGCTATTTATAGTATAAAATGCACATTGTATATTATTTTAGTGTAAACTCAATTTTATATTTTTCTATATATTATTGTCTACAGCGTTCATGTAAAAGTTCTTTATTTGAGGTGTAAATAATAAAGAATAAAATAGGTCCCAAATACGACTTATTGGTGAATAATACAATGGGAATATTATTGGATTTTTGGCCCTTATCTCCCCCTACTTTATTGCTTGTTAACCATTTTAATTCTTGACTTGGTCTCAGGGTTTAGGGTCATAAAGTATCTTTGAAATTTTATTTTTTTTACTTTTTTCTTTATTCTATAATTTTAGCAAAAAACTATATTTATATAAAATAAATGGAATAAATAGTGAATGTTAATTTGTATAAAATAATGCTATTTACATGCATTTCCAGGGGTTTTAAGGCTAAAATGATATAATAAAGGTGATGAAATGGAGATTCATCACCCGTGTCGCTTCTTGGAGCTCCTTCCAACAGGCAAACCTTCATTGATTGACTTCCTGAATTTACTTATTACTTCTAATTAACTATCTCAAACTTATTATATGATGAGATCGATTGATAGAATTATACATTAAAGGATCAACATAATGTAGCAAATGAGCAGTGCAAGGCCTGGAAGAGATTTTAGGATTGTGAGGACTACAAAGGGACTCGTATGAGTCCGTACAATAAGCATAGGATCTTGAGGTCAGAGAATGACACAAAAAATACAAAAAATAAAATACAGAAAATATTCACAAGAAAACCGGGGGTCAGACTACCCAGGGATAGAAAATCAAGTAGTCAAAAATAACTGCAAATTAACCTAAGTCGTGCCTCCCTAGCAACGATGCCATTTGGAAATGCTTCCCACTACCCTTGTTAATTCGAGCAAATTAATGTTCAAATTAATTAAGAATGTTCGTTGTAGTCGGATAATAAGAGCATATCAAAAACCGCTTAGAATTAATGTCAAGTTAATCAGATGTGGCAAATTTTTTTACTTGGTTGGAAGTCCAAGGTCGAATTCAGGGAGGTAGCTGTCTCCTTAGGTAGATTCGAAGAAAACTTCCAAGGTTTGATTTTCAGAGGAGATATTTTTGGTCTTTTTGTTGTATTTTATGCAAGATACATGCAAAATCAGGCCAACTTACAAGTTAAATCAGAAAGATGGTCTAATTAATTCCAAAAATTATGAAACTTGGCCAGGTGATGAAATGGGATGAAGTTAGACAACTCTAATTTTTTTGGAATTTTATGACACTAAATTAAATTACTGTGAATTAAATATGAATGCAAGGTGATTTTATCTCATTTAATTTTAATAAATATCAAATCACAATATTTTTGGGAATAAAAATTATCCTAGATAGATCTAAAGATGAGGAATCCAGGAAAATTATCAAACCTTAATTTTGATGTGAAATGAACCTATTAAAAATTAATTAAGGAATTCACCAAATGAATTATTTAGGCCTCAACATGTGTGCACTTGAGATGGAATTTTTATGCAAGGTAAAGCTAATTATCCTAGCTCTACTATGATTTTTGGGGAATTTCTGGAGCCACAGAAAAACTACTATCAATTAAGAGGTGAAATTGGGCAAAATATAGCAAAAATGAACCAATTAATTAATAGAAAATTCTATTGATATTACAAAAATATTCCACGTGTCACATAATGAGGACAATGTAAGCTACACAATGCAGTTTTTCAAACTCAAAAATGACTTGATATGAATACCTAAATATGCTTGCAAAGATAGGGGTATAACTGATATACAGGAATTAAAAATTCTTGAAAATAAAACGTGGAGACATGGACTATTATGCAATTACCTATAATGTATGGGGTGCATGCAAATTCTCCATGGATCATGTGCTCCTCATGTGGGGTTGCCTGGCAGGGACTGAAATGTAATATTGAAAAACTTCAGGGGCCTCGATGCAATTTGCCCAGGCCACACGCGGATCACGTGGGGGGTCCTAGGCTCAGTGGACGTCGGAGGCTCGGAGCGAGGCTCGGTTGCTCTGGAGGTTTGGATCTGGCTCGAAGAAGCTTCAGGTGATCTGAGCCTAGCGGTCGGGAAGGATGCTCGGATCGGGCGACGTGGGTGAATCTGGACCGTGGGATCGAAGATGATCCGACGGTGATGAACTGTTGTTGCGTGGCGTGTCTTGACTCGTTGGATCAAGATCGATCCAACGGTTGCTGAAGCTCGATGAAGTGAACGACGTGGACGACCGAGCGCCGTTGGATCAGGACGAATCCAACGATCCTCGGATGCTCTAGCTGATGGCAACGTGGACTGATGAGGTATGTACGATCACAGATGATCCAACGGCTGCTGAAGAAGGCAACGTGGATGGCTCCTGGCCGTTAGATCAAGGCGATCGAACGCCTGATGGTTGTCGTTTCCAACGGCCCTCCGCCTCTTACAGAGGAGAGGGCTGGGCTCCGGTGTAGCTGGCCTAGCTCCGCCTTGTCCTCACATCGTCGGTGAAGGGTGCTGGAGAGTCTGGAGTAGCTCGGAAGGTTCACGAATGGCTAGCGGAGCGTCCGGTGGTCTCAGGCGTGGAGTAGAGGCTCTGGAGCGCGGTGGCAGAGGAGCTAAGGAGCAGCTCCGACGAGCCTCCGACCAATCAAGGAGAAAGTACCTGCAAGGGTTAGCGATATAGCTGAAGCGTGCGTTGTGTTCGTGGAGTGATGTGGAGTGAGTTGCACGAGGCCTGTGAAGAGGGGATGGTGTTCGGTGAGCGAGCTCCGCCAAGGTGGCGGAGCTGGCGTCGGTGAAAGGTGGAGTGCGTCGTCGGAAGGAACGGAGGGGCTCGCGAAGATTAGAGCTCCGTCACGGACCTAGGAGGATGGATGGCGGAGCAAGACGATGCTTGTGGATGGCGAGTAAAATCGGAGAAGATAAAGAAAAATCGGAAGAAGATTGGGAGGAGAACGGAGGAAGCTACCTGGGAAATGGAGCTCGGGTCTAGGTTCCTGGTCGTCGCTCGAAGGTCGGTAGAGGGCCTGAGCTCACGCAAATCGTCAGAGGAGTTGCAACACGACGTGACAATGTCGTGGATCTCGCTGGAGGTGAAGGCCTGTCTTCGCTCGGATATACACCTAATTGTTGTCACAAATAGGTCGCTCTGAGCTCGAGGATACCTCTCGTAATGGCGGATAGGGGTGAAAGTGGCCGGAGATGGCTATTTTATAGGGTGAAGGTGACGGTAGGGATGGCTAGGAGGTGGTGTTCATGGAGGTCGTGGAGCGACTCTGGGGGTTGTCATGGAAATCGAGGGAGCTGGCGAGGATGAGGGATGAGTGGGCTCCATCGTGGTGGCGTCAGTGGTCGAAGACGGTGGCCGGCGTGGAGCTGAAAATAGAAAGGGGGCGACCCCTTGCGCATGGTGGAGAACGTAGGTGCAGGGCGGGCAGAGGTTGACGACGATGCCTCGACCGTAGATGGAGGCGCAGATCAAGGGCTGAGATCGGATCTCAAGTGTGATATCGGAGGGCCCACACCGCACCACGTGGCGTGCTGAGGGTGTGGCGCTGACGGGCAGCTGAGATGGACTCCCAGGTTTGATCGAATGGTGGAGGGAGCGAAGTGTTTTGAGCTATTGGATCTGGGAAGCATCGGATGGTTGAGGTGATGCCACATGGCACGGATCTGATGAGGCGCGAGTAGGCGATTGGAATGGACTCCTGGAATTGATCCAACGGTGTGGAAAAAAAGCAGACGTGGGAGTCACTGGGCCATTGGATCTAGATGAAGATCCAACGGTCCAGAGTGCGGGTGGATAGGCCAAAGGGAGCGGGCCGCATGGCGCAATCAGAGGGCGCCACGTGGCCGGCTGTGAGTGGCTGAAAGGAGAAATGAAATTAGAGGGAGAAGGAGGCCGAATTTGGAAAAACTCAAAACATGAAAGTTGTAGATCTTGATGAGATCTACTAGTTTCATTGACCAAAGACGAAGATGAGGTCAACTGTGGTACAAAAATACAAGAATACAAATATACATAAGTATAGTATACAAAGAGGCCCAAAAACCCAACTTTTGCCTACGAGCTCCAAATTGAATGAAATTAATCTCATTTTGAAGGTCTCTGAATGTGTATTATTATGAAGGTGAGTAGACCTAATTCGGAGTTGGTAGGAGAGAGATATGTGCATTCTAAGGTCCTGGGATTTTAGGGCTTTATTGGGTATTTTACAAAAGAGGGACTCTGGCCTTCTTCCCTATTTATTACTAATGGTGTACATACTATAAGGAAGGAGTTATTTAATACAAGAGAATAGGTGGATTTTATACAAGGATTGGCTTCTTATTTAAATGCAAGGATGAATGCTAAAATACATATTTTGTGAATTGATACATGAATGATATTTATGCAAGATAAAGGGAAGTATGTTGCTAAATACCCGAGGACAAAGCTCTATTTGCAACTTTTAGAGCGATGAATCACGGATTCATCAACCCCCTATGCTTAAACCATGCTCGTCCCCGAGCAACTAAAATGAAATGCAAGAGTGAAGTGATTTTGGATTCCATACCAAGGTCATGAACAAAAGTTGAAAATGGAGCTTGACTCAACCTTTGGATTTATTATGTGGCGGAAGCTTATTGGGATCTGAATTTAAGACCTAACAGACTTCAAGTTCCACAAGTCTTATATTCAAGACTCCTTAATAGTCAGGTCAGAACAAATCCTCAAACGCAAATTTCTGATGACTTTGATTCTTACTAGTACTGTGTAAGTAATAAATAGCTCTCCACATCAGAAATGGCTCAGAACCAACCTCCTCTATCAAGGTAACTCAAATAACCTGATCCAGTAACTCTTTCCTCGAGGAGCGGGGTATTCCCTTCTAAGTTCAAGTGCGACCAGCTCAAGAGGAGGGGGTAGAGAAAGAATGGATGGTAGCCAGTGTAGCTACCTATCCCAGGATGCCCGACCAGTGTAGCCAAGTCATCCAGCTGCATTTCTTTGCTAATATACATACTCCGACAGGTATTTTATTTTCACTTGGACCTGTCTCTTTTTATTTTGAACTATATACAAGGTACAACATGTACATCAGGAGTTTTTCCTCTTGAGCCAGTAGACTATCCCTCTTTTGAAGCATTATTGCAACCCACAGCATCCCGTCCTTAGACGTCAACATCACCAGACTAGGTTGAGATGCACTATACTCCCTAGAGGAGGACGGATGTTTCCACCCTTGTGCTACTCCAAGCTAAAGGATTCTACCTCCTCACCACCTCATCAATGAAGAGCTATGTGCATGGTGCTTGTCAAAGTTAGGTCACTATCTATAAGAATCATGCATGTGCACGAGATATTCTACTTAGACTAGTCAAGATGACATGTGAACATAGACTTGCGGACTCAAAGAATTAAGTCACTTGACCTAAGAAATCTCAACTCCAGTTCCTATAAGGTTCCTCTGAAATTAGGTGGATTAAGGTCAAATCAAGTCCATCCTCAATATCTACTCATAACTTGGTTCAGAACCCATTAGTTTTTCACCTTGCATATGCAAGATATGCAGATGAGATGTAGATGACATGCTATGTATATGAATGAAATGCAAGACTTTTTTTCTTTTTTTCTTTTTTTTCAATTATTTGGTATACCTTCTATGTTACAACAGTTTACAACAGTATTATACAGATTATACAAGCGTATTTTACAAAAACTTTTCTCCAAATTTCACCCAACCCGTAATTATTACGAAATATATACAAAGATACGTGAAAATACGAGCTATGGTTAAAGTATATATGTAATATATACACGCCCCCCTATACTTAGCGTGTGCTATGTCCTCAGAGCATGAAAAAAGAGGAAAAAGACATAGCTCATGCTAAGCGTAGGAGAGCTAAAATAACAAAAAGGTAATAGAAGTCATCCTGCCCCCCTATACTTAGGCTTTATTAGCCTAAGTGTAGAAGAAGAACAAGAATGGGGCGGACGAGGTCAAGAGGAGAAATGGATGAATATACAATGCGGGCATCGGTCCCCCCTATACTTAGGCTCAGGTCAGCCTAAGTATAGGACGTAAGTGAGTATGAGGACCAATGTGATCTGGAGGATATACAGAGAACAGACTCAGGTGGCTCGTCCCCCCTATACTTAGGATCTGTTCATCCTAAGTATAGTCCAAGATGGTGATTAATGAAGCTGGAATGAGTTACTAGAGTCGCGAGGGAGAAAGGACAGGATTTACAGGAATGATGGTATACACAAGTGAGTCAGTCTGAATCTTTCAAGATGCTGCTGATGGCTAGAGCTCACTGCTGCAAGGTCTCATACGCAGCTCGAGGTGTATCTGCTGAATCTGTCTCGTGCATGAATATAATCTCCTCAACATGGACTAACTGCTCATTGGATTCGACGAAGTGCTTCAACAGTTGTCCATTCATTAGGAATGTCGGTGCATCATCTGCGAGATCGGAGATCTCGACACATCCACTATCGTGCACCGTACGGACGATAAATGGGCCTATCCACTTGGACTTCAACTTGCCTTGGAAGATCTTCAGCCTAGCATTAAACAACCATACCTTCTGTCCAGGAACAAAGGTCTTTCGTCTGATATATCTATCATGCCAACGCTTCACCTTGTCCTTGTACACCAAACTGTTGTCATATGCACGGATTCTGACTTCCACAAGCTCATTCAGATCCATTTTCTTTGCTTTTGTCCAAGTTGTGTGTTCTAGTTGACCTTCTTGATTGCCCATTCTGATTTATGAACTAGTTCTGCGGGCAAATGGCACGGCTTTCCGAATACCATTCGGAATGGGGAGGTTCCTAACGGTGTCTTGTAAGCTGTCCTATACGCCCATAGGACCTGATCCAAGATCTGAGACCAGTTCTTCCTGTCTGGGAGGACAAGCTTTTGCAATATAGTTTTCACCTCCCTATTCGACACCTCAGCCATACCATTGGTCTGTGGGTGGTAAGGACTCGCGACAGGGTGTTCGATGACATAGTCCTTCAGGAGTTTCTTCACCTCCCGATTTACAAAATGGCTACCCCCATCTGATATCATCATTTTGGGATCCTGAACCAAGAGATGATGTATTCTCTGATGAATTTACAGACAGTCCTACTGTCTGCGGCTCGGGTCGGGATAGCCTCCACCCACCTGGATAGATAATCTACCGCAAGAAGGATGTACTCGAATCCGTGGCTAACAGGGAATGGGACCATGAAATCGATGCCCCAAATGTCAAAGACATCACAAATGATGACAAGATGCATCGGCATCTCATCCTTGGGACCAACGGTTCCTCCCATTCTCTGGCATACTGGACACGACTTCACAAAGGTGATGGCATCGCGAAACAGAGTCGGTCAGCAAAAGCCACACTGAAGTACCTTCCATGCGGTCCTCTTCCCGGAGTGGTGTCCTCCTGCCTCTAAACTATGGCATAAAGAAAGGACACTCTGGTATTCCTCCTGAGGAATACACCATCTCCAGACACAATCCGATCCTTCAAAGAAAAGGATCGGATCCTCCCAATGGTAGTGTCTAGCATCCGACTTCAGTCGGTCGATGTGGCTCTTGGGCCAACCCTCGGGAACCTTCTTGGAGACTAGATAGTTCACGATGTTGCCATACCATGGGAGTGAGTCGACAACAAAAATAGACTCGTCAGGGAAGGATTCTCGAATTGGGGAATCCTCGGAAGTATTGATATCTTCGAGACGAGAGAGATGATCGGCTACTACGTTCTTCTTTCCAGGTTTATCACGAATGTCCAAATCAAACTCCTGGATAAGCAAAATCCACTGAAGAAGACGCACCTTCGCGTCCTTCTTCTCCATCAAGTATCGTAGCGCTGTGTGGTCAGTGAACACGATTACCTTGGATCCAATTAAATGAGATCTGAACTTGTCCAAGGCAAACACTACCGCAAGCATCTCCTTTTCTATAACTGTATAGTTACGCTGAGCGGTATCAAGCACTTTGCTTGCATAGTGAATTGCAAACGGGACGCCATCCCTCCTTTGTCCTAACACAGCCCCAACAGCAAAACCTGAGGCGTCTATCATGATCTCAAAAGGCAGAGACCAATCTGGGGCTTGTAGGATCAGGGCATCCATGATCATTCCTTGTAATAGCTTAAAGGCCTCAAGACATTTGTGATCAACAACAAACTCCATGTCTTTGCCTAAAAGCTCAGTTAGCGGTCGGGCAATCTTAGAAAAATCCTTGATGAATCTCTGATAAAATCCAACATGCTCGAGGAATGACCGCAACTGCTTAATGTTGGTTGGTGGCTGGAGTCGTCTGATCACATCCACATTGGCAAAGTCAACCTCCATTCCTCTCTTGGAGATGACATGCCCCAACACAATGCCCGATGTCACCATGAAGTGACTTTTCTCCCAAGAGAGCACCAGATTAACCTCACAACAGTGTTTGAGGACTCGATCCAGATTCTTAAGATAGGAATCGAAGGAATTGTCGTAGACCGAGAAGTCGTCCATGAAGACTTCCAGGAATTCGCCGACCATTTCGGCGAATACAGCAATCATGCACCTTTGAAAAGTACCCGGAGCATTGCATAACCCAAAGGGCATGCGCCTGAGAGCATAGGTACCAAAGGGGCATGTGAACGTGGTTTTTTCCTGGTCCTCCGGAGCTTTGTCTACTTGATTATAGCCCGAGAACCCATCCAAGAAATAGAAGAATTCTTTCCCCGCTAGTCTCTCTAGGATCTGATCAATGAAAGGTAGGGGGAAATGATCCTTCTTCGTTGCAGCATTCAAGCGTCTATAATCCACACAAACGCGCCATGACGTAGGCACTCGCGTCACGATCTCCTCTCCGTCCTCGTCGGTGATTGTCTGAATTCCCGACTTTTTCGGGACCACATAGATTGGGGCCACCCATTTCCAGTCGGATATGGGATAAATGAAACATGCATTGTACCATTTATCTATCTCCTTTTTCACTACCTCTCGTAAATTTGGATTCAAACAGCGTTGGAATTCATGAGAGGGTTTGGCTTCATTCTCCAAGTAGATATGGTGCGAACACAGAACGGGATTTATCCCGTGGAGATTGTAAATGCTCCAGCCTATCGCTTTGCGGTTTTTCTCCAAGATCTCAAGCAAGCAAGATTCCTAATCCTCGGTCAATTGCGAACTGATGATGACCGGATATTTCTTCTCCTGACCCGTAAGGAAGGCGTATTTTAGTGTTGTGGGTAAAGGTTTGAGCTCAGGTAAGGTGTGATCATCTAGGAAATCTGGCTCAATCGAATCTGGCTTAGTGTTGGAAGTGGTTGGATCTTTCTCTGTAATTACTGCTACCAAATTCTTCGGCTCTGGAGTCGGATCGTCATAGGTTTTCATGCGATCGGCAAAAACCACGTCCGACTCGTCATCCTCATCTTCCGATTGTCCTAAAGAGGGAAGGACTGACAAGCCCAACTGGCCATCTAAGTCATCGAAGATGTAGGGGGATGCAGGTTCTGAGCTGTACTCGTTAATGAGGACCTCGCAAACTGACTCATGCACTGGATCATCTCCGGAGTGAAGGGACTCATCGATGTTGGCTGGTTTTTGTCTCCATGGCCCAACTGTGTGTACATGGTCACGGTCTGCTTCGGACAAAGAGTACTCGGTACTGGACTCGGAATCCGGTCTCTGCCATCTGGTCTGCTTCATCTCTAGTTCATCATCTCTGCCTGGAGTTTGGAACTGGATCTTCCCGATCTTATAATCAAACAAGGCCCCCGCCGTCCTGAGGAAGGGTCTGCCTAAGATGATCTGGGAGTCTTTCCAATTACAAGGGGTTTCCATATCTAGGACTGTGAAGTCCACCATGTATTCCTGACCCTCGACTTTGATCACAACATTCATCAATTCTCCTTGGGACCTCTTGGTTGATTTATCAGCAAACTGTAGGAGGGCTCTAGATTTCCTAAGAGGTCCGATATTAAGCCGCTCATAGAGGGTTGTAGGTATTAAGTTAATTGAGGATCCATTGTCTAGGAGAGTGCGTGCAAATACGATGTCATCAACATGACTCACTACATAGTGTACACCCATGTCTCTCCGTTTCCTTGAAAACGAGTTCTTTATTGCACAAGTCATGGCCACTGACAGAACGTGCTTCTCAACACGGCTTTTGGTCTTCCTGCTAACCCTAGTAGGTGTGCATCTCACCTTAAGGTACTTCTGAAATGCATGAGTCATTTCCACGTACTTGTCAAAGGGGATTGTGACCTTGATGTGTTTGTTGCAGAACTCTGCCATCTCAGGGTCATCTTTTTGGAATTTTTTTAATTTTCTTCTTTCCACCCTTGAGAGCTCGGGGGAAAGGGATTATTGACTCTAACTCATGTTCTGAAACTGAAATGTTTTTATTGAAATCTGGAACTGAGTTCTGTACAAGACTCGGACTCTTAAACAGACTCGGACTCTGACTCTGATTAAAAGAAAAATGCTGTGGCGAAATCGGTGATACGTCTTCCGCAACTTCTTGACGGTCCTCCTCAGATGGAGGTGCGGGCTCTTCGTCGGTTTCGTCAGACTCTCTGCTGGTGCGAGGTTGCTGCTTCGAGGACCCAGAAGTCCTCTTCTTCTGCCGGTGGTGGTGATGGTGGTGCTGCTCCTCTTCTTCCTCCAAGTTCTCCTCAGGTAGAGACTTGGCGGCTCCTTCCTTTGGTGCCCGTGCCCGATCAGGTACGATCACGGTCCTACCGCTTCTAAGGGACATATGATTTACATTATCATATGAAAGGATCTCATGTTCAGATAAAGACTTATGTGAATAGTATACCTGATCACAAGTTCGATTCTGGCCTTGAGTTAAGTTGTTCAGGTTGCCCTGATCCTGGGCGGGAATTGGGGTCTTTGGCATCATTTGTTGATCATGGGTACGAGAAACACGATTCAGATCGGTTCTCATATCCAGATAGTCATTCTGAATCTGTTGGACCCTATCAGACAGGGTCTGGATCACCAAGGTGAGGGACTCCAATTCGGTGGGTTGGGCTTGCTGATGTTGACTTGCGGAAGAGGTTCTGTACTAGCCCTGCTGGCCATACCGGTACTGTTGCTGCTGATGGGACTGTGACAGGCCCTGCTGGCCCGAGTGGAATGTGCGCTGCTACTGTTTGTGCTGCTGAGGCTGGTACCCTCGTTCGGGCCTGGACTGAATATAGCGCGGTGCGGGGACGGAGCTGGTTTCCTGGTAAGCTGGGGAAGGTCGGTAAGGCTGACCATTCCCCATCCCCGACTGTCTGCTGACGGGGTCACGGCTATACCACAGCTCGTTGATCTCGAACACCTGCGGAGGCTCCTCGTATCCGGTCTCCACTTGTGGGGGTGCATGCTGGTCCTGCTGGGTGTAAGTCTAATCCTCCACCCAGCCGCTCTGAGTCCCCGGTGCATGTTCCTGTACAAGATGGACTCGGTGTACAGGTACAGGTGGTGCAGAAGGTGCAGGTAGCTTCATATTAGCTACCTTATCAGTAAGTTCCTCCACTTGCTTCGGCAGACGTGAGAGAGACTCAAGGTCAGTGACCCTCTTGTGGATCTGCTCGACCATAGTTAACTAGTCAGCTATCATCCCCATGCTGGGGATGAGGTCCTCTATCAGATCCGCTACAGTCCTCCTAGTTGTCTCATTGGATAAGATTGAGGGAGAAAACTGATAGGCCCTGGTGGCCTGCGACCTGCCTATTTCTGCCATCTGCTCTAGTATCTTCCATACTGCATTCTCGTTTTTGTTTAGATAGCTTCCTCTGCAGACAGCACTGACTAACCCCTGCATCTCTGGGGTCATGCCACAGAACAAGGTCTGGACTAAGATCGCCTTAAAAATGCCATGGTAGGAACATTTCTGAATTAGGTCATTGAACCTATCCCAGGCTTCATGGAATGGTTCACAGGGTCCCTGGGAGAAACTAGCAATCTTAGTTCTCATTTGATTAGTTCTACTGAGAGGGTAGAAATTCTTCATAAATAAGTCCTTGAACTGCATCCAGGTGGTACATATCACCCCTAGGTTCTTCAGCCAATGTACTGCCTTATCTCCTAAGGCGAAAGAGGTGGCCTTCAGTCGAATGTAATCCTTCCCAACTCTAGGATGACTAAGGTTGTCGCAGACCAGCTCGAAGTCTCAGAGGAAGGCATATGGTTCTTCATAGGCATTTCCATTGAACTTCGGTAGCAGGATAAGGAAGTGGGGCTTGAGCTCGAATGCTTTTGGGGGAACTGCTGGTGCCAACCAACTGTGCATCTCGTTCTCTGCTGAGTTGTAGGCATCAACCATTGGTCGATCCATTCCTCCTGCTGTAATAATCTGTCCCATTCTAGTTGTGAGATATGCATTTTGTTGTTCGTCTGTGGCGAGGTGATTAAGAATCTGTCGCAATGGGTCCTCATCCGGTGGTTGCTTAGGTGGCATCTCGTCCTCTAGTCCTGGGTAGGAAACAAGGTCTTTTTCATAGGACAAATCAAGGAAGAGATTCTTACTGAGGCGATGGTCTTCCTCGGTAAGCTCGGAGGAGAGGAAAGGGTTGGTTTGAGAGTAACCACCCTGGGTGTGAGGGAACCAGAACTCAAGAGGGTCATGAATCCTGGGTGGTCCAAGGTGCGATTGGGCTGGTGAAGAGGAGTTTCGTGGGGGGCTCAAAGAGAGATTGGTGAATAAAGAGCTGATGTCCCCCCAGTCACTCATCTTGTTTTGGCGAGAAGAAATGGGAGTTCTAAGTGAAGATAGGATTTGATTCCTACCTGAAGCAAACAATTCAATCCAAGACCCTGAGTTCACACTCAACACAGTGAAGGACCCGAAACCGAGTCCAATTAATCTTGTTAATTTTAAGTGTGATTATTCAAGTAAGATAGCAAGGATTGCGCGGCCTAGAGGGAAGTCGGCTCAGCACTGGATGCGTCTTCCCTGTTTAACCTGTCGCCTAAGATACCGTCCGTCCTTCCTTTCTTCGCTACTATCCCAAGTTGATGGATTCAAAGACCCGCCCCTATCTACCTGCAAGCAGGTGGAGGCTGACAAGGCCGGAACTTCATCCCGGGGGGTTACTGGCAACTTGTCGCGAAGTACCGCAATTTCGCCCCTATCTACCTGAGATAGGCGGAGGCTACTTGGTACTAGTCAGTGAACCTTAATAAATTCAACTTGTGATATTTGCTAGGATCAGCCGGAACGTGATATGGAAGGTGGGGATTTGGGCTCTGCCTTAAGGTGTTCACACACACTCAAGTACCCTCGCTCATCCTGAAAACAAGGTCGGGGATTAGTCTCCCGTAAACAGATTTTCCAATTTTATTGAATTTTTTGGTCAATAATGTTAGCAGTCCCCATTTTAAGTTGAGTTTTCACTTGTTAGTCCAACCACACATCACGCCTATCGTTCAGTCCCAATTTCCGTTTAATTTATGTTTGAAAAAAAGAGGGGGAAATCGAGAAAAGTCGATGCACGGAAAACGATGATGTATATTCTGAGTAGAGAATACTTACAGTGATCTCTTCGCTTTTTACGCAGGATGCAAAACAGAATTGAGAACTTTACACTACATGTATATGCGAGCGACAAAATCCGCTCCTAGACAAGCAGTTCTGTTAGTGAGTGAAGCACAGGTTGATTTGACTAGATCTGTGGTCTAAGTGCGTCTTTTAAGTGGTTGTGTGGTCCTAAAAATTACGAGCACAAGCAAACCCTAGAGTGGCTCGAGGAGCCGCTAGTGCAAGCCTAATTTACCATTCACTCCACACAACACATGGGACACAGTTCCACTATCTTTACACATGCGAGAACCCAAACTGGAACCACTGGAAATGATGCGAAAAAAATAAAAAAATAAAAATACAAATTCTCTCAAATCACTCAAGAAATTAATATGTCGATTCCTTGAAGCGTCTTCGACTCCTCACGTTCCTCGCACAGAAATAACTTGAGGTCAGGAGAATGACACAAAAAATACAAAAAAATAAAATACAGAAAATATTCACAAGAAAACCAGGGGTCAGACTACCCAGGGATAGAAAATCAAGTAGTCGGAAATAACTGCAAATTAATCTAAGCTGTGCCTCCCCGGCAACGACGCCATTTTAAAATGCTTCCCATTACCCTTGTTAATTTGAGCAAATTAATGTTCAAATTAATTGAGAACGTTCGTTGCAGTCGGATAATGAGAGCAGATCAAAAACCACTTAGAATTAATGTCAAGTTAATCAGATGTGGCAAATTTTTTTACTTGGTTGGAAGTCCAAGGTCGAACTCAGGGAGGCAGTTGTCTCCTTAGGTAGATTCGAAGAAAATTTCCAAGGTTTGATTTTCAGAGGTGATATTTTTGGTTTTTTTGATGTATTTTATGCAAGACACATGCAAAATCAGGCCAACTTACAAGTTAAATCAGAAAGATAGTCTAATTAATTCCAAAAATTATGAAACTTGGCCAGATGATGAAATGGGATGAAATTAACTACCCTAATGTTTTTGGAATTTTCTGACACTAAATTAAATTACTGTGAATTAAATATGAATGCAAGGTGATTTTAACTCATTTAATTTTAGTAAATATCAAATAACAATATTTTTGGGAATAAAATTATCCTATATAGATCTAAAGATGAGGAATCCAGGAAAATTATCAAACCTTAATTTTGATGTGAAATGGACCTATTAAAATTAATTAAGGAATACACCAAATGATTTATTTAGGCCTCGACATGCGTGCACTTGAGATGAAATTTTTATGTAAAGCTAATTATCCTAACTCTACTGTGATTTTTGTGGAATTTTTGGAGCCACAGAAAAATTACTATCAATTAAGAGGTGAAATTGGGCAAAATATAGCAAAAATGAACCAATTATTTAATAGAAAATTCTACTGATATTTCAAAAATATTCCACGTGTCACATAATGAGGAGGACAATGTAAGCTACACAATGCAATTTTTCAAACTCAAAAATGACTTGATATGAATACCTAAATATGCGTGCAAAGACTGTAGGGGGGTGGATGCAAATTCTCCACGGATCACGTGCTCCTCACGTGGGGTCGCCTGGTAGGGACTGGAATGTAATATTGAAAACCTTCAGGGGCCTCGATGCAATTTACCTAGGCCACACGTGCGGATCACGAGGGGGGTCCTAGGATCGGTGGACGTCAGAGGCTTGGAGCGAGGCTCAGCTGCTCTGGAGGTTCGGATCTGGCTCGGAGAAGCTTCGGGTGATCCGAGCCTAGCGGTCGGGGAGGAGGCTCGGATCGGGCGACGTGGGCGAATCTGGACCGTGGGATCGAAGATGATCCAACTGTGATGAACTGTTGCCACATGGCGTGTCTTGACCTGTTGGATCAAGATCGATCCAATGGTTGCTGAAGCTCGATGAAGTGAACGATGTGGACGACCGAGCGCTGTTGGATCACGATGAATCCAACGGTCCTCGGATGCTCTAGCTAATGGCGACGTGGACTGATCAAGTCTGTAGGATCACAGATGATCCAACGGCTGCTGAAAAAGGCGACGTGGATAGCTCCTGTCCATTTGACCAAGGCGATCGAACGGTTGATGGATGTCGTCCCCAACGGCCCTCCGCCTCCTGCGGAGGAGAGGGCTGGGCTCCGGCGTAGCTGGCCTAGCTCTACCTCGTCCTCCTATCGTCGGTGAAGGGTGCTGGAGAGTCTGGAGTAGCTCGGAAGGTTCGCGAATGGCTGGCGGAGCGTCCGATGGTCTCAGGCGTGGAGGAGAGGTTGTGGAGCACGGTGGCGGAGGAGCTCGGGAGCAGCTCCGACCAGCCTCCGGCCAATCAAAGAGAAAGTACCTACAAGGGTTAGCGATATAGCCGAAGCATGCATTGTGTCCGTGGAGTGATGTAGAGTGAGTTGTGAGGCCTATGAAGAGGGGATGGTGTTCGGTGAGCGAGCTCCGCCAAGGTGGCGGAGTTGGCATCGGTGAAAGGTGGAGTATGTCGTCGGAAGGAACGGAGGGGCTCGCGAAGATCAGAGCTCCGTCACGGAGCTAGGAGGATGGATGGCGGAGCGAGACGATGCTTGTGGATGGCGAATAAAATCAGAGAAGATAAAGAAAAATCAGAAGAAGATTGGGAGGAGAACGGAGGATGCTACCTGGGAAATGGAGCTCGGGTATGGGCTCCTAGTCGTCGCTCGAAGGTCGGTAGAGGGCATGAGCTCACGCAACTCATCGGAGGAGTTGCAGCATGGTGTGGCGATGTCGTGGATCTCGCCGGAGGTGAAGGCCTGTCTTCGCTCGGATATATACCCAATTGTTGTCACCAATAGGTCGCTCTGAGCTCGAGGATACCTCTCGTAATGGTAGATGGGGGTGAAAGTGGCCAGAGATGGCTAATTTATAGGGTGAAGGTAAAGGCAGGGAAGGCTAGGAGGTGGTGTTCATGGAGGTCGTGGAGCGACTCTAGGGCTGTCATGGAAATCGAGGGAGCTGGCGAGGATGAGGGATGAGTGGGCTCCATCGTGGTGGCGTCAGTGGTCGAAGAAGGTGGTCGGCGTGGAGCTGAAAATAGAAAGGGGGCGACCCCTTGCGCACGGTGGAGAACGTGGGTACGGGGCGGGCAGAGGTTGACGACGATGCCTCGACCATTGGATCGTGTGATCCAACAGTCCAGATGGAGGCACGGATCAAGGGCAGAGATCGGATCTCAGGTGCGATATCGGAGGGTCCGCACCGCACCAAATGGCGTGCTGAGGGTGTGGCACTGACGGGCAGCTGAGATGGACTCCCAGGTTCGTTTGAATGGTGGAGGGAGCGAAGTGTTTTGAGCCATTGGATCTGGGGAGCATCGGATGGTTGAGGTGATGCCACATGGCGCAGATCTGATGAGGTGCGAGCGGGCGATTGGGATGGACTCCTGGGATTGATCCAACGGTGAGAAAAAAAGCTGACATGGGAGTCACTAGGCTGTTGGATCTATATGAAGATCCAATGGTCCAGAGCGCAGGCGGATAGGTCAAAGGGAGCGGGCCGCGTGGCGCAATCAGAGGGCGCCACGTGGCCGACTGTGAGTGGTTGAAAGAAGAAATGAAATTAAAGGGAGAAGGAGGCCGAATTTGGAAAAACTCAAAACATGAAAGTTGTAGATCTTGATGAGATCTACTTGTTTCATGTTGATCAAAGACGGAGATGAGGTCAACTCTAGTACAAAAATTCAAGAATACAAATATACATAAGTATAGTATACAAAGAGGCCCAAAAAACCCAACTTTTGCCTACGAGCTCCAAATTGAATGAAATTGGTCTCGTTTTGAAGGTCTCTGAGTGTGCATTACTATGAAGGTGAGTAGACCTAATTCAGAGTTGGTAGGAGAGAGATATCTGCATTCTAAGGTCCAGGGATTTTAAGGCTTTATTGGGTATTTTACAAAAGAGGGACTCCGGCCTTTTTCCCTATTTATTACTAATGGTGTACATACTGTAAGGAAGGAGTTATTTAATATAAGAGAATAGGTGGATTTTATACAAGGATTGGCTTCTTATTTATATGCAAGGATGAATGCTAAAATGCATATTTTGTCAATTGATGCATGAATGATATTTATGCAAGATAAAGGGAAGTACGTTGCTAAATACCCGGGGACAAAGCTTTATTTGCAACTTTTAAAGTGATGAATCACGGATTCATCACATGACCACTATGATGATCTTTTCTTAGAGAAGTATGACTCCCTTACAGTCAAGTATTTCTCGTGATTTGACATCAAGGTCTGACAGGAGGTGATCAATGGATGATAGGTTGGCCCCAAATCGTCAGTGTCTTGATGGGTTTCCACCCAAATTCTCGATGGAGTTTAGTTGCGACACTCCGGGTGCTACGATCATATATGGTCCCCCACTATCGTAGTATACACAATCATCTGTGGCACTTCCTCCAGACTCGACATATATTGGGAAGATATCCACCAATATTAGATGCATTTTTATCTTCATGGGTGGGTTGGAGAACAGACTCGTTATTTTTAAATATAGATTTATAGCCCGATAACTACTTCTCTAATATTTTATTTTTATCACATTATAGAGTTACTAATGTACGATATTTAAAAAATATAGGGGTTCGCGTTGGGGTGGAAAGAAGGCCGACGTCTATGACGATGAACGTAGCGATGAGGAGGAGGATAACGTTGATGATGAGGACAAGGACAATAACGAAGATGAGTAGAATCTCAGGGTCACGATGCAGTGGTCGATTTGTCGTAACGTCATCATCTGCAAGAGGGGTGTCGAGGTAGAGGAGAGAGAAGGAAGGGAGAGGTAAAGTGAGGAGGAAAGAAAAAGGGAAGGGCATCCTTCATCAATGGAAGTGAAGGATTTGTCACTAGATGTCATGTACGTAGTATATAACCTATATTTTTGTATAAACAAGTATTTTCCATTAGGATTATGGTTCTAAGTTCAAATTGTTCATGTGTGATTTTGTATTGTCGCGTATTTGAATGTGGAATACCATGTGATGCTTGATTGTGAACATGGATATGCTTATGATTGTTGATTGTGAATGTGGATATACATAAGTGGAATACTTTATTGTATGGAATTAGTATATATATTCTTGTACAAGCATAAGTTTTATATACTTTTACAGGTATGGGTAATTGCGAGGGAAGCGCAAAACTGAACAGGTAATTTTTGTCTCGATATCAGAAAATGCAACTACATATAGCCCCTCATGTGTTGATGCATTTTTTTAAATATGATGGTTGCAGTTATTACGATCATGAGAGACCATTGTACTCATATAGTACAATAACAATATGACCACATTGTGTTTGTAAGGAATTTTACGGCTCTGCAGGCGCGGCCACATGTTTCGACTACTTGTAGTCACATATGCCATTTACGACTACATTACAACTATAATGCGAGAAGAACATTAGTACATTCGTGTCCGCATTATTTGCAATTTCTTTTAGTGTATCTCTCCTTCTTTGTTGTTTTGATTTTTCTTGCCTGGTAATTCATGATTATTATCATTGCCAAGACGACATTTATCATCACATGAGATCTATACAAGTTCTTCCCACCATAATGTGAGTTATTCATCTGCACATTCAAAACTATATATATTTCATTTTTATGACTTAGTTTTTCGATGTTGAAGATCAACACGCTTAATGAAGAGATTTTATCTTGCTTTATTATTTTTTTATTAATTTATTTCAACTTTCTATAAAAGTTTGATCTTGTCTTGCTTTAACATGAAATAGTCACCTTTTCATCATTGATATTATATCTCTTTGATAGGCTCATATAATTCTATTGTATTTATATATTTCTTCATCTTAGAAAAAGAGTAGATTTAGATTGTAAAAGACATATAATAGTTGTAAAAATTAGTTATTTTTATCCATCGTATTGCATTGGTTTGATATTTTCCTTGATTATGTAGTTTTTCAACTTATACTAGTAATGTGTATATTCGAAATTAGAATTATACAATAAAATCTTTATCTTATATTTTATTCATATAATATTATTTATATAAACTCTAAAACATCAATTAACAATTTAAATTCGAAATAAAATGAATCGAATTTGAACTTTCGAAACTCAAAATGAATTGAATCTAAGTTTAAGTTAGTAAATTCATTTAAAATTCAATTCGAGTTCGAATTCAAACTTTTATAATGAAATGAATCAGAATCCTGGTGGATTCGCATGTATTCGATTCGATTAGCACCCCTACCACCAATCAATAAACCATTTGCCAATATATGCATATTCTGTATAATATGTTTCTAAGATGACCTTTTAATGCATTATTCTTATGTCCATACCCTCGATAGGATATGTCTCCCTTATTCATAGCTGCAGCGACATCCTCTAGTAAGAGGGAGGATTTGGCGAGGTGTTGTGTCTCTGTTCATGATGCAAAAGATGCCCTTTGTGTGAGTTCAATGGTTCTCCACTATGGGTTCCAGCATCTAATCTGTATGGAACTGGAATGGAAGCCACAAAGATGTACTCATTGCATCTCTTTTGTTCTGGTGGTTGAGCAGTGGCTCCTTCAATCTAAAGATCAAGGTTTAAATCCCCCCAAACCCCTCATTATGTCAGAAAAAAAAGGTAATGCGGAGGAGAGTAGGGGACTGATCCCGTATTTAAAAAAAGCATCTCTTTTGGTCACTATATCACTCGATGTCATGCCCTCCCACAGGTTATTGTTTCACAGTCTCTCCATTTGGTGGTGGCCCAAGAACCCATGGTTTCTCAAGCGGCCATGGATTTAGAGTTCACGCAGGAGCCATCTCCTGCATGCAGCTGTGGTTGGACCCAAAGCTTCCCTACAAGGGAAGTTGTGCATGCAAAGAAAGGCACGATCTTCCAAGCTCAAGGTGTCAATCCCCATCTTTGACCTAACAGCCATACATCCATTGTTGGTCATTTTTTTATCGATGTAGATATGGCTGCTGACAACCAGGAATTGCGAACACTCTAGCACAAAAGACAAATCGATATGCCTTACAACAAAAGAAGGCGCCTCAATAGGTGCATGTTACCCCCATCTATTATTTAATGCATGTTGCAGTATGCAACGTTATAGCATTGAATGAACTTCGTAATTTTGGGCTATTATGGTGACTTGCAGCCAATGAATGTGGACCTTATCGAGTAGGTGGAGACCAGGATCAAATAGAGAATTATGCTATCTCAACCTCATTCCCTATCTCGTTGGATCCTTCCACAGTCTCTTTCCCATAAGAATTTAGGTATCAAAACGGATACGGATATATCCGAATATCTGCTTATCGTATTCAAAATATTACTAGATATGAATATCCGTATCCCAATATCAATCGAATACGGATCGGATATGGATATGGTTATAAAAAATTTCTGAATATGGATACGAGTATGGTAATGGCTTGAATATCTGGATTCAGATCAAGATATCCGAATACAATATTTAATGTTATTTTATATATTAGTTAATATAATATAAGGCACAACCCTATTCTATTATATTAGTATTATACATTATATAATACAATATACTAATGATATTAATACATTCATGTTTCTTTGGGATATTAGTATTATACATTATATAATACAATATATTAATTATATTAATACATTCATGTTTCTTTGGGATGAGCACGAACAAAACTTAGGAAATTTTATACCTTTTCAGCTTCCGGTCAAGAATGTAGGTCACCTCGACCCTTCCTTTTGTCATGATGCAACTTACTTATATTTCATTACCATTTTTAAAATCAATATGAACTTTGATTAAAAAAATCAACTCATATTCATATGTGATCTCTATTCGACATGTATTCAAATTCCATGTTTATTGGATCCATATTAGGATTTACTCTTTATTCGACTCATATTTGGATTAGCTCTTTATTCGAACCGTATTCAGGTCCGCTCTTTATTCGATCCGTATTCGGATTCAATAAATATCTGATTCGGATTCATATCCATGTTTTTATAGATATGGTTTTCATAATGCATATCCGAATCATATTCATATCCGTATTCATATTCGATAGGATCCATTTTCATCCCTAGCATTTGTTTTCTTTAGAAGGAGATGCATCGGATTGCTCTCTTATGCATGACTCCCCACGATCGATCACGTCCTCTTGTCGTATCGAGAGGGGACTTGACATTGCACTCATCGTTTTTATGGCTATAATTCTGTCTCAGGAAGGTGTGCCCTATGGGATGACATTTGCACAGATAGTGGATCTACTGATATGCCTTCGATGCTTCTACACAAATTTAAAGTGGTGCATCTTGAATCAATGAATTAGAGGGGTGTTGAAAAAGATTTAATGAGGGTGTAATGTTCCAACAAGGATGGAACACAAGTCGATGCGTCGACCTCACAAATCATACTCAGAAAACAATCAACCCACAATTAGAGATAGAATCAATGTGAAATGTGAGTTGAAATTTATTATATTTAACTCTACAAAATATGAGTATAGGGAAAGTAGTGTAGAGTGTCGAACGCATGAAGCAAATGGTATAGATGTGAGATTAATGTTGATTATTGCCAAATAATAATTTCTTATTATATTTTTACCTTGTTATATTTTTGTGAGTTTTCTCTTTTTTAAATTAAAATATATTTTATTTATATTTTTATTGTAAATTATTTTATATATTTTTTGTTGTTCAAATTTTCAATTTTTATTTGTTTTTAATTTTTATAAGTATTTTTTTGGGTTTTTTATATATTTATGAAATAAAATTAGTATACATATGAGAGAGATAAAATAAGTATGGAAAATGTTTTTGGATTTTTCAAATAAGTCAAATAAAATAAAAGAATTAACATATTTTTTCAGTTTTAAATATTTTCCAATGTTTTTTTATTTTTTAGTGAGTTTTTTATATTTTTATTGATTTTTAAAATTGGAAATACATAAAATAATGTAAACAGAAAATTCATGAGATTGAAATCTGCCTAACAAATATCTAGAAGGTCACATAGGGGCCTAAAAATCAATTTTCCTAATATCTATTTATAACAAAAAATCAGGAACTAAAATTGCTATTTTGGGAATTTGTCAATTTTTAATGATTTTTATAATATTTTTAAGGTTTTGTTATTTTTTATGTTTTACCCATATAATTTTTAAGTATTTTTGGATATGTGGTAGAATATAACAAAATCTAGTTAATATAAATTTTCGAGAATTTTTGGGTATATATTTTAATTTTCAGAATTTTCTAAATCAAAATAGTGAAAAATAGCATGTTTTATTTAATTTTTTATATTTTTTAGCACAAGGAAGTAATTAAACTAAATAAAATACACAAATAAAATAACACATGCAGTGTAGGGACTAATATGCAATTATTAGAAATTAACATGCACTTTTTAACCATATACACAAGTCCAGTGGGTCCTCGGGAATTTTATCCCATTAAATTTCAAATTAAACATGTGTTGGGAAGGATAAAATTCCAATCACATGCAAACTTTCAAGAAATCATTAACCATACAAGCACATCCAAGGTATATCATGCAACTTTCCAAATTTAAATCCAATTAGTACATGCATGAAAAGGATCTAAATGTAAGTAGTTGAAAACTTCATTGTATTTCATTACAGGTCTGCAAATTAAGAGGGAGTACCCCGCAATTGTCCCAAAATAGTGCCTCGTGTGTGGGACCATGTGAGATGACCTGGCGAAGGACTAAAGTACAACTAAATATACCATTGTGTCCAAGGTGTTAATTATCCAAAACATATAACACTACAAATTGTATTTAGAATACTAAAATTTAAGACAAAAGATGGGGGCAGCATGTAATTTACCCCTATCTGTGCGCTATCCAATGGTCGAGATAGACCCACTTAACACACAGACGACATGGATTAGAAATACTACATCGCCATCAGACTGATCTAATCAAATTTCTAGTTGGATCAACGGTCGAGGGAGCTCATGATGGAACGTGGCCGGATCTTCCAGGCTTCATTCCTCATCTGACGATGGAGAGAGAGGCTGAATAGGGATGAAGCACTACTTGGGCGAGTTTCAATCCATCGATTTTCCATCCTTTGGTGGTCAATCGAGTTGTTGAGATGATCAATGGATTTCTGGAAATGGTCCGCAGTTGTAGGTGCACTCAAGTAGGTTCAGGCCTCAATGATGAAGGTGTGGAGGTCAGGGATGGTTCACGGCACCTGGGATCTTTGTGCTGGATCAAATCACCCCCAGATGGGGTTCTATGAAGTTTTAACCTGCACTAGAAGCAAGGGGGACACGTGCGATAGGTCTTAACCTTTTTGGGAGGTGAGACGAGGCTAAGGTATCTGATATTGGGTGGAGTGTAGACGATGGACTTGATCCACAAGGGATCAAAGTGATCAGAATGGAGGAATTAATAGAGAAAGTGAAGTAGGAATTGTTAGAGGTGTTGTGAGGTCAGGTCGATATATGAACGAACATGACAATCGTCGAAGCTAGTGCTCCGACATACGCTAATATTGAGATTTTGCTGTAAAATGACAGTCAAGCATCAGATAAAAGACAAAATTAAAATGCTAGAATAAAATGCTAAAATAAAAGCTAACCAATTATGCTTCAACATATCACAGAGGACCTAAAAGTGTCATCATCAAAGATAAGCTCCAACAAAGGGGACGTCGTGCCGATGCTCTCCATCTCCACGCCTTGAAATGGTGAGATTAACCACATGTCACCAGATTATACCTCAAGCCAAAGAATTTAGGAGAAATGGGGGCTCAAGATGGATCAAATTGGATTGAAGGGCTGGAGGTTTATTTTATAGCAAAGGTAAGAGGGGTCCAAAGATCTATGGATTTCGATCAAATCGAGGATAGATTGATGGATTTAGGAGTTGGACGTGACGGAGGGTGTGTTGCATAGAGATTTTGTGAAGGAATCGAGTTGCATTGAGCAGTGGATCGTGCTTGAAGAAATGGTGAAGTTGTGTGGCTCACAAGTCTGACAGGTCAGATATTAGAGTGGGTATATGTGAACTGGAGTTAATGAAGAGAGGCGCATGGTCCACGTAGACCGCTAAGAGACAAAAAAGAATAAAAAGAAAACAAAATTGAAAATAAAATAGAAAATGAGTTTATTTAATAAAATTTAAAACATAAAAATAATATTTATTATTTTGTAAACTATTTTATGATAATTTTTATTTATTTTTATGACCTTGTTTAATAGATTATATTATCTATACACTATTATATATATATGTACTTATTCATATATAATTTTTCCAACATTGAAGTCTATGTATTCTCCTCTAGTGGGAAGTGATCGCCAACTTCTTTTAGTGGAGTTAATTACCATAGTATTGCATCGGGGTAATCCATTTTTTTGCATTGCCTAGAAACTAAAAGCTGTCAAATCGATCCTCAAAGATTGGTCTCTCACCAATGCAAATTGTTGGAGTATTAGTTATGGGCGCCTATTGAGTTGTAGCAGGGTAAATGGATCTTGGAAAAGATCCATTTACCCCATCCAGTTGTTCAGTCCCACATCGTCTAGTGGTGGGACTTGGAGGCTCTAGAGAGGCTATATAAGGAGCCCCAGACCTCCTGTATCCATTAAGAAATGCAATAGAGAAACACTCCCCTTTTGAGGGCTTCTCCCTTGGTTTCATCCCGCTCCTCACGGAGTAGGGTTCCACGTAAAATCATGGTGTTCCATGTTTGATCTTTCTTGTTTATGCTCTGTTTATCAATCGCTTCCGCATTCTTCATATTTTATAACATGGTATCAGAGCGGGTTCGATTCTCGAGGAACGACTTTATATTTTTTATTTTATCGAATTCGATTAGTTTGATTCTTTATATTCAAGTTGTAAGATCATTATCAGCTCCGATGATAAATGTTGTTCAAAATAAATTAGGGTTCCCTTTACGAAACCCTAATCTTGCCTGTCATGCTTCCTGACCTCCAACAGTCCTCGCCCTTCAGATCGGCGCAGCAGTGTTTGTTCTTGAATCCAGCGCCATCTTGCCCAAGATCCAGAGCCTTTACGCACCTCTATCATCCTCAAGCCCTCGCACCGAGGGGACCTCCAGCAATTCCAGGCCATCTCCAAATCGCACGCACATGTGCGTTGTCCCAAATCGCACGCACAGGTGCGCTGTTCCAAATCGTCGTTCCCAGCAGGAGGAGGCGATCGACCCTCCATATCGACGCGTGCAGACCCATCGACGGCGATTCCCCTCCCTCTAGTGCATCATGGTATCGCGCGCTACAAGCGCATAACCTCCCCGGACCCCTCTTCCTGGGCTCGCATGCATCATGCGGCCCCTTCATCTCTGCTTCAAGGCGGCAGCTCCATCACGCACAGGTGCCCGCTCACGTAGGTGCCCGCTCTCTTGCGCAGGCGATGGTGGCGCCCTCCGCACGCATCTCCCTTGGCGGCGCAAACCCTCAGGCACGACTCTCCGAAGCGACATCTCCAACCAGGAAAAGTCCATGCAGAGGACCTCGGGGGCGATGCGAAGTAAATCCCGGGGGGGCGACGTGAATGGATTCCCGTGTAGGGAACCCTAAGGGGCGGCGAACCCCATTATTTAAAAAAATTGCTTGTTTTTTTGGGGCCCAGATGTGGGTCCAATTTTTTTAAAAAAAGGAGGAAAATGAAAGAAGCCCACGGTTGGGTTGAAAAAAAGGTAGAAAAGAGAAAAAAAAGTAAGAAAAGAAATGAGGGGAAGAGAGAAAGAAAGCCCTCTTGGTCTATTGCATCTTTTTGGGCCCAAGTGGGCCGAGTACCAAAAAAAAGAGTTTGTTAAAAAAGGCACGTACATTTGAAAAGCCGAAAACATTAAAAAAAAGAGAGCCATATAAAAAAATGATGATTGAAATGGCTTTAAAAAATTCAAAAAAAATAGACGTCTTAAAAAATGAATAAAAGCCGTAAGTTTTTGGATGTTCATATTTTTATCCCTATTCATCTTGTCTTCTCCCAACTTGGTTGATGTCTCTTTCCGACAAGTATGGGAGAAAGGAGGAGTATATATAGAGTCGCAGGTCTATTCAGATGTTTCAGATTCAGATATTCTCCAGATCGTTCAGAAGTTCCAGACTCAACATTTTTTCATATGAAGATTCTTCATGCGCAAATCCAGACTCGATGTTCAGATTCCGAGTTCCAGTTTGATGTGCAGTTTCAGACTCGATGGTCAGATTCTGAGTCTTCAGTTGACTCACACTTCAGTCCGTTCGTCCTCCTCACCTGCACGGCATGAGAAGCAACGTCCTCGACTGCAGCAATGTGCACGTTGAGTTGATATTGTCCGTAGTGTCCTTTAGCTTTGAGTTGAGTTTCTTTATGTTTGTCCAAGTTGAGCATTGCATGCTCCAGCTTGAGGGGGAGTGTTGGAGTATTAGTTATGGGCGCCTATTGAGTTGTAGCAGGGTAAATGGATCCTGGAGAAGATCCATTTACCCCATCCAATTATTTTGTCCCACATCGTCTAGTGGTGGGACTTGGAGGCTCTGGAGAGGCTATATAAGGAGCCCCAGACCTCCTGTATCCATTGAGAAATGCAATAGAGAAACACACCCCTTTTGAGGGCATCTCCCGTGGTTTCATCCCGCTCCTCACGGAGTAGGGTTCCACATAAAATCATGGTGTTCCATGTTTGATCTTTCTTTTTTATGCTCTGTTTATCAATCGCTTCCGTATTCTTCATATTTTATAACACAAATGATAATACAAAGTTTAAGTTGGGAGACTCATTCTTGGTTGCTATAAATGTGGCTGTTGAAATTGAGAGAGCAATCACCATAAGAATGATACTGGTTTACGTGGAAAATTCTGCAGAGATGGAAAAACCATGGAGGTATGCACAAACCCTAATATCCCTCACTAGAGATTTGAGATCTCTCTTCACTACATCATCTTTCAATAAGGGGATGAGTAAAAGATATAGAATATGGGTAAATTGTCCCATATACCTAGATCCATTTACCCACTTAAATAACAACTCAACACCCCCCCTTCAAGTTGGGCATGTGTGTTTGCCATGCCCAACTTGCCTACATCTCCCCTACATCTGGTGCCAGTATTGGATCTAACTTTCACACACCCAATCCAAAGTTATGGAGGAAGCATGCACATCTAAAGACCCAAGGGTCCAAACTGAAAGGAGAGTTATCGGGATGAATAACAGAGTAGGGAGTTCTCTTTACTATCACACCAGAAGGTGTCTTGTTTATTACATAAGCTGTAGTTAAGACAACCTCTCTCCAAAACATCCTTGGCACATTTCGCTAAAGTAAGAGTGATCTAGTAACAGTCAATAAGTGACAATTTTTTCTTTTAGCTACTCCATTCTGTTGTGGTGTATAACTGCACGAGGTTTCATGAAAGATGCCTTTCTCATCAAGAAAAGTAGATAGAGATCCTTCTAAGTAGTCTCAGATATTATACATCCTTAGCTTCTTAATTCTGCCTCCATACTGATTGGCAATCATATTTGTGAAACTTTTGATTGCTTTGAGAATTTCACTCCTACTTTTCAAAAGGTATACAAAGGTACTTCGTGAGAAATCATCAACAAAAGTAATATAGTAGAGATGACCATCAACACTCCTTATACTTGAAGGTCCCCACACATCAGAATGGACAAGCTCAAAGGCATGAGTAGATTTACCGGTAGAAATAAGATAAGTGCTTTGAGTTTGTTTTGCAAAGTGGCATACGTCACATTGTAAATCATTTTCAGGTATTCTTGAAAAATGTCGGGCATCAACTCTCGCATAGAAGAGAAATTGATATGACCAAGACGCTCATGTCATCTTTTCACTATAATCGAACAATCTGTCTCAAGTCGAACCTTCGTTGCAAAAGTAAGAGCTTGACCAACCTGAGCAAGAAGATGATAGAATCAATCTTCAACTCGACTAATTCCAATCTTCTTTCCCGTCTCTAAGTCTTCTAGAATACACGACCTCTGGTCAAAAATTAACTTACAGTTCAATTCTTTTGTGATCCTGCTAACAGACAGAAGATTTATTGAAAAATCAGGCACATGAAGAACATCATGACGGAGGAACCGATCTACAACAGATATGGTCTCTTTCCTAACAATAGTAGCCAGAGATCCATCTACAACAGTGACTTTCTTGGTTACGGTCCGTGAGCTACAAAATACAACTTTCTTGATTATTATGGATCACAAAAATGATACAAATGTTATGATTTAGTGCCTGTCATCTTCATGTGAATAAGGATATCACTTTCTTTGAAGATGAACCCTACTTTACTAATAATTTTTCTCAGAGGGAGTATGCCAATATAGATCTTGAGAAAAATGAGAAGGTAATTTACTTTCTTGATGATATACAAGAGAATATCCATGTAAGGAATGGTAATAAGCAAGATAGAAAAGAAGATAACGAGGATAGTGGCTGATTTGGTCAGACTTACACAGACGAAAAGAACTGGATATTATAGTGGAGACTGAAGAAGGAATGATGCAAAACCACGATTTCCCCAGGTGGAGACTAAAGAAGAAATCATACAAAGTCGTGATTGCAATTTATCCTTAAATTTTGGGACACGAAGACTCTGTAAGTATTCATCTCACTCCTGATATTCTTGTTGATAATTTCGAGCTTTTAATGGATGATCGTCCCATTACAGTGAGAAAAGTTGTTAGATCTATCCGAGCCTCTACTCATTATCATGTGGAAGACTTTGTTGCCTATACCAAGATGAGCCCACAATATATATATTTTATTACCTCTTTAGATGCTCATCATGTTCCTAAAAATATTAATGATGCTAAAAATGATCAGAAATGGGTCAATGCAATGAGAGAAGAAATGTAAGCTTTGGTAAAGAATTATACTTAGGATATCATTGATGTCTCTAAAGGTGCTCACCTTGTTGGGTCTAAGTGGGTATATGTAATTCAATATGATGCTAATGAGAATGTTGATCGATTCAAGGCTCGTCTTGTGGCTAAAGGGTACAGTCAGAAATATGGGATTGACTATCTTGAGACCTTTGCTCTTGTTGCAAAGATGAATACAGTTAGGATTGTTATTTGCCTAGCAGCTCATTTGTCATGGGAAATGCACCAACTAGATGTGAAAAATAATTTCTTGAACGGTGATCGCAAAGAAGAAGTATATATGAAAATACCGCCTAGGTTCGCGAATGATGGTTAGTGTTGCAAACTAAAGAGATCTTCGTATAGACTAAAAAATCTCCAAGAGCGTGGTTCGAACATCTGTGTGTGATTATGATTAGGAATGGATATACCCAAGTGAATGGATACCACAATCTATTTGTGAGAAGGAACGGTAACAAAATGTGTATTCTGTTAATGTATGTGGATGACATGATTCTTACATGTGATGACAAGGTTGAACTTCTTAAAATAAAGGAAATACTTGCAAGTGAATTTGAATTGAAAGACTTGCAGGTATTGAAATAACTCAATCTCCAAGAGATATATGTCTAAGTCAAAGAAAATAACAACTCAACAGTGGCCTTAGTCAAGGATCCGACAAATAGTTGTGGTGAAACCAGATGCTAATGTTAAAGAGCACATTGGTTGCCTGTAGTCAAATTTAGAATCTGTGTGAAAATAAAAAAAGTTGGGTGGAATAGTTGAAATTGGCCGACCAATCCGCAACTTTTTTTCATATTAATTCCGGCCAAACTCCAAAGAGCATGGAACATTATCCCTACCTTCGTCTCCTCAACCGGACGCCCCCTGGATAAGTTGCAGGATATAGCAAAGGAGGCTGTGGCGTTATTTGGGGCTTTACTCTCGAAGGTAGCATCCCCCCATGCGTCCCTCCAATGCCAAGAAATATTCTCCATCTATGGACATTGGACAACTATAGGTTGGAGAGGCCGTTTGGTGATGAGGAGATTTGGTGGACCCTAAGGAACATCGAGGTCAGATGGTTTTAATGCAAGGTTCTTCGAGCATAATTGGCCTCTTATCAAGGAGGGTCGAAGTCATAGGAGCCTTTCCAGCAGGGGGGATGGGCCAAGATTGAATTGGCGAAGAAGCGATGTTCTAGCCAGACGCCGATGTCGAGGACAACGATGATGATGTCAGAGCCGTAGTCGGACCAGACGTCCTACTGGTTGTGGAGGCTAAGGAACCATGGGGAACATGCAGTATATAGCTAGTGATGTCTGTCGGGGAGGATGGAGAGGACAGAGGGGTGGGAGGAGAGGGTGGTGGCAGTGGGTGAGAGCACGACGGAGAATACTTTGAAGGCAGCGTAGACACTGCAATATACGTGGAGCATGTTAATGAATATGACATGCGTAGGTATAATGGTTTTGCCAATAAAAAGGAATATGGAGTTTTCGCAAACGAAAAATGGTAAAAGTCTGCGACAAACCATTTACTGGTCTATACCCATTTTGAGAATTTTTCGATCCCATGTCCATTCCATGCATTATTTGGACCCTGATGCACTCATGGGAAATACCTCCATGCAGCGATCTAATTTTATCACTCGCTTGTAAAATGTGGTGTGTATAACACCATACATCCTCTCCCATGCAAAAACAACCCATATTTATAATTACCTATAGGTTCATTCACTTCCCCATTGATGAATCTGTGATTCAACACTCTAAAAGTTGAAAATAGTATTTCGTTCCCCAGTAATAAGTTGTGTATTTTCATTTATTGCGCATTATTCACATTCATGCATTTAGAATTAATGTTCACATTTTAGCATTCGTATATGCATTATAAATAAGAAGGCAAAATCACTTGTACATAATCACATGCATATTATCATATTTCTTCTATTTTTATCTATTTTATATTAACTCTAAATTCAATAAAATCAACTCCATTGTCTACATATTACTAACACTAGTAAAGAAAAAAATATCAAAAAAATATTAACTTGTAAAATCGACCAATAAAACCCAAATCCAAGTTTGAAACTGAGAACCTTAAAACATGCATATCTCTCTGATATGGTGTTCGATTTAGGTCTACTTACTTTTAAGTAATGTGCATTCAAAGACCTTCAAAATAAAACCAATTTCATAAAATCGGAGATCGTATGTGAAACTTGGGTTTTGGACCATATTGTATATTTTACATATTGACCAAAATTCCCTTCATATTTATTCTTTATTTTCTTACTTACTAAAAATACAAAAATTAGAGTTGTAAATATTCCTTTTACATTTTCTCTACTTTTATTTTGATTTTTCTCTTAATTTAAAAAATGATAAAAAAATGCAAAATATAAAAATGTGGTATTTTATATCTATGAGGTATCTCCAAAAATACTTTTTGTACAGATGACTTATTTTGATATTCGACTTTTCACAAAATTTGTAGATCTCGTCGAGACAAGCAATTTTCATGTTGACCACTTTTTGATTTGACCACTCTATTATTTCTTTTTTATTATCTTTACATTTAATTTTTTTTATTTTTTTACATGTGACACGTGGCCACTCCTGGAGCCGCCATATGCCACTCTTTTTATTAATTTATTAATTTTATATTTTATTTTATTTTATTTTATGTATTATTTATTTTATGTATTATTTTTATTTTAATTAATTAAATTATTATATTTGTTTAGTTACTTACATTTATTTATTTTCCCTTCGTTGTTTTTAGTAACATACTAATTTACTTTATCAATTTTATTTTCCTTCTCCTTTTACTTCTTCTCTACTCCAACTTCTCGCCCAAGCCACCAAGTCCCCATTCTCCCCTCATCTTCCACCACTTGTCCAACTTCCACCCCACTTCCTTTCCAACTTCCTCCTCCTATTTATTCCCCTCACCTTCTTCATTCATCATCATCTACCATTCCATGTTTCAACGAAAAAGAGAGCGAGCTTGGAGTGTTTCTGTCGGTGACAACGACCAAGCATCCTCCTCGAGCAACGACCTCTTCACGGCGTGATCCAAGGTGATTTCAACCACTTCGTCGTAGCCATCTCTCGTAGGAAGTTGCTTCAGCTTAGAAGGACCCTGCCATCCTTCTTGAGGTGACAATAGGAGTCCAGCATAGCTGCTCCGCAAATCCGACGAAGTATAGGTAAATTCTCTATTCTCTTCCTTCTCGTTTTTTTATCTAATATTTTTTGTTGTTATTTTACATCGTATCATCACGAATCATCACATTCACCACTATCATCATCAACGCCACCTCGAAATCATTTTTTATTTGTTCATCGTCATCTATATCCATCACTCACACCAGCACCACCTCTTCATTGCCATCTATTTTTTATCTCCGATTTAAAAAATAAAATTGCATACACAAAAAATAAAAAAATAAAAACAATGCATCAAGCTCTGTCATCTGCCCTTGCCTTCGGTCGCAAGAGCCCGTCGCCCATCCGTCGGCAGCCTATGCCTCCAAGCGCTTGATGCGCGTGCCATTATCGCCATCGTACGGCCGCACCAGCAGGAGAGTCGCGCCCGTTCTTGCCTCCTAGACGTAGGCGACTGCCCCTGCGGCAATCTCCCTCGTTCCTGCTCTAACAGCTCTTGCCTAGCATGCAACCCTCATCTCGGCTCCATCTCCACGTGGCCTTCGGCACCTTCCCTAGCACCATGCACCTCCGCCGTGCCCCGCCGCCAACTGTGCGGTTGTGCCCCTTGGACACAACTTCTCCTACGTGCCTCCAGCAGCTTTCCCCTCTACCTCGATATACGTGCCACACCCTTGTTGTGTGCCTCCACCAGAAGCACGGTCGCCCTCCATCTCTACACCTCTGATCGTCCCTCTAGGTCCCCATGCTCCAGCGACCATAGCCCCTCCTTCTTTGCATTCTCAGGTCCGCCGACTACCGCACATACACATGCACCGCTCGTGCGCGCGCAAAGCTTCTTCCAGCCTCGGCCATCAGCGTAGAGCAGCCCTGGCACAACCGCAACGTCCTTATGGGTGTCACCCTCCTGCGAATGCGGTCCTCCAGTTGCCATATGCCATCCACGCATCCCCAATGTGTGGGCGCTTCACGTGCCTCCTCGCGCACCCACACGGTTGTAGCGCACCGCTGCACCGCGCCTCCCTCCAGCCCTAACGTAAGAAGAATGGTTGGTTCCATTTTTCAGAACCCATGATTTGAAAGGTCCATTTTATTTTTTTTCTTTATTTTTTTAATTTGTGAAAAATGCATTTTTTCACACTTATTTTAAAATTACAAAAGTATCCATAGGAATATATTGTTTTGTTAAGTTTTTTATTTTTAGTATTGCAAAGACAGCTCTATATTTGTTCTCAAATTTGGATGTCGTTTTTGCATTATTTATTTTAATAAAAAATCGTATGTTGAATATCATTTAATTGTTTATCTTTTGGCTATTTAATTAGAATTTTATGAATAATGGATAATTAACTAAATTATTTTGGTGAAAAAATTGCATATTTTACCCAGCTCATAGTCTAAAATTCATATTTAAATAAATATTACTCCAACAATTGTGTAAAAATTAGAGATGATGCCTCTATGTGCTTTTTAATTATTGTCCAAATTTCATCAAAAATGGATGTGTTTTATCTAAAATAAATTATTGAGTGATTTCTGTAATTGTTTTTAATTAAATCCACAAATATTATTTTTATGAAATTTCAACTCTCCTAGATTGATTATTAAATATCTTTTTGAGATAAATTGGTTTATGGATAATACAATTTTGTGGATTTATTAGAAATTAAATACTCACAATCACTCTATTTCAATTAAAAATTCATAATTGTTAGAAAATTCTAAAAATGTTATTGTAACTTCATTCCATCATGTTTCACTTATAGTAAAAATTTTATAATTGTTTCATTTTATTTTCATGAAAAATTGCATAAAAACCACTAAAAAGTTTATATTTTTCATTATTGCATCTTATCCCCAAAAAATCCAAAAAATATATTTTGCATTCATCATTGAATTAGGTTTTCAAGAAAACTATAACTTGACCACTTTAGATTAATTTCATATTAAAATTAATTTGACAAAGTTCTTTATTTTCTTAATAATCTCCATCTACATATTTGCATTTGTATTTTTATTACATAAAAAATTACCAAAAAATCATGCTTGAAAACCGTGAACTAATTCCTCTAAGTTGATCCGAAGCTGTTCCTTTGCCTCCTTGAGTCGGCCTTGGGGCTTGTCCAGGTTAAAAATACATTAAAATGTACATTGATTAATTTGATTCAATGATTTGTGTAGTTAAATTTTGATCGATCTTGATTACCCGATTACAACAAACGCGACACGATTAAATAGGGTGATTTTACGGTTCATCAAAGGACATCGTTTCCGGGGAAATGGCTCATCTTTTGTTTTATTTAGATTTTTATTATTTGATTAAGGGATAATTTCTAACCTCTAGGTCTACTCATTCATTTTATTAGCATTTGATAATTCTTTGACATCCATCTAATGTGTGTTTATTGTGGCAGGGACCCCTGGCGACCAAGGAGGCAAGGAGCAGGATCTCCCGCTATGAGGAGCCACAGAAGCACCATTGGAGAAATTGACGAGAATTAATGTTTCTTGCATTTTTTAATGCATTCATGTAATAATCGTCTTTACAACGGTCTTCGTTGGAAGACTCACGATTGTAAATGAATGAAGGTTATTGTGGTTGTGTGGGGTCTGCCCCACTTGAGTGACGACCTAAGATCAGGCATGCGACTCTCCGAGCTATTTTATTTTATATCACATGTGTTTGATCGTAGGCAGGAAACACTAAATTAAGACACACATAGACATAGCTTCACTTAGCCAAAAATCAAATATGTTCTTTCCCGTCTAATAGAATCATGCTATGTGTGATTTTTCATAGACTTGCATACATTGAATATTTGATTTTAATCCAGTCTTGTTTTTTCCGAAGAAAGCTAAAGGCATTGCAAGCTTTTCTCTTTAGCATAGATCATGATTTTATCGTATGCATCGACTTTTTCTCGACTTCTCTTCCTGGACTGATCACCTATGATTAAATGGAAATTGGGAATGACTGTTAGACGATATTTGATTTATTTGTGTTCACATTAAACCAGTGAAAACCTTGAAGCTAAAATTGGGATTGTTAATGCAATTTGAATAAATAAAATGGAGTAAAATCCTTTTTTGGAGATCAACACCCTTTTTACGTAGGATATTATGATTTGACGCATCGTTACGTCTTTGCGTAAATGAGAATGAATTAGTATTAATCACCAATAAAAATGACAAGATAAATGATTAACAATTGTTGGTTTCATGTGTGAGTTGGTGAATCAAGGGTGTTGCTTGGTTTATTGAGCCTTGTTTGTAGATTCCTGAAACCCTCCATAGACACTAGATACTCCATTCATCTCCAAAGATTCATTCATTCACGTGTAAATCCATCCTAACCTCTTTGTTCTCCTCAGGTCTCTCCAACTACACTTATTCATCTCTTTACTTAGGCTATTCTCAATCTAAGTATAGGGAGGACTTGAGTTCTTGAAAATTCCAGACTCATTTAGCCTTCTTTCTGATATTTAGGTTATTTTAACCTAAGTATAAGGGGTGTCCTCCTTAGTTCCAGTATCTCTTCATATAACTTAACTTGAGCTATGGCTTTTATCACTTAATGCTATGACGACATTGCATAAGTTAAGTATAGGGGGTATACCGTATATTTTATATTTATACTTTAGCCATAGCTCCTATTTTGAAAAAAAAAAGAAAATTTAAAACATTTTGGGCTAGAGTATACATTTTCTGAACTAAGTGGGATAAAATGTTTTCAAAGTTTGATTTTTTTCTCAATTATGTTACATTATTTTAAAGAGAATATTTTGAAAATGATTTGAAAAATAGGTTTTACTTGTTTTGAAAAATCATTTGAAAAATGTTTAAAAAATCTTTTTTATATGTGACATAGTTGGGAAAATATTTTCAAAAATTTGTTCAAAAAGGAGGGTGTAAATGAGACTAACATGTGTTTGTAAATATTGTTCTTTAAAAATATGAATGAAGGAGTTGGTTTAATCCCTGATAAATTCACATTCACACAATATTAGTGAAGTTCAAGAACACTTGGTTCATGAGATCTTGAGATTTTAAGTTAACCAACCTTAGTCATTAGGGTCTTTGACTTAATTATCAATATTTCCCTAGTTTGAAAGATTTGTGTGCAATATTGTATGCTTAGTCTCTACTTTAAGAATAGGATCAGCACCTCACATACATGATTGCAGTTATGATGAAAGGAGTTGAAAATTTGCTTGAGGGACTAGGATGAGGGATTTGAGTTTGGACCCGATTTAATGATGCTCTAGGATGGGATAAAATCATTGAAGGCTTCATGAAACCTGAGTGTCAGCACCTTTAGCCAGTATGAGAACATGGTTCTTGTAATATCTCTTGACATTTACCTACGTGCCAGGGTGTGATGAAATATATAAACATGATGATCGGTGTGCACCAACTTTTGATAAAAGTACTGGAGCTAGCCAAAAACAATGAAAAAAATGTTGAAAGGAAAGATCTCACCCTAGAAAGTCAAATATCAAAGATCTTCCACCAAAGGCGAGCACTCCCAACCATTTCAAAGTGTCCACTTGAACCACCACTACTAGGACCAAGAGTCGGGCTAACACCAAAAAAGGGCTCTGCATCGTAAATGCTACAAGTCTGTGTCTAGATGGTATATCAGATACTCAAAAAAGACACACCCTGGTGTACTCCTAGGAAAATAAGTACAGACAACTCCAACTTCTCTTAATGGACACATTAATCCACAGCAAAAAGATGCGTTGAGTAATAAGGCACTCGAGAGGATCTTTGTTCTAATGAGAGGGAGATAAGAAATGACACAATCATATTTCCTCCGTCAACTGGCTTTCCATCTACATATATTTATGAGTATGACAACTAAAGAGATGGTGGATTGGATACAATATTTGTCTTATTCCCTAGTATCCTGGATTGAGTTCTTAAGAGAGTCTCTTGGACTAGAACCTTAGGTGACATTGCGACTCTACTCTTGTGGCTGCAGTCAACACTTAATGTCATATCCTTATCTTATATGTATACAGAGAGAGCCTGATGATTAGAGAAATTGGATACCTATTGAATAAATCTTGGTTCAGCTTTGAAATTTTGGATCTCTAAAACTAGAAGTTCTTGAACAGATCAAGTATTGTATTCACTTGCACGATCAAAGGTTAAATCCAACTTATTCATGCTTGAGATGCTCGAGGACGAGCATAGTTTAAGTATAGGGGGATGATGAACCTCAGTTTCTTCATGCTAAATTCCATATTTTAATCCCCTTGCTTAAAAATTTGTCAATAAAGACCATAATAAATATTGTATATATCTTAGCTTTAAAATAAATTAAAAATACAAAAAATACAATATCAAAAATTGTGGTGTTTTTATACCTTTAAAAACGCTCTCAAAAATATTCCTCCCTGTGTTTAACCTATTTGGTGTTTTTGGTCAACATGAAACTTGAAGATCTCATCAAGATCTACAATTTTCATGTTTTAGTTTTTCCAAATTCGTCCTCCTTCTATTTCTTTCGATTTTTTCTTCTGAATTCACATTGGGACATGTGTCTCCTTTTGCTTGAGCCACGCGACCCGCTCCCCTCGTGCCACACACCATCCTTTTCCTCCCGTTCGATCCACTCTTGTGCACCTCCATATCAATCTCACATACGCCTTCTATGATCCACCCTTTGATCTGCCTCCAGATCACATCTAGAGCATCCACTCCCACCCTCAGCATGACCTTTAGATCATTAGATCCAACAACCATGATTGCCTCGCTCATGCCCGTTGATGTGCCCTAATCGATTGATCAGGGCCGCTCTATTGCACCTTCATCTCGACCGTTGGATCGCAAGATCCAACGATTGACACTCCATCTCCTACCTCCATCTAGCCTCTCTCTCCCACGTTCTCACACCGCGTACATCACCCCCTTCCTATTTCCTCGTCTCAATAGCCACTTCCTGCACTCTCTAGACATGCCAAGGCCAAGCCCGCTCCTCCCTCATCCTCGTTGGCAGTGTGGCTCGGCATGTCCCCCTATATCTCGCTCCATATTAAGCTCGCCAACCTCTACTTCCACCAACAACACCACTTCCCATTCCCCTTTAAATACACTTTCTCCATCGTCAGTGCCCCTCGTCCACGTTTACGTGGGCCATGGCTGATGACTGAGATCTTCCATCGGTCATGCATTCCACACAGGGCGGGAGCGCAGTCGCTGAGGCGATCGACAAAAGACCTCGAATCGATCAACAATTAACCCACAATAATATATGCAATGAATATCCAAAAATGTGGAGTTAAAATTTATTATAACTCTACATGCAAATGTGTATAGGTGTAAGCACAGGTAGAGGTCGAACACTGGGAGGCGAAAGGTTGTATTTGTTGGATAATTTATTCAATCCTTTGTTCATGTCCATTTATGGTTTTTGTGGGTTTTGGATTTTATATATATTTTTTATATTTTTGTTTTTATGATTTTTATTTTGTTTTTATATTTTATAATTTTTTTCTTTTTATATTTTTGGTGATATAAATATATAGATATATATAAGATATATATAAAGATATGTATATATAAGAAGAGAGAGAGAGAGGGGAATAATATAATATATATAGATATAAATGCTTAAAATATATATAGATATAATTTTTTTCCTTTTGCTTTTTAATATTTTTCTAATTTCTTTGTTGTTCTTCTGGAATATTTCTAATTTTTATGTATTTTTAATTTCAAAAATGTCCACAATATAGGACTAATTAATTAGCCGAATATGATTTGCATTTTAAAAATATAAAATAAACTCCAAAAATACCCAAATTAACCTTAATATATTGATAATAATATATAGATAATTATAAAAGATAAAATTATATTTTTGGGGGTTTTTAGGGATTTTTCTATTTTTTGTTGGATTTTGAAGCTTTCTGATTTTTGTATTTTTCTTTTTCATATTTTAAGGGTTTTTCAATTTCTGGACTCAATATATGTATAAATATACCATATATAATTTTTTGGAATTTTTCAAAAACATTTTATATTTTTTTGTATTTTCTAATTTAAACAGTACAAAAGGGCTTCTTTTTCATTTTTAATAATTAGGGAAAATGCAAAAAATGTAAAATAAATATGGGCGTGAAAGTACAGGGCATGAAGCATTTCACCTAATTTTTGTGGAATTTTAGAAGCATCCTAGGTATTTTTAATAAATAGATAAAAGACACAAAAATAAACAGCCTGGCAGGGGCATTTTTGTAAATAAAATAAGTGACAGAGGCACAGGTGCAAAAATCCCTACAGATATAAACATTTATTTAAAGTTTCGGGGCTATTTTATAATTTACAAAACCCGCCAGGGTTAAAGTGCAAATTTCACGCGCCTTACGTGGGACTGCACGTGAGGCGCGGAGGGACCTAAATGCAAATCTAATAAACTCAGGGTCCTTTCTGCAAAATTTACAATTATTTCATAACGTGCTAATTTATTTACAGAACTAAAAATTAAATACAAAAAAAGCGGGGCTAAATGTGCAAATTACCCCCAATAGGCATGTGATCCAACGACTTGGCTTTCTTCACTTGACACACGTCGCTTCCTGGTGAGACGATGATGGTTCGCGGATCTACGGTGGAGATTAGATCATCTGGCGTAATCCAACGGTTGAAGCGCGGGCAGATCCGACGGCTGATCTTCGACTTGGGACCTTCGTCTTCATCCAACGGTGGGGAGCACACGTGCAAGAACATGGAAGAAAGCTCGTCGGGGCGAGCTTCTTCCGCTTGGATCTCGCTCCTCTGCTGTTCATCGCTGCACCGGAGGGTCCCAGAAGCTTCCTGGAGGGTGGCTCTATCTGCTGGAGGTGGTAGATCGGACGGAGGCACGCTGGAGCGCCGCCTGGTGCTCGGTGAAGGATTAGGGCTCCAGGTACCTCCGCCGGCCTTGGGAACGTCTTCTAGTGCCTTTTGGCGCACCTAACCTGCACAAGAAGGTAGAGAGGCTCGAGGGCGTCACCCTTGACCTGGGGTTTGAAGCTGTTAGCACAAAAATGGGCGGGATGGCGAAGCCTCCGGCGATGGGTGGAGTTGAAGCTTCGGTTCGCAGATCTGGAGCAGATCCGGTTGGGACGGAGTATCTGGGAGATGGAGAACACGGAGAGGAACGAAATGAAGGCGAAATGGTGTAGGAAAACGGTCAGAAACAAGGTGGCGAAGTCGCCGGAGCAGAGCTCCGGCGAACTTCGATTTACCTAATCTAAGCTACACTAGTAATCTAAATACAAAATAAAAGACATAAATAAAATGCTGACATGAAAAGCTACCTAAAAATCATAAAGGCGCAGTCTCGACTTGGCCGTGGAGCCAAGGAGCAGGTCGGCTGCCGGAGCGCTGCCGTGGGTGCAACCACCTCCATCTCCAGCCGATTCAAGGTGCCGGCAGCATCCTCCTGTCACGAGGAGAACACCTGGGACTGAATGCAAGGAAGAAAATGGGTTGGAGCTGACCAAACTTGAAGAGACGGCGATGGTTCCTTATTTATACACAAAGAGGGCACCCTTATTTGACTGGGCCGAGGTCGGCGATACAAGCTATGTACAAGGGATCCCAGATCTCGGCGAGAATCATGGATGATCAGAGATTATTTTGTCAGAAGGATTCGAGGGCGAATGATGGACGAGGCGAGCGGGAAAAAAGGATGAATATCGGGGAAAAGACAGGCCTGACGGGAGTCAGAGGCGCAAGGGGGGAGTTGACCGGAGGTCAACCTTCCATGGCCTCTGATTGGCCCACGTCAGCCAGATCTTGACCCATTTATTAAACATAATAAATGAATTAATTAGATTTTTCTTATAAAATAAAAAATGTTTATAAATTAATGTAGTATTTATTTACGATTTTTATTTATTTTTTTGAAGTATTTTATTACGGTTTTATTAAAATAATGTATTTAAAAGTATATTTATATATATTTATTTTTATTTTGTTTATTTTATTTTCTTATTTTATAAATTTGTAACTTATTTTTGTGAGTATAAATATATTTTTATTTAATTTTTATGAGTTTATTTATATTTTAAATAAATATGTGTATGTATATGTAGGTATACTTATAGGTATTTTACCTATGTATTATATACATTTTATTTATTTAATGAATTTTATTTGTTTTTATTTTGGATTTGTATTTTTAAGAAGTTAAGTATAAAATATACATTATTAGCAAATATAGATGAATAAAGAATAAAGAATAAAATCTCTTTTTATTTATATACTTTAGGCAGCATAGGTATTTTGTCTATGTAGCTTATAGACTTATTTTATTTTACAAATTCTTTTTGGTTTTCTTTTACTTTCAATATGTACATGTATTATATAAATTATTTACAAGATTCTAAAAATATAAATTTATAAAAATAATGAATATTGAATAAAATGAATATTTTAATCAGTCCTATATACAAGGTGGGCTAAAAACCTAACTTCCACAGATGGACTCCAAAAATTATGAAACCAATTTTATAAAATAGTTCCTGGAATGCTATATATAATTAAAGGTGAGTTTAGGTGATTTGGAGTTTTTATTTGCAAGATATGGGTCTGTGAAGTTGAGATTTTTGCTTTTTATTTTGTGTATAAAATGTACAATGGGTATTATTTTTACACAAACTGAATTTTGTAATTTTATTTACATTATTATCTACAACTTTCATGAACAAAGTTTCTTTATTTGATGAATAAATAATTATGTACAAAATAGGTGTCAAAAATGTATAAATAAATGAATTAATAAATGAGGTATTTATTGTATAATTGGCCCTTATCTCCCCCTACTTTATTCCTTGTCGACCAATTCCATGCTGGCCTTGGTCTCGGGGTTAGGGTCATAAAATATTTGCAATATTTTATTCCCTTTTCTTTTCTTCTCTTTATTCTATAATTTTGGCATTAAAAACCTTATTTAATGTGTAATTAATACAATGAATCATGAATGCTATTATGTACAATTTGATGCTATTTACATGCATTTGCTGGGGTTTTTAAGGCCAAAATGATAGAATAAAGGTGATGAAATGGAGATTCATCAATGGCCCAGTGTCTTTTCCTCCTCCGGTGAAAACGGATGGGGGAATCGACGATGCGAAGACCATTATGGCTCCGGTGATGACCCATGGCCATGGTAGGTCATGCTCTGGTGCCTTGGAGCACCATCGAGCTGCTCCAATTGGTCATCGGAGTCCAGTAAAGATTGGAACTCTTCTTGGAGCTCAGCCCAGACCATCCTCTTCCACCTCGATCGCCAAGTAAGCCTTCTCCTCTTTTCTTTGGTGATTCTTGTAATTAATTAGGCACCCACATGCTCGTTCTCTTGCAACTGATTATCCTATCAGCTCCGCCTCACCTCACTCATCTTCACTAGACCCTTAACCCATGTCTTCTCTTCGTCAGAATCTCAAGCCATGTCACCCATTTTCTCCATTGTTCACGGTTGAGGAATCCGACGAGCCTCCACCTTCTCCGTCCGCGAAGGCTCCCACTTCACCTCACTCCACCCACGCCCAACACATGCACGCTTCGGATAGATCCTCTAACAATTGTAGGTGTTCGTTTTCATTGGTCGGAGCCTCATCGGAGCTGACTTCTCAAGCTCTACCTCCGACGTACATGCCTCGCTAGCCTCCTACATGCAGTCCAACATCTTTCATAGGCTAGGACGTTGGCCTCCAACCTTTCAGGAGCCTCCATGGATCTTCATCACGTATAGAAGACGACGACGGAACTCGCGTAACTCTGTCGGAGACCTGTTTGCAATGCCAACCAGCGGTTGAGGAGGATGTACCAGACCATACAGGCAAGGTTCGAAATCTCAATTTCAATTTCGTTTCGGTCCCCTCCAAAATCGAAATTTTGGTGAAATTTTGGGAAATTTGACTGTTTCGGTGGAAATATCTAAAATGACTCAAAAATCCATTCGATCATTTTTTTTTGCAAATTAAGATCTTCCGAGTTATTACAATAATAAATAGCTTACAAATACACACTTATATCACAATATTGCTTATATATCCCCCTTATATTGTACATATCGGTCATATTAGTTATATCGGCCAAATCGATGTTAATGTTGATTCTTGACTGATACATACTAGAAAATAATATCATCCAATACAAGATCTTAGAACAACAACAACTTACAATGCACACTTATATCAAACACATCTCTCATCCATGCACCTTATATCACACCATATCGGACATATCAGACATATTGTTGAGCTGACTGATAGATACTGGAAATGGAAATCAAAATAACTAAGTTAACAACACTTAGAAGACATCTTTTGTTCATAAAAATAAACAAGCATTTTTTACTCTAAAATGTAGATAATGATTAATTAAACAATGTTGTGTTCATAGAAATAACATCCACATACAAAGTTCGAATGAATTACATAATTAATTACATACTTATAATAAAGATGCATCTATTTATGAAGATAAATGATAAACAAATGAACAAAATAAGCTATATCAAATATATAGAAGCTATAGAATTTTTTCATCTCCATTTCTTAAACCCAAAGGAGAGGAAGCTCCCCAAGTTGAGCAATCGATGTATGTACCCTCCTGTTGCACCATACCCTGTATCCATGAATTTCAACCAAAATGGGTTGATATGTCGAAATATAACCGAAATTTCGGCCGAAATCAAGGAAATTTTGTACTGAAATCCATGAATTTCAACCGAAATGGATCAAAATGGGTTGATATGTCGAAATATCACCGAAATTTCAGTTGAAATTTGAGAAATTGACATATATAGAAGTTTTGATACCCATGTTATCTTAGGTTTATGGATCATACCCTGAACCTCCAACTTGTGGCTTTGATACCACTTGAAAGTTATGGAGAAAATCTTAAGTGCATCATGGAAGCATGAAGATAGTATCATATGAGATCGAGAGCGACTATTCATATCTATGATAATTAAATCATATTTAATTATCTCGGATCTCTATTCTCTCGTACCTAAATAATATGAATCACATTCAAGTTATTCATACCTTTGATAATTAAATCACATTTTATTATCTTAGGTAATCTTCCTTATATGACCAAATAATATGAATCAAATTTATATTATTCATGATAATTAAATCACATTTATTTATCAATTTTCCTCAATGCTTAGATATATTATCAATAATGAAAATATCTTTGAAATCTTTCAAGGATAATGCGTTTTCTTCACAGATACTTGGAAATAAGGACATGAAGATTGTACTTTCTATGTACAATGACTTGGATATTGAGATCATATCTCAAATCAAGATCAAGAGGACCTCCCAAAAATGTTTGAATAAATCAAAGCCGTAAATCTAATCTTCTCATTGCATCTGAATGGTATTTAGATCAATATCCAATATTTGGACTAAGATCATATTACTTCTCTATTGCGAGGAGTCACTGAAATCTAGACATATTTCATCACTCTCTTGGAATGGAAGCGTCATGGTTATACAATCAATTTGATCACATCACTTACATGTATTCCAAATACATGTACATACTATATACTAGAAACCCTAGAATAAACATGAAGTTTTAGATTTTATTTAGATTGTTTCCTTCAAGGTTAAATCATTAAGTTTCTCATTTGATCATTGAGGGTTAGTATTGATCATATACTTTCCCAAAGCATATACATACCTAGGTATTGATCATATACTTTCCAAAAGCATATATTGAACCTACAAATTCAATCTAGCTTCCAAAGCAAGACGACTGTGCACGAAATTGAACCTAATATCTCATGAGTGAGCTCATGTCTTCTGGTTCAGTAATGAACATGTATGGTCCCTTTGAGAGATTGTATTACTCGTATGCCCCTGTATGTACCAGCTCGCCTGTGTATAGACCTTGGTTAGGACATCAACCTATAGATCTGTCAAATGTATGTACTCAGATATAAACTAACACATCTGTCTCCGATCAGAGGATGCGTGCCTATATCGTGACAGCATACGACATAGGTTTTAGTTATCTCGATCTCATTAGGTCAACTCTTTAACCTAACTTATCTAATACATCTGAATCTTTATTCATATACTGAAGACCTGCATCAAGAGGTCGGTAAGATATCAGCCAAAATAGAAAGAACGGTCACCTACTACTCTGGCTGGAGATCATCTCTTAATAATCACTCGACAGTGCTTGATGAGTCCTCAATCTAACTCTTTAGATATTTATCCAAACACCAACCTCTATAATTCAACAATTGAATTTAATATTTGTATGATCATTAAGATGGTCATGGTACATAACCTTAACTGCACTATGTGACCTATTAAGCAAATTAGTTATTCTTCATTTCATATCAGGGAACGATATTTTTAATAGCATTTATTGCATAATAGCTCGTCGTGGGCTCGCATATCCAACAACTACATCCTTGACCTCTAAATTTTGATGTGCTACAAGATCTAGTAGCACCCTGATGGATGGATGTCTTACAATGAGAGAGAATATCTTGGTGTAATACATAACTTCCATTTTATAAGCAACTAGACATGTCATTTATCTAATGCCTTCACTGCTTGAGATCCCGGACTTCTTCTTGAAGCCATCTGCAGCCAACAACTTTCCTCCCCTTTGGCATCTTAATAAGCTCTCATCTTTGATTCTTATGAAGGGACACCATCTCTTTACCCATATTAGCAATCCACTTCCATGATTCTGCCCCAGATATCGCCTTCTTGTAAGTGTAGGGCTTTGGAGACTTGGCCTCCTCTGTAACATGTAGTGCAAATGCAACCATATCTAAATGGAGGATGTATATATTTATGGAGCTGATCATTAGAAATATTAGTTGACTCTCCTATGATTCTCAGCTTTAGGTTGTTCATCATCAATCTAATCAGGAGTGGAGTGATCAAATGTGTGATCCCTGCTTGGTATTTGTTCGAACTCCACACGTTTGGGCACATCATCACATGCCCCTGAATGGAATTCTCATAAAATGTAACATTCTTGCAAACAATATATGGTCAGAAGGGGAACTTATTTTGTACTCCTTTACTCCTATACTATAGCCTGTAAACACCTCTTTCTTTGCCTTGGTTCTCGATTTCCTTCACTAACATGGTATTAGGAATCACAACCAAAGTCTTGTAAAATAGAATAAACAGCGTGATTAACATACCACATCTATGTGGGTGTCTTGTAGTCAAAAGCAGATAAGGGACTCCGATTCATCAAGTAACGAGTTGTATTCACAACTTCAGCCCAAAATGCTTTATCAATTCAAGCCTTATAGAGCATGCACCTTGCTCTCTCTATAAGCATCATGTTCATTTGTTCTACAACTATATTTAGTTATGACATATCTATAATGGTGTGGTGAATCAAAAAATCCCTCCTCATTACAGAACTCATCAAACTCTGATGAATAGATTCCGACCCGTTATATGTACTTAGACACTTCACCTTCTTATAAAGTCTCGTTCTTAACAAATATCTTCAACTGCCTGAAGATCTGAAATGCATTGCTCTTGTATATCATCATGTACAACCGAATCATCCTGAAATAATTGTCAATAATTGATAGAAAATATCTGTCACCTCCCACAGATTAGACCCATGAAGGTTCTCAACAATCAGTATGGATGTAGTTGAGTGTCACTTTATCTTGTGAATAGCTTTATAGAAACTCTTCTAATGTTATTTCCCAAGCATGAAATACTCACAAAACTCTAGCTTGGATCTCTTGAGATCCCCCATGACACCCTTCTCATAGAGGATATTCATACCCATCTGACTCATGTATCTAGCTATATTTTCCACAATTCTAAATCTGATTTCATGGCTTGGGGCACCTCTGTAACAGATACCGTAATTGTAGATCCCTACATGATGTATAGGTCTTCTTCTTATTGCCCTTGATGACAATCACCCCATTATTGGCATTCTTCGTAAATCCACCTTCAATGATGTATATATATCCTTTAGAATCCAACACTCCAAGGGATATTAGGTTATTTCTCTGGTCACGAACAATTCATACTTTCATCACCATCCTCATGACTCTATCATGCATCTTGATCTTCACAAAGTTGATCCCCACAATCTTTCACGATGCATCATTCTCCATGATGACGCTTACGCTATCTACTCATAAGTGTGAAACCAATATTCATTGGAAGTCATATGATAAGAACAACCTGAATGAAGAATTCATGTGTTATCTTCCATCTTTTGATCTGTGATAGCGAGAAACAGAACATCTTTGGAATCTATGCCTTTCTAAGCCACGACAACCGTGGCTTTCCCTTTCTTCTTAGGGAAGTCTTTCTTTTAATGTCCAAGTTCATTGTAGTAGTTGTAGATGTCCTTAGTATTGTGATTATTTGACTTGGACGTCTGCTTTCCTTTATTCACCTAGTTAGAACTGACATGTCTCTTTTCACGAGTCATAAACAAACCTACATTGTTGGAGTCCTACTTCCTGGTAGACATATGCCAAAGTTCATGTGTATGCAAACTTGTGTGAACTTTATGTAGGGTTATCAATTCTCTTCCCAAAATAAATGATTAAACAAAATTGGGTTTTTATCAGTCGTGCCCCTTTGAGATATTGCAATATCACTTATACCTCCCCCTTTTTTGAATATCAGTTGTACCCCATCTTCTTATTGTTCTATCATTTGTGCCCCTATGTTACTTTAGCCATTAATAAATTGAATTTAATCATGGTCTTTTCAAACCATGGTGAGGTTAAGAGGGCATAACTGTCCAAACACTCCCCCACCCATCCTCCTCCTCTAGTCCATCCTCATCTGCCCGATGACCTTCTAGCATCCTCCTTCGTTGTCCTCATCGATGCACAGAACTTGGTCGACTTCTGTTGCAAATGGGGGTTTGATTTGAATCAGCACCAAGTAGTGCCCACTCAGGATCCATCTTATCTATTCATCCATTTAATGCAAGCTTTAGGCGCACCATCGTTATTCCATCATTCCCGCTGCCTCTGTCATGGTCGCCACCAGTTGCATCAACCTTCTTGTTGGCGGTGCTTCATCGTGAGGGGCGATGCTATACTAAGGAGTGGATGTGGGTGATGGAAGAGTGTGATGGAATATGTGGGGTAGAGGAGGTGGATGCTGGAAGAGGTTGGGTGGTGGAGGTGTGGGTTGGAGGAAATAGGGTCTGAGTCGGAGGGGGTCAACGATGGAGAGGACGGGTGGGTTGGAGGAGGTAGGGATGAGGAGGAGGGGGCGACGGTGGTGGGGCCTGTTAGAGGTTGGGGTTGCGAGGAAGGGGCTTGGAGGAGGCATGGTAGGTAGAGAAGGTAAGTGGCATGGGGGAGGGAGAGGTAGGAGCTCTAGGCAGCGAATGAGGGATGAGAATGAGGCGTCGATGCTGTAGGGGCTTGGAGTAGGTGGGGTTCATGGGGGAGGGCCTGGAACCTGGAGGAGGTAGGGGTGGTAGAGGAGGTGTACGGTAAAGAGGATGGGGACATGAGGAGGTCCTGACGGTGGTGGATAGGGCTGAGGGGGTCGATGATGAAGGGACGTTGAGGAGATTGGAGCTGCGGGGGAGGAGCATGGAGGGGGTGGAGGGTGGTAGAGGATGAGGATGATGGAGGAAGGAGGGGCCGACGAATGATGGGGTCGAAGGAGGTAAGAGGAGGAGGGAGCAGAAGAAAATGACCAATCTACCCTAGTTGTTGGTTAGAAACTATCATTGTGTCCAGAAGTTAACATCCGTTAGGAACATAAATGGACGACTACTAACCCGAAGGGCACATGTGATAAAATTGGAAGAAGGATGGGGTACAACTGATATTCCAAAAAAGGGAGGGATATAGCTGATATTACAATATCTCAGAGGGGCACTAGTGATAAAAATCCAACAAAATGCTCATATGATAGCAGAAGAGAAACCAACAAAATCAAAGCAACATCTACATCTTCAATCATAACATCTACATTTCTTAAGTCCATCAATAATGTATTTTAATGGTCTAGATGTTCTTTAAGAGATTTTCCTTCTTGCATGCGGAGAGAGAACGAACATTGCTTCAACAGCAACTCGTTGGTCATAGACTTCATCATATACAAACTTTCAAGTCTCAACCACATACTTGTCGTGGAATCCTCATTTTACAACCTCTGTGATAATCTCACCAGCCAAACATAGTATGATCGTCGAGTGCGCCTTCTCAACCTGTAACACAACTTGGAGGGTTTGAATGCCTTCGCCTGTTCCTAGTCCAATGGTGCCCATGTGCCATTTTGCTTCAGTAGAGCATGTATCTTGGTCTGTCATAAATTGAGTCGGTTCCTCCTGGTTAACTTCTCTATCTTTAGATTGTGTGACATCATCTTTCTTGATTATATGATACCGATTTGTCGCGAATTGTGGAAGTGGAACACATACAAACGATCAATCACACAAACAAAAGACAAACCGATTTACAAGGTTCCACCATAACTGGACTACGTCCTTAGGAGGCGGCGATTGATTTTCACTATGCTGAAAAAGAAGAAAGCAGAGGATATATAGAACCATAACCAAGGGGAGTTTATATGACTCCCGTACAGACGAATCCCTGATACAAACTGATCCATATACTGGAAGATTATTACTGATAAGTTGAATTTAAAAATTTCGTTGTTGTCAATGACTTCAATTGGACTGAAACAAAAGTAATTGGCATTATAATTTTTTTCTTAAAAAACATGGGTTTAAGATGCTATAAATGATATCAAAGCAATCTGCTTCTATCAGTAGAAGGAATTACCCTGATGTGAACCTACTTCTACAAAAAAATGGATTCGAGTGGACATAAAAAATATATTTTATGTCTAGTATAAAATATATTCGTGGATTATGTACTTTATATCTGTTTAATATATATTCGACTGTGTATTTATACATATTTTAATCGATTCTAATTCCATATTCTCACAAATTTAATTTAATCAAATTTTAAGAATGATAATATCATCATTCAGTTAAACCAATTTGATTCCATTTCACGGTTCCGTTTAAAAAAACTTTGGATGCAACATTGAAGGCCCCCACTGAGATAGCATTTTTTGCATCGGGCGGCATGGGAATTGATTTAGTTTAATCGTGAATGGCCACAGTATCGATTCCTCGTTATCTTCAGTTGAATCGTGAAAGGCTACAGTAAAGATTCATCTTCTTTTTCGTCAACTTTCTCGTCCACATGCGCTGTTTTCCACTGTCACGTGAACAAAGCAGCTTTGCTTGATTCTATTTGCCACCATCTAGTGGTAGTATTTTGTTCATATAATTACAGACCACGAGATGTGATACCAAATGCCATATACCTTCGATATTCACGTCTCCACCCACATTGCAAGTACCACCATTTTCACTTTCGCCTCCAAAATCCATCCCATCTTCCACTTGAACACACGCCGAGAATGGCCATGGTTTCGGTCGGACTTCCGGTGATAGGTTGGTTGGTCTCTCCCGTCATCGACAAGTTGATGGACCATGGCATCCTGCACTTCAAACAGAGGAGCAGATTGGAGAAGGGCGTCCAGGAGGAGGTAGACCGCCTCGGCAGAGTGCTTCCGCTCGTAAGGGGTATTCTGGAGGATGCAGAGAAGAAGCAGTCAGAGAACTCCGGCGTTCTCTCCTGGTTAGGAGAGCTCAAGGAGGTCTTGTACGATGCTGAGGATCTTCTTGACCAATATGAGGTGGATCTCGCTCTCATGAATCAGAGAGAGGTAGAACCACCAGAGCCTGTCGAGACGGGTTGGAAGGCCAAGGTGAGCAGCCGCTTCTCCACCTTATTTTCCCGTCAAGAACTATCCTTAGATGCTTCTGTAGCAAAGCAGGTGAAGCATATCAGGGAGAGGTTGGATGACCTGTGTAAGCTTGGACATGAGTTGGGTCTTCGAGAGATGGCCACATCCACCACTCCACAGGGGGACACCGCTAGCGTATGGAAGAGTCGGGAGACTACCTCCTTGCTTGCAGATGGCTCCACCATTATTGGCAGAGATGATGAGAAAAGTGCCATAATAAAGATATTATTATCGGACGATGGTGAGAAGAAACTCGTAGTCCTTCCCATTATTGGTATTGGTGGGGTGGGGAAGACCACTCTCGTCAGGCTTGTATTTAATGATAAGGATGTCCAGGCTTTTTTCAAATCAAGGGTATGGATATGTGTTGGCATGTCTCAGTATTTGGATCTGAAGAGGATCATTAAGGAAATTATAACTTCTGTCAGTGATGGTAGAAAAGGCCGTGAAGATTGTGATCGATGGAGTTTGGAGTCATTACAGAGTACTCTTGTCAGTGAAATTAAGGATCAGGGGCCATTCATGTTAGTTTTAGATGATGCTTGGGACGCAAAAAGCAATCATTGGGACAAGATATTGGAGCCTTTGAAAGTTGCTGGGATCATATGCAAGATTATCATCACAACAAGACATCAGAAGGTTGCAGATGCCATTCGATGGGACAGATGTAAACCCATATATCTAGATTTTTTAAAGGAAGAGTATATGTGGAGTATCTTTGAGAGGCACGCATGCGGTGGTGATGATGCAGTTTTATATCCAGAACTAGAAGCAATTGGTAGAAATATTGTCCGAAAGATTAAAGGCTTACCTTTGGCTGCACAAACCATTGGCGGCATATTACATGGAAGCAAAGATGCAGCATACTGGAGGAGTATATCAGGGAGTAGCCTTTTAGAAATACAACATGATGAAAATTATATGCTTCCTATACTCATGTTGAGTTATAACAATTTGCCAGTTCTCCTTAAACGGTGCTTTTCATATTTCTCATTGTTCCCAAAAGATTACGAGTTTTGGAATTATATTGTCTCGTATGAATATCCAACTTATCCTAAAGACCATGTTGACATCAATGATATCTTCTATAGTTATTATTTCTTTGACCTCAAAGATATCTTCTATCAATGGATGGCCCAAAAGTTTATTCAAAGGCAGAGTTGGAACAGTGCAATAGGAATTGGGGCCGAAATCATCACGGAATTCGTAAACAGGTCCCTTTTGCAGTATGATAAATTTCGTTCAATTACAATTCACGATTCGGTGCATGATTTGGCTGAGATGGTTGCAAAGGAGGAATTCCTACGATGGAGTGATAATACTACTAAGCAGCTTCCCAAAAAGCTGCGACATATATCATTTTTTCATGAGAATTCATCATACTTTGAGAATTCAGAAGCAGATGCAAACATGCTTTGGGATCTCAAAGAATGTAAAACGTTGCGAACTTTGATCTTTCATAAGTATTATATTTCTATCATTAACTCTTCATGCCTCCTCGATGGTTGGTTTGATAGTTTGAGATGCTTACGGACGCTTTCTTTACACAACTACTTTATAGTATCGTTACCGGACTCAATTGGAAATCTCAAACTTCTTAGTTTCCTTGATCTTTATTTGCCGGAGATGGAGAAGTTGCCTGAAACTATCTCTTGCCTTTACAATCTGCAGGTGTTGGATTTAGTCGGTTGTGAAAGACTTTCTAGACTACCTAATTGGTTGACAAGGTTGGTTAATTTGGCATCTCTCTCTATTGAAAAAGAACTGGAAAATTTTAAAAACATTGGTAGGCTTACAAATCTGCAGAAGTTAAACAGATTTCATGTCAAGAGGCAAGATGGACATAAGGTGACAGAGTTAAAGAATTTAAATGGACTTTGTGGTTCCCTTCGCATACTCCATCTTGAGAATATTGAAGGCAATGACGAGGTGCGACAAGCTCACCTTTATCGAAAGGATGGCCTTGAATGGTTGACACTTAGCTGGAGTAATACTGCTAGTGGTGGACAATAGCAGATGCAGGTAGGAGTTCTTGAGGGGCTTTGTCCAAATACTAACTTGAAGAAGTTATCTATTGATGGCTACCTGGGTATGTATCCACCTTCTTGGTTGGATAGCAAGTATCTGCCTTTACTGAAATTTATCGAGCTAAAGGATTGTTTAAAGTTAAATTTCTTTCGAAATCTAACAGGAAAACTTGAAGGATTGAATATTAGCAACTGTCCTGAACTAGTAGAGATTCCTCTTCTCCCTCACACACTCCAATATCTTATATTGTCAGATGTTGGCGTGGCATCATTAATGCCCTCTCCATCGACATCGCAATCGCTACCATCACTAAGGAGGCTCAAAGTTGATGGCTGTATCAATCTTGATGAGTCCCTGAATACACTTCTCAAATGTTCTTTGCCATCACTTGATAGTTTATACATCTCCAATTACAGCTGCCCATTGGAAGTTTTATCGCATTTGACAACCTTGTCTAAAATAAAACTAGATAATTGCTCTGAGAAAGTCGTCATAAATGTTGAAGCTTTGATATCTTTGAGAGGTCTTGAGATTTACGAATGTCCAAATACAACTATAGACGGGTCACAATCAATATCTACTCTATGCAGCTCTCTGCGTCAGTTATTTATCAAAAAAAGGTCCTTTGCTGCTCAAGTCCTTATGTCAAAGCAGAGTTCTACTACCATCCTTGAAAAAGCTCAAGATAAAGGCAGATGATCTTGATGAATTCATTCTTTCTGAATGCCTCAACAGCGTCACGGCCTTGGAGGAACTATCCATTTGTTATTGTTCGAACATAAGATCAATTTCAGAAGAAGTATTGAATAAACTTGTTCTTCTGAGGACATGCAAAATTTCATGTTGTGGAAGGTTGGTAGATTTGGATCTTCAAGCCCTCCGCTCATTAAAATATCTCAAACTCGTGTGTTGTCCCAATCTCGTGTTCAAGCGCCCACTATCTTCCTCCAATCCTCTTCTTGAAGGGCTAGATTTGAAACATTTAAGCGCAGAGCAAATGGGAGGGTTATTGTCCATTCCACTGGAGTACCCGTCCCTCGATTCCCTCTGGAAATTGGGAGTATATTCGTGCGCAGGTGTAACATCTCTCCCCATCCTCAAGTCCCTTGAAACATTACAAATCGTTACTTCTCCGGATGTCATATTCAGAGTGTCACATTTTGTGCCATTTCCCTCGCTTAAAATCTTGGGACTTTATTGTGACAAGAAACAGCTTACTCGTTTGATTCTTCTAGCAACGGTAGTCCTGTTAAGACCTTAATTATTGGAGGTTGTAATGATCTGATACAGTTTGATGGCGACCTGGAGTTGCCATTCCTCTCCCTCACCTCATTGCAATGGTTATATATTTACGGTTGTAATCATCTACAAGAATTGCCTTTGGATCTTCAGGGTTTCAAAGACCTCCGTTTTATGATTATATCCGAGTGCCCACAAATGTGGTTGTTGCCTGAGGGCCTCCCCACCTCTCTACGAGAAATTCATATTCAAGGATGTCCAATGCTGGAAGAACGATATGGTCATGAGAAAGAGGGAAACCCCCACTGGCAACGCATCTCCCACATCCCCCATGTCCGATTTTATTCAGGTATCTTAATTAACTACTGCTTCCTCTAATTTCATTTGTGTATCTTAATTACAATTCCATCTCTCCGACTCATTTGATTTCCACCTTCATCTTTATAAAGTCTAAATGATGTCAATGACTGTCTTTTCTATGATCGATAGAAACAGGTCTCTCATTAGATATGTCATTCTCTTCAGAAATTCTAAATACTGTCAATGATTGTCTTTTCTCTGCGATATTCAAAGAAAAAATTGCTCCTCTTTTTAAAATTTCAATAATAAAATTTTCCATAATAATTTCTGCTAATCTATGATTCTCCAATGCACCAGTTATGTTATATGCGTTTCTTATGGAAATAGAGCAACTTATTATCAAGCTTTAACCAAAATTTAATCTTAGAATAGCTTGATGAGACTGCTTATCCTTTCCTGTATGAGAATTTAAATTGCAGATGACGAAGGTCTAGGCCCTGTCTTTGAAAAAATGGCATTGGCTAGCTCATTTCGATGATGTCAGACTTGAATGAAGAAATGGAATCAACTTCTGGCACCTTCATGTATTTTTTGTTCTTTTTTATAAAGAAAGCAATGAAGGTGTCTTCTCTTTTAGAAATGGCAAGTGTTAGAAATGAACCGTATTCTTCAAATATGGAAGTTAGACATTCTTAACAGTCAAAATATTTAAGCTGATACTTATTTGTGATGGAATGTTATGTTGCCAATTGTGCTTGTCAACCGGAAAATGAGGAGAATCCTCTCAATGTCAAGAGATGTCTTCCAGCAGCAGTCGACTTTGAGGTGAACTACTTTTCCCTCCCTTCTAACTTAGTTACTCTTTGCAGTCTAGAAATCATTTAATTTTACAGTGTTAACCGTAGGGATTGTACATGTGAGTTAGATTCTTATGTTGAATGACTTGATTTTGATGCAATTAAATGAAATAGAGTCGTTTAAAATTAAAACTCAATGACCGATTTGCTTTGCATTCATTCCATTGCTATAATGTTACAGTTTGTAAACTGATGCAAATTCCCTTCTTTTGTATTGTCTGGATAATAATCTACAAGGGAATGAGGTAGGTAGAAATTTGAGATTTTATTTTTTGTATTTAGATAACAAAGCTTTGAATTCGGAGTTCCCCTCTTATAAACATATCATAGCCAAGAAGTGAAAGGCTTTATAGTCTAAAATTGACATAATTTGAGTAAGACTGAACTTACTTAAGAAATTGTCAAATCAATGAGTTTCTTTGACATTTCTTTGATTTCCTCTATGCCCTTCTGCATTTGCCTAAGAAACATGAGGTCATTATACATTAGGTATCATACCAACTGTATTTTATTATGATCTCATTACAATTTTTCTCCATTGTGGTCACATAGGCTTATAACCAGAGGATCTTCAACTGTGTTAAAGACATTCTTTGTATGTATTTATGATGACTGATCCATCAGCATTGACAGAAACAGAATTCCTTCATAATAGCACACAACTACGATTCCTTCCCATAAAGTTGCAAGACTTCCATCACAGTTTCCATTGCTAATTTCTCTTAAGATTCTGGGCACCATTGATTGCATAGCTGCGGCATCTTTCCAACTCCTATGATTGTGTTGTTGCAACATTTCTATAGCCAAATCAAGCGTTTATTGGTTTAGTATTGCAATGAATAGGAGAGCTTTGATATGGATATGAAGTGGTCATTCCTCTGTCTCACCTCCTTGAAGGAGTTGAGTATTTATGGCTGTCTAAAGATCTTAAAGGGTTTCCAAATTTTTGCCCATTGCTCATAGATGGAGGCCCACATGGATATCTGTTGTCGTTTGACTAGACGAGCACATTCCGGTCTCTCTAAAGATGTTTCATATCTACCAATGTCCATGATCGTGATATGGCCAGAAATGGTGATGGGGATGGCTTTGTCGCATCAACAATGTAAGACTTGAATGAGGTACTGCTGCTTTGTGATATCAATTTCTCTGTATATGGCTTTTCCATTCTAACCGTAATGGTTTGTTGATGTGCTTTTTTGGGGAAAAAATATGTTTTCAGCAGTTATAGAAATGATTTATTTCTGTTACTCCCAAGATTTGTTGGATTTAAATATTTTGGGGATTTTTATACCTCGAACCCTATAATCTTTCAAACTTTTTCCGTTTCAGTGTTCAGGAAATCGGTCGAGTATACTGTATACTCGGCCGCATACTCGTACTCGGAAGCCTTGGCGCTTCGAGTATTATTAAATCGGCTTCTAGACGGGTCAGGCCGCATACTCGGCCGAGTATACCGTATATGCGGTCGTTTATGCAGCCGATTTCTGAATAAACATTTTAAAAAACCCTAACCTAAACTCGAACACTCGACTTAATGCTCTTTCAATTGATGTTTTTGCTCATTTGACTATACATTATTTTTTATCCCAATAGTTTTGTATCTTCTACCTTCAATTCTTTATTATTATAATCAAGAGATATAATGTTTAGAGCATATTAACACGCTATTAACAATTTATTTATATTTTTGATAATAAAAAATACCAAACCGCATAAAACTGCATACTCCACTCATACTCTCCCGCATACGGCATACTCTCAATGCAGTTACCCCTCTGACTGAATACCGCATACCGCCTTCCTGAACATTGCTCTGTTTATCACCATGAACCCTGTTGACTTTTCTTGAGTTATTTTGCTTGGGTTATTCTTGAGTTAATCTATCCACAACATATCCAACAGTGGGCTTTCTTCCACAATCTCCTTCTTCTGATCTCTCTCTCTTTCTCTTCTTCCTCTCCCTTCCATGTAATCCAACATCAATCGTGTTGGCGTCACCGCCGGCCACGGGTCTCGATCGAAGGCATTGGGCTTACAGTGGAAGCCTCTAGTGGGAGGTAGCAGCTTGTCGATGGGGGGAGGAGGATAGAGAGGTGACAAAGGCGGTAGGGGGGGCAACATGACATCTCCTTTCGAACATCTTATGGACCTTGTCGGGGTCCCTAGAGAAGACATGCTCGATAGAGCCGTCACGACATTTGCGGACCGTCTTCAACCTCCTGAATCGAAACCCCAATCCTATGGAACGAAATCCAATCTCCTTCTCCGTAACCTTCATGTACAACAAAGATCATCTCCTAAAACTACCCTTCCAAACTCCATATCCACAAGATCCTTCACCGTTGTAACCCTGAAACCACCAACTCCTTATCTTCCTTTTTTTTTCAAACTCCTCTAACTAGGATATGAAACCTAATTGTTGGTGATGTATCTACATTTCCTTTTTCCATTGTAACCCCTCTAGGGGTACTTATGTATTTTTCCGGTTGTTGATATGCCTTCAATCCTAACCATCTGACCCAGGTTGAAGAACCTCGTATGTACACCCTCCTACCATACCATACCCCAACACGACGGGGGTCTCGCTGCGGATATGGATCCATTTGTTTTCAGGGATTTGATTGTACGAGAGTACTATATAAACTCCCTAGGGTTAGGGCTCTCTGTATCCTCTGTATTCTTTCTTTCTCTACATAGTGAAAACCGATCATCGCCGTCCAAGAACGTAGCCCAGTTACAAGTAAAACTTGTAAATCTGTGTGTTTATGTCTTGCTTATATAATCGTGTTTGTACGTGTTTTCTTTCGTGATCTGTAACATCGATTATGAGCTCTCTAGGGTTCATCCTATATAAGGACCACTAGACATCCTGAATAAAGTAACTCATTGCATTCTTTCATCAATCTCTACGTGATATCAGAGCAGAAGTCCTATACCAGTGTTCTGACCTAGATCCCGTCGCCACCATCAGTCCTCGCACCTCTGCAGCCACCACCAGTCGTTGCGCGGGTCTACCAAAGCGTCTAGGGCCCCATGGAAGGTTGCCCAAACCCCTTTCCTCGCACAGCCAGGGCTACTACAGCCTTGGACGGCACCACTAGGGTCTCCCAAGCCTCCGTCGAGGCTGTAGCTGCTTGGTTGAGGCCTTTCAAGTCTACACCAGGTCTTGACTCAAGGTCCTCGCCCTCTCCTCGTACTTCCAAGGTTGTTGTTGCCTTGGGTGCCGCCACTGGGGTGTCTCTAGCATCCATTGAGGCTGCTTCTACTTTGATTGATGCCTTTCGGTAGCGTTTGGCTACCGGGTTACCATCCCCTTGGGGGAGTTTACCCCCCTTAACCCACATTCCCCTCTCTCCCCGTGGGCCCCACTTTATTCCTTTTTTAAAAATCTAAATAAATCAATTTTACATCATCAATCCTATCAAAAAATAATATATTATACCATCATATCATATAAAAATTATAAACTACTCCACTTCTACTCACTTTTCCAAACTTCAATACAATCACATCACAATAACTACTCACTTTTTCAAACTTCAATACAATCATATCACTCCAAACCCACTTCTAACCCACCCTAGTTTAACCCTCTATCCGAACACTAAAATCCAAAAACGGGTTACCCTCTACCAGTTTAACCCGCCTTAACCCGCCAACCAAACGCACCCTTCAAGCCTCTGCCAGACCTCGCTAGGGCATATGTGGCCCTCTTCAACCCCCCATCGCCCCCCTCTTGCATCATTAAGGCCCTAACAAGTCTCAACAATCCTCTGCAAGATCCCCAAGAGCTCTGTTAGGTCTTTGGTTGGTCTCAAACAACCTCGTTAGGGCTTCAGAGGCTTGCGAGGGTACATTGGCTACTCCTTAGGCTCCTGCCAGCACCGCCAAACTGCACCACAGTCTCTGCTGATGTTGATTTGTGACAACATAACCGTAGTTTGCCACTATAGAAACACGAAAGAGGGACAAATGGATACTTGGGTCATCTCTATTCTTCATCAAGACAATGGATATTTTCTAGGTCACGTTTTCTTGATCTACACGAGCACCATGGCATTCATCAAGACTAAGACAATTTACCTGACTTCTTCTGTGATGGTACATGGCACTTCTATCAAATTGAAAAGCTCCGAGAATAATGTGATGTGGTCTCAATCCTTCAAGGTGTTTATTGGTGGCCAGCGCAAGAACCATGTTCTTACCAAGGATCCGTCCAAGGAGACGAACAATGACTACTATACCTGGTATGCTGATAAATGTAAGGTTATTACTTAGATAACCAACATCGTCGATCCAAATATTGCAACAAATCTCCTCTACAAGGAGACTGCAAAGGCGATGTGGGAGAATCTTGAGCATACATACTCCCACAAAACAACAAAATCCCAGCTCTTGGATATATTATATATAGGTGGATTTGGGTTGTTACTCAGGGAGATTTGAGTCTTGTCGAGTACTACTGGCTTCTCACAAGCTTGTTTGAGGAACTCCTCATTTTTCAACCAGCATGTTGAGATCAACATGTGGGAGAGCGTGCTAAATGGCAGGTCTATCGATTTCTTTATGGGTTGCATCCATGATACAAGGCTGTGAAGGACGAGTTTCTGACGACTTATATACTACCCACTATTGAGTACATGAACTTGAGTCACCTATTGAGCGTCTCCCACAATTCTTTCTGCGGAGACTAGAACCTACTATGCAACGTCAAGGAACATAGGACGACAAAGTTACTAGGCAGGACGCAGCCGTAACTTTTGTTGTGGACGTGGACATAATCCTAATACTACTCGTTATCCAGCGTGCATACACCGTGGATGCTAGAATCATCCATATGAGCGTTGCTAGGTGATGTTTGGCATACAACCAAATGGCAACAGTGCATATGGGATAGCTTCATATGAGACATCCTATGATACTACTGAGGTTACACTCGATCAACCCTCTGGTGACACAAAGGAGCCCTTTCTAGCTTCTAAATATGCTTGTCTGAGGCAGATGCTGTAGAACTCCTCCGCCAGTGAAAATACTACTTCTCCCACTGCTAGTCTGGCTACTGCCTCATGTACAATAGCCAACTCTATCTCTGCCTCCAATCCTGCTTGTATTATTTATTTAGGAACATCTACATATCTGACGGGAGAAGGTAACCCGCTTACCTTCTCATAGCCATCTTCCTCTTTAAAGATTCTTCGGGTTGCCAATGGGCTTAATCACATGTTACAATCGTTGCACTGCTGATTTTTCCTCCAAACTCCTACTGACTGGAGTTCATTGTGCTCCTGCTTTCCCGTTCAGTCTATTATATGTTCAGAAATTATGTACTGAGCTTAACTGTAGGGTTATTTTTGATGATTTCTGTTGCTATTTTCAGTACATCCGAATGAGGCAGATTTTTGGTGGGGGACATGAGAAGAATGGCCTCTATCACCTCAACATCCCATCTGATTCTAACTTTGCTAGCGCGACATCTATCTCTGATGATCCTTTTCTAGAGCAACTTCCCCTTGGTCACCCTTCTGAACTCTCTATGCTCAAGCCTTTTGAGTGTGAGGCATGCTAGTTCAGTAAACATCATCGAGCTTTTTTTCCTGCATGGACTGAGCTTCGTCATGAAGTACCCTTCTCTCTTGTCCATTACGACATTTGGGGACCCTGTCCAGTCTGAACTCTAAGTGGACATAAGTATTTTGATGTTTTTGTTAACGATTACAACTGATCCTCTTGGGTCTGTTTGTAAAGGAACATTCAAAGATTAATAATATTGTTAAGAATTTCTTTCATTGTATTAAAAATATTTTCTCCACTGGTGTTCAAATATTTCAATTTTGATAATACCCTGGAATTCACTCAAGATGATTTGGCAACTTTCTTTTCTTCCCAAGGTACCATCCATCAAACCTCATGTTTGTATGCCTCCCAGTAAAATGAGGGCAGCGGAAAGGAAACTCATGCATCTTCTTAACATTGCTCCCTTCCTTCTCACTCAGATGAAAGTTCCTAAAACCTATAGAGGAGATGTAGTATGAATCACCATTCATCTTATCAAGGACCCCTCTACGTCTCTAAATGGCTCTACCTATTATTATATCCAAATAAGTCACCCTTCTCTCTACCTCCGAGAATTTTTGGATGTATCATACTGCTAAAAAATTGTCTCCTCATGCGATTAAATGTGTCTTTTTTGGCTATTCCCGTACACAGAGGAGATATAGTTGTTATGATCTTGCTAGGCATTGATATTATGTCTCTGCAGATGTAACCTTTTTTGAGCAAACTAGCTTCTTTACTAAGTTTGTCACAAATATTCCTTTGGATTTTCCTCCTCCACCTATTGTATGTAAGGACAAGCATACTTCTACACCAGCATATGTTCCATTACTTGTCCGTTTGTTGCAGGATGATATGCCATATTCAAGTGCCTCTACCACTACTATCCCGGATGATCCTCGGGAAATTCCCATCGCTCTTCGCAAAACTAAAAGGCAATGTACTTTCCATCCCATGTCTCATTTCACTTCTACAACTAGTTTATCATGCACTGACAGAAGCCATCATAGTGCCTTGCAGGATTATAGCTAGCGACATGAGATGAATGATGAAATGGATGTCACTCCTAGAGGGACATGGGATCTTGTGCAGCATCCCACGGGGACTAAACATGTGGCTTGCGGATGATTCTTCACAACTAAGCAGTTATCAAATGAGTCCATTGACAAATTGAAAGCAAGGCTTGTGGCTAAAAGCTTTACGAAGACATATGTGGTTGACTACTTTGAGACATTTTCTCATTTTGCATGGATGGGATCCATATGGACTATTCTTTCAGTGGCAACAATAAGAACCGGCCTATCTTTTAGCTCGATGTAAAGAATGCTTTCCTGTACGACGATCTCAAGGAGGAGGTTTACATGATGCAGCCTCCTGGTTATGAAGTCGAAGGGGAGTGTATATGTCGACTTCGCAAGGCAATCTACGGTCTAAAGCAGAGCTTGAGGGCGTGGTTTGATAGACTCACTACTGAGATCATCACTCTTGGCTTCCAGAGAAAAATATATGACTACTTTGTTTTTGTCAGCAAACTACCAACTAGTTTGTCATGCTTGTTGTTTATGTTGATGATATGATTGTCGCAGGTGATGATGATCAAAGTATGATAGAGACCAAGGCTTTCCTTCATAATGTCTTCTTCGCCAAGGACCTTGGTCAACTTCGCTACTTACTGGGCATAGAAGTATTACGCACTCCAGAGGGACTCCATCTGTCATAGAGGAAGTATTGCCTGGATATCCTGACTTAAGCTAGATTACTTGGATGCAAGCCCTGGGGTATTCCTGCATACCCGAGGAAACGCTCCACTTCCACTAATCCTGTCTTTGAAGATACGACACGGTATAGAAGTCTGGTAGGCAAACTCCTTTACCTTACTATCACTAGGCCAAATATATCCTATGTTGTGAGCAAAGTTAGCCAACACATGGAGCAACCATGTTACAACCATTAGCAGGATGTTCTTCAGATCCTGTGCTACTTGAAGGAATCACTAAGACGTGGCCTCTTCTATGAGCAAATGGCTACACTGATGTTGCTACTTATACCGACGTTGATTATGCGAGTTCACCTAAGGATCATTGCTTCACTGCATTATATGCTATGATGGTTGGAGGAAATCCTGTTACTTGGAGGAGCAAAAATCAAATTGTAGTCTCTAGATCCAGTGCAGAGGCAGAATACAGGGCGATGGCCTAGGATATCTGTGAGATCACTTGGCTACTGACCTTCCTGCAAGAACTTGGTATAGTTCTCACCACTCATATTCCTCTATATTATGACAACAAATAAGTTGCATATATTGCCACGAATGATGAGTTGATCAGATTGTGGAGAGGGTGGGAAGAACCGAAATGGATGATCGGATGAGGTGTGAGTCCTTGGAACGGGATAAAACCAAATCAAGGAACAAATCCCTCTGATCTGATTGATCGGAGATCTACTGATGCGAAATAAATATCAAACGAAACGAACACAAATTGTACAAAATTAAACTAGATATACTCTTACAAATACCTATGATGTACTGGGATGAAGATGGGATGATGATTATCATCTCAACAGTCGCCTGGAAGCTCAGCTCGATGGTGCTCGAAGAGCTTGATGCGGGCACCTTAGATTGCACCTCTGATCTCCTACACGCACTCATGATTGTGGGAATTGACTCCTACCACAAGCAACTCTCTCTTAGACTCGATCTTGGGGTGAAGAAAGGCTTAAAGACGGATGAGGAGTCAACCGGTCACCTGGAGATCATTTTATGGGCACGAGGAGAGTGAAATTTGAAATGGAGATTAGAGCACGCTAACCTAGGTGGATCCAAACGAATGTGTTCGGACGTGGATCCTAGTTGTTAGCTGGATCTAAGGGAACTGAAATTGAGTCAGAGAGGTTAAGGAATCATGCACAAGAAAGTGGTGAAATAGGGCAGGTAGGCAACTTTATTCGGGTCAAGAAGGATAGTGGGAGTTGAACGAACCGGTCAATGAAACAGGTCTGGGCCACTCAAGGCCCAACATACATAAGAGAACCACTAGAATGCAAAATAATAAAAATTAAATAGAAATAATTAAGAAATAAATAGAAACTAGTTTTAATTTAAAGTTATCAACATAAAAATGTGTATAAATTACTAAACTATGGTGATTTTATAATAAATTAAATAAGTTGATATAAATAATCAAAATATTGAAATACATATATTTACAGATATAAAATACCTATATAAATAGTATACATATTTTTAATTATTTATTTTTATAAATATATGCCTTATTTTATATCTAATTTATTTAAATCACAATTTGAATATTATAAATATATTTTTTGTTTTAGTTTAAGGGTTTATTTATTATGATAAATAATCATGTTATTTATAGTATTGGTACACATTATCTATATACAATAGATAAATATTTTTATTAATGGTTTTTATATTATAGTTTTAAATTTTATTTTATCAAAAAATACTGAAAGAGTTTTGAATACATTTTTGGTTTATTTTTTAAAAAATGTTTAAAGGTATAAATAAATAGTGATATATACAAGCATAGGTACATTATACCTATAAAGTAAATATACCTATTTATTTTATGTTTTTTCTACTTTTGTTGTTATTATCTGCATTTATACAATTATATAAAATATGTACAACGTATAACATATACAATATATACAAAAGTATCAAAAAATAAAATATATACATGCCATATACAATTGCACAGATACACTAACACCCACAAAAATCGACTTTCACATTTTAACTTCAAATTTTATGAAACCACTCTCATTTTAAAGATTATTTTATTTTTAACACAATGAAAGCGAGTTTGGTTAATTTTGAGTTTATATGGAGAAGATATTGTGCTTTCAATTTTGGTTTTACGACTTTTTTCTAAGTGTTGTACCTTTTATTATGTACATGATTTATTTTTGCAATTATTTTTTTATTTAAAACACAATTTTATGGACAAGTTTCATGAAGAAAATATTTTTATTTGAGATTTTTTTAATGATAAATAAAATAGTACAAGATGTGCATAATGAGTAAGATGAATATATACATTAAAACCCCTATCTCCCCTTACTTTATTCTTTGTCTATTAGGTCAACACTTGACCTACTCTTGGGATAAGGGTCAGTCTGTATCTATTACATATATACATCCTTATTTTCTCTCTTTTACTTCTATGTCTTTATTCATTTATTTTGGGTTAAGAATAGTTATAATAATACAATATTAATAGATGATGTTCATTTGATAATAAATGAGAATTAGTGATATTTATATGTGTTTTGTAAGAGATTTTAAGCCAAATTGATGAATAAAGATGATGAATTGTCGATTCATCACTAGGGAAGAAATACCTTTGTTCCTCTCGATTACAACCAACATGCAAACCACATAATCCCCAGTTTTTTGAGGAGAACAAAGGAATCCCAATCCTAAAATCTTCATCCCCAAACCTCTTTATCCATATGTTCTTTAGGAAACCACCACAAAGCCAACCAAACCATCTTCATACCTAACCTCAAGGTCTTTCACCTCTCCCCTATTCAAACCGTAGTCCAATCTCCAATCAAACTCTCCATTGTTCATGTGATGACCTCCCATGTGAGAGAAAGAGAGAGAGCAAAGGAAAAAGACTGGTGACTGGTGACAAGTCACCTGGAAGGTGACGAATTCGATCCAAGGCATAATCCATTGTTTTGCACTGAAGAAGAAGGGTAACTAAGAAAAAGAAAGGAGGAAGGAGAAAGAAGAGGAGGAATGGTTGGAAGGAGGAGAGGGGTATAAATTGTAATTTTCTAAAATAATATGGGTATACATGTCTTAATTCTAACGTATGTCGTTCCGTTTTAACGGCCAAATGGATATGAATTAACCATATGGTTTGGAATGTAAGAGTTAGCAAGTTTGCAGGATTTAGGTGATAATTACAAAGCATACAAGATCGAGAAGACAATTTACAAAGTTTTAGGGTTCACGGTTAAAAATTCCCAAACTGTTTTGGAACTTTTATGGTTATTTGATATTCACATGCAATACCCATGTTCTTTATATGTACATAGATGCCCCTACGAAGTAGAAGATATTTCATGCAAATACCCTTTAATAATGCAGAGTTTGCAAATATCTTATCCAAGCAATGACATGAAAAGGAAATAAATGTACATATGTAGACAATCAACGATGACAATGATATGTGCATTTATGTGGGTATTAGGGTGTTTGGTTTGATGAAGAATGCTTGATAGCAGCATCTATGTAAACTTGCATTGCATAGTAGTTTTGTTGTACATTCAATGCATCAGATATAAAAACAGGCCTCTGTTTTTTTTTCCTTAGCTAATATGTAATTGGACTTGATTTAGCATAATACATTAATAAGTAGACAAAAATAGTTGGAATCTTAACAAATCCAATTCAATTTGTTTTCTAGGAAAAATACTACATGGTTTTTTGAACATATGTTAGAAATCATCCTTCTCCAACACCGATAATGATGGTGGAAATGAGTGAATTTGACTACCATTATCGATTGTATAAATCTGGCAATGGGTCAGCGCTCAAGTTTGAGATGGACACCTACTAAGGTGACATACATGAATGGCATACAATTTTGCCTCAGATTATACACGGAAACACTTATTGGATACTTATTAAGGTGATTTCAAGATAAATGCTTTCATGAAAAATGGTTAAACTTTTTAATATGATTTGCCATATTTATCATATCTTTTTTACTGCAAATCGGAAATTGTAGTTTATTTCAGTCTAACCATTTTGTATCACCTATTTTTTCAAATGTAATGAAGCTTTCTATCTTTTAGAAATCACATATTTCCTTGACTTGATGAGAAGTTTAAGTCATTTTCGAAAGTCGTAGATCTATAAACCAATCAGCAAGCTAGAGTATATGCAAAAATAATATTCTTTATGGATATAGATCACCAGAGTCATGTCGTTTGTACTTCACATAGAATATTCATGGAGCATGCTCATAACTTTAAAAATGGCTAAAAACATTAAGGTTAGCTAAAGCCGTACAATGTTTTTAACTTTGTAATAAAAACTATGCAATATTTGGCTTTATTATTATGAATATTATATGTCCTCAATATAAATCAATTCATTTTTTCAACAAATTGGATATATATTCATATGCAATACCTGAACCAATCCAATACAATGGTTTCGTACAGTATCAAATGTTTCTTAAATGAAATCCATAAATACCCCTAATATTTGCTAACACTATGCATGATTTGTGTTTGTTTTCTAGCTGAAATTTTCACTTCTGCAGAACTGTTTCAAGACGAATTGAATTGTTGATATGAATTGAATCCTAACCATTTGTTGGGCCATATTGTTGATGTGGTTGATCTCCATCCTGCCTTTTGATTGGCTGAGAGTTGTTGGGTTGGATTGCTGAGATGCTCGATTCGACTCCTGAATCCTAATTGGTTGAGAGTTTTTAGGCTGGATTGTTGAGATGTCTGATCCGCCTCATGAATCCTGATTGGTTGAGAGCTGTTGGGCCGGGTTGCTGAGATACCTTATCTACCTCCTGAATCCTGACTGGCTGAGAGTTGTTGGACCGGATTGCTGAGATGCATGATCTGCCTCCTGAATCCTGATTGGTTGAGAGTTGTCTGGATGGATTACTGAGATGCCCGATCCGCCTCCCGAATCCTGAGATTGAGAGATGTTGGGATGGATTGTTGAATACAATTGGTATTCTACTGTTGCAGTATAAAAGGGGCCCTAGGACCACCACATACTGTAATCCTCATTATTATCCCATCTATGTATCTTCTCGGTATCCTCTATATTCTTTCTTTCTCCACAGAGAAAATCTGTAGCCATCGCCCAATGACGTAACCCAGATATGGCTTACGGGTGAACCTTGTAAATACGTATTGTTGGAGTATTTGGTTGTGCACATATTATGTTGTAGATGGGTAAATGGATACCTCCAGGATCCATTTACCACATACATATGTTTAGTCCCACATCTACCAATGGTGGGAATTGGAGGCTTTGTGGGGGCTATATAAGGAGCCTCATACCTCATGTATCCATTGAGAAAAAATCAATAGAATATCCGCCCCTTTGAGGGCTTTTCTCGTGGTTTCATCTCACTCCTTAGGGAGTAGGGTTCCACGTAAAATCTTGTTGTTCTTAAAGTTTTGTTCTTTACTATTCTGATATTCTTCCGCATTCCTATTTTCTAACATGGTATCAGAACAAGTCGATCTATTGGTGTTTTTGAGATTCAGGTGATCTTGTCTATTTTTCTTGAGATTTTGTTTAGTTGGAGATTGAATTGTATTCCGAAGGAGATGTACATGGATTGTTGAAAGCGACGGCGATGCTTCTCACAGGCGGCGATGTTGCACTGTTGAAAGCATCACAACAACAATGGCAACTATTCGGGCCATCCATGCACATCCACTCCTACAAGCGCAAGTCCAGCCCAGACGATCTGCCACACCATTTTCTGGAGAATCTGACATCTGAATTGATATATGACTCTATATACATCTTGCTTGTTCGAACGTGTTTGTGCGTGTTTGCTCCCACGATTCGCAACATGGATAGTATGGACTTGTTGAATAGAAACCGGCATTGCCAACTATAGTTCAACATGTAAGTTACGAAGAAAACTTTAATATCCCGTTCACATTCAGACTGTGTAGATTTGAATATTGAGATGTTATTTTATATTATTCATTGTTGCATGACGACAGATGAAGTGTGCCTTCTGTAATTAGGCCAGGAATGTTACAGTTAGTTAAGATTAGAAGAATTCTAGAGCTAATGCAATGTTGCTGATTCTTTGGAAAGCACTCTCTTATCAGGTGATAAAGTATGGGTTAAAATTTAAACAATGTTTTAATTAAATATTCACTTTCTTTTTTGTTTAGTTTTGATGATGTGAGTTATTTATATTGTATGCAGTTCATGTGCTATTTATGTGATGGAGACGAATCTGTTATCTTAAGTAGATCGGGTAAAATGAACATCAAAGATTTATAAAAAGCGAATAAAGGAGAACAATCACTCTGGAGACAATATTTTTGTAATTCACCCTTGAAATTAAAAGATTGGATAGTTATATTATTTAATCTTGTGGGTTGGATTACGTACTTATCTATCTTACATAGATGCCTTTCTAGAGAACCTCTTATAATTGAACTGTTCCAGATTGATATATATAGTCATGTGAGATCCCATGTAGAAGTCAGGCTTGATCATCAGATTCCCGGTGAGACCTAGGTTCAACCTCACTCCTAAGCATAGGAGAGTCGGGATAGGAAAGATTCCTAAAAAGGGATAGAGGGAGGAGCAACCTAACCTTCGTCTGTCCTACTATATATCTATATATGGGCTCGTTAAGAAGGGAAGGAAGGCACTTCGACAATGAATTTCTTTCTTCTTGTCCCCCCGACTCAAATCTCATCTCAAATGCATGCAGGATTTTCTACCTTTATTCTAAACTCATTACTTCATTGAGTGCTCCACCATGAAAAAAAGCTTCTCGTCAAATGTCTCTTCTATTGAATTATGGAGTCGAGGGCTAGCTGACTAGAATTCGTAGTGGCCCACCTTCGTCGAAGCTTTTGCGGAGCATAAAGGGACATATACTTCTCCTTCAACTTTGTTGATGTCAGTGCCGACCCACAAGCGAGTATGAGAAATGGTGATAATCTTCGATTTCTTTCTTCCCTGGTGAGTATGTAGTTTTGAATAGCTTTAATGGATGACAACGAAGCCTCTGTTGAAACCATTTCGTACGGTTGCAGAATTATTGGCAAATTCCCTCCCATTCTCTGGATAATAATTTACAAGGTAAAGAGATTGCATTCTTGTTATAGTTAAGGATTGGTCAAAACTAGTCAATGAACCATACACAATTCAATCTTTTGGAATTTTCTGATCAAGTTACGATTATTTTATATTGTCAGTGACAGACCAAAGCGAAGCCAGCTGTCCATAAGCAATTAGATCAACATGATGATGCACCTTCATTAAAGTCTCCAGAAAGTAAAGACTTGAGCTGCAGTCTAAATGCAGGGAGAACATATGTTACCAATTTCTTATCGCGTTTTGATGAAAGAGGCAAAACCATATCAAGTAAATAGGCTTTCAACAAATATTTTTCATGTGGATAATTTCTCGAAAATTAATTAAGTTTCCTCATATTAGAGACCTTATATTCAGATCCCTCTGGTGTTCCATAGAAGACTACATTTCACATGGAAGATGACTTCTTTAAGTAGCAAATGTCAGATGCCATCCTTTCGTTTCCAACCCTTGGTGACATTTGTGGTTGGTGCTGCCATTCTTTTTTCAGCCCTTTTTTTTTTGTATCAATAGCAGGTGGTTCCCTCTGTTTCAGCGATTGGAGGACATGTATATTAGACGGCAGGTGCTGCTGCATCTTATTTAAGCCGTGTAATGCATTGGGAATTTTTTCCCCAACATTCAATTTTATTCTCTACTTGCGAATAGATGGTGATAGAAGAGAATAGAGGATATCAACTGCTACAAGGTGCAGCAGTGAAGTCCTCTCCTCGGTGGACAACGGCTTGTGCTCGAGTGTAGCAGATGCTGCAAGGTGCAGTATTGACGTCTCAATGAGGGGAAACAAAAAGGAGATGGTCTTTCCTTTCCTAGTTATATGTCCAACTCCATCCTCTATCTTGTTTGATTTTGATATTTGTTTAATATAACACCTTTTGAAGAACATTTTCTCACTGTTATAATGGAGTCATTTTGATTGGTTGTTTTGTTGCTTGATTTGTGGGCCCATTTGATCTTACAGTATTCTTCTTTGTTGTCCGTCTAGATTGTTGATATGACCTGAATCTTATCCATTTGTTGGGCTGGATTGCTGATGCGGTTGATCTCCGTCCTGCCTTATGATTGGTTGAGAGTTGTTGAGTCGGATTGCTGAGATGCATGATCCGCCTCCTGAATCCTGATTGACTGAGAGCTGTTGGGTTAGATTGCTGAATACAATTAATATACTTCTGTTGCAGTTTAAAAGGGTCACCACATACCGCAATCCTCATCCTCGTCCCATCTTTGTATCTTTTCAGTATCCTCTGTACTCTCTCTTCTTTCATCACATAGTGATAACTTATTGCAGCCACCCAAGGATGTTCCTAGTTATGGATGAACCTTGTAAATACAGGTGGGTGCTCTGGTGATGGGGAGGAACGAAGCAACACTTTGACCACTGTGTGTGGCCATAGGTGGGAGAGTTCTATGAGATAAAAGAAGGAAGCGTGGATAAACAAAGTGTGGAGGTGATGCTAATGGTTTATATAGAGAAGAGGAGATGAGACAAGAGGAACAAATGGGAGGAAGGAATAACAACAAAGTGGGATAAGATCAAGGTTTTAGAAATAAAACGAAAGGAGGAATGAGGCGTATTCCACGAAATCGAGGCAACATGTAGCCTCGAGGTGTTGATGTTTAAGCCTCAATTTATAGAGAAAAATATGCATAAAAGTATAATTATATATATGTCAATGCTCGACATATAATACTTAACTATAAGATATGATGAAATAATAGAGATAAGAACACCAAAAGAGAAGGTAGAACAACTCCACATCCCTTTATGCACATTTTCATCCAATCAAGGAGGAATGCATTGTATATAAATGTCGCGAATGACTTAAACACTATATATCTTTCTTTGAAATATTGTAATTAAAAATACGATAAAATATATCAAAGAAATTTATGTTATGCATCTAACATATAATCTGTGGCAACATGAGAAATCATAAATTCTATATATTTCGTTTTACTCATTACATTGCAAAGCTCGTTAAGTTTACATGTATTGTTAGATTTGATATGCATGAATTCATTCATTAAAAGTAAAATGGTAAGAGATACACATAATGCATATGGCAAGTAGAGGTTCGAATCCACAAGGACCAGGCAAGTTCGCAAAATTTTCTAAAAGAGTTTGAGTAAATTCTCAACTTCAAACTTGCAAAAGTAGAAAATGATGTTCTCCAAACTTAAGGAAACGTACCTTAAATAGAACTAGATGAGCATGATTAGTAATGAGCAATATTTATGAAAATATCAAGATCTAAAGTTGATAAAACTTTAATGTAATAAACTCAAACGAAGTTCTATGATCTCATCAGAATGTAATTATGAAACAAGGAGTGACTTGAATTTGCGATTTCTTTTCCAAAAAAAACTAAAGTAGCAGACAAGTATGTTGCAACAAATGTCTTTGGTAATATGAAAGCAAGAATATTAGTATCAGTGAACTAAAATTAGAACATAATAAGAAGGCCTCGCAGCCAATGGTAGAGGAACCGAAGAGAGGGAGTGTGCAGTGTTGTCGTCGAAGATTATGCATGGCTCGGAAGCACACGGTGACGCCACGCGAGGCGATGCACAATTGTAGAGAATGGCACGGATGGCGGCAGTGCAACATGCATACTAGTGGTGGATGGTCGAGGCGCGCCCAGCAGTGCAGGCTGAAGATGGAGTCCGCACGCAGTAGTGCAGGCTGGAGAAGGGTGATGCGTTGCAACAGCACGGGCTGGAGCTGCTGGCCGTACAAGGTGGACTGCTGGCCGCAAGTTGCGTTGGAGGAAGTATCTGAGTGCACAAAATGGAGCCGGAGTGTGCCGAGAAGCTGTTGTCGCGTAAGGTTGAGAAGAAGGTCCACGCACGGACTGGAGCGGGTGGCGACCTCGGCCTGGTCCCTCGTTCATGCATTGAGCATCCTTTTATAGATGAAGGTTATTTGCAAATAAAGGGAAACACCCCATGCACATAAAGACAAAGTATCATCATTGATGCATGAGGAATTAATTCTTTGCACGGGACATGTGCTGCTACTTTCTATGGGAGAGAGAGAGAACATTAAGAGTGTGCATGAGAATTGTATTTTATGGGGAAGGTGTAGTACATGGGGCTCTATGCAAGGGAATAAAGAATGGGGTTTTTACACTAACCTCCCTCCCCTTTTCTTTCCAACAAAATGTGAGAGTTATTTGTAGAGCCAAATCAATGTGTTGGATATTAAGTGTTTCTCTCTCCGTCTCTTTTGTATCAATACAATTTTAATGATTTTGAATTTAAGTTATGTTTTGATAATGAACACAGATAATTATCACTCTCAATGCTGGATGTAGTTCATAGATTTATATAAATAGAGATCATTTGAAATTTTTGTCCAGATATGTAAGCATGAATTTTGATTAGCCGTCCTTTATATGTATTAAAGTGATTTTCTCTATTGGGTGAATGGAATAAATTAGATTCGGATTATGTGAAATTGGGGTTCTATAATTTAATATTAAGGTTGTACTCCATATAATTCAAGTATGTTATAACTGTATATAATGTAATAATCACCCTTATGTAGCACATGCGGGTAGGGGTAAATTATGTCGATCCCCCGTGCTTCACGAAAATTGCAAAGGGTCCCCACCAGCTGCAAGCACCTGACATGAGCATGCATGCTTGGGTAATTTGTAGAACAAGCCCATGTGGTTTTGAGTAATTGTAGATAAGCCCCCTCAGGGGCCTCTTTGAAACTAAAACTTTATTTGCAATGCATTTTAGTCCCTAAAAGTTCATTTTGTCATAACTTTCTCATTTGAACTCCATTTTTAACGCACAATATGTCATTTTGAAGCTTATTGTATGCTCTATCATTTTACATATTTTGTGAACATATTGGAGATCTTTAATGATGATAATTATTTGAGGTGTCTAACGATCTGTGCAGACTTTATTTGATATAATTTTGCATTTATTTTTTTCAGGAAAATTTAATCTACTTGCAAGGGCTTCATAGAGGAGGCTTGATTAGTTATATCCATGATATTTGATGATTATTTTTAGGGTAATTGTGCAGGGAATTTGGAGATCTAGTTTTCAAAAAAGTATTTGGATATTGATCTTAATTAATCATATAATCTGATTCTTGAATATTTTTAACATGTGGTTTGGAGTTTAAATTGAATACATTCCTTGGATTGATTTCTTTTGGGTCTGTGATTTCTTTTGAGGACTAATTTATCATTTTTATTAAGGATTGAAAATAGACATAATCACAGATCATGTGCTTCGCTACATTGCATTGAATCTCTTTTGTTTTTACTTTGTTTTTTATGACACCGAAGGTATTGTCATAATTAGTTAATTATCTAAATTAATTTGAAACCTCGCAACTAAAAATCATCTTTCCCTGATTCGACCTTGGTACACTTACCAAGTAAAAAGTTTCCACATATTCCAAATTGTGGTTTTTGATAGATCATTTTCGGCATCCTATACTACAAATTATCGATCACTAAAGAGGTAGATTTTCGGTTCATCACCAATAACCCCCACCACCTTTTATTTTTTCTATTTAGCCATGTAAATATTAAATAACACTTAAATATTTATATTATAATTGCAAGGACCTCCCCCAAACTCCTGTATATTTGCAAAAGTTCCTTGCTCCTCACGTGTTGTGCCACGTGAGGCTTTCTGATATTTGTATAGAAGCTCCTATGGCTCTTGTTTATTTACGTTTACTCTTTAAACTCTGTAAAATAAGTATAAATTTTGAGGATATCTGCAGCAACACATTGAACTCTATTTTTATTGTAAAAATAACCCTCTAGGGCCTATATTTTTATTTATGTATTTGTATTTTTATTAAATATCTTCTGTATGTTTTAAATGTTGGAAAAAATATGATCAATGTCTGCTAAATAGTCTATTCACGAACACATTTTTATTTGGCATTTAATTGTACTTCCCATTTACTAAAAATCAAATAGGAGCTATTTATCCCCTATATACATATAAAAACCTAAAAATTCAGAAAACAACTATAAAGAAGTCCAAAAAATAGAGTATATATATTATTATATATTCTAGCTTCAGAGCAAAAAATAAAAAATAAAAAAATAAAATATTAAAAATCACAAAACCCTAAAAACCTATAAAAATCAGGAAAAATTCCACAAAAATCCAAAAATAGTTTTCTATTTTCTAATTTTATTTATATCATATAGTATATATTAAAAATAATTTTGGAAAAATCTTTTTATTATCTATTTTTAATATCTAAAAAAATTTGGCCCATATATTATATTCACTATTTTTGATATGACTAATATATTAAAATTACATAAAAATTAGCAAAAAATATATAAAAATCATAAAGTAGAGAAAAATATTAAAAACACAATAACATTTTATTTTCCAAACTTTAAGTATATAGATATATATTTAAAATTATAAAACTATATATATAATACTTTTTACTACTTATTATTAATATTTATAAAATATCTCTTATATTTAAAACCTTTAAAAATAAAAAGGGATTGTTCCTTTATATATATATATTGTATACCCTTATATATTATTTATAATATCTATTATTATTATATGTACATATATATTATACTTTAAAAACAAAAAAGAACTAAAAATTTACAAAATCAATAGGAAAATAAAACTAAAAATTTTTAAAAATATAAAATATAAAACAATTATAAATCTATAAAAATAAAATATAATCAAAAGCCCACAAAAAATTAGAAAATTGAATAAAAATACAAAAATAACCATTATTAGTTATTAATTAATAATAATTATATCTGCCTTCAAGTTTTCTCTCAGTGGTTCGACTCCTACACTTGCTAACTATACTCATCTTTTGTAGGGTATAATAAATTTCACCCCGCACTAGGTTTCATTGTTTAAAATATATAACGGGTTAATTGTTGATCTGCTTGATTGAGATATGTTTTGAGTATTGTGAGAGCACCGCATGCCCTCCAAGACCGAATGTTAGGAACCTCTGTCAAGATCCATCTATCAGTTGCCAAGGCTATTTAGCCTACGTATCTTCCACCACAGAAACATAGAGAATGATAGAAGATGTGCTATAGTATGTGAATTCACTTATGTTTTTCTAGGTGTACTACTTGGATTATCACATGAGCGAGAGAATTTAAAATCTCTCTTGTTCATGATACTTAACCAATCTCTATTCTGCCACATTGCATGGCAGCAACTAAGTTTTGTAAATTAAGGTTGCAACTATAAGAACATGTGGATAAAGGGTTAATTTGCCATAATATTCACTATGGGGTGTACCCATACTTTTTGTGCAAAAGTAAGATGGTTCACTGTGATTATGCATTGATTGTCGATAATTAAATAAAAGGACAATAAAGAACTGCCATCCTTTGCCATGATAAGATGACCTCTTTGATCAATTACAAGGTTCCACTTTATACTTGAAGATTGATCTAAGATTCGAATACCATCAATTGAGAATAGAGACTTGGATATTCCTAAAATAACATTTCGTACTAGATCGAACATTACAAGTTCTTAGTCATGCCTTTTAGACTGACATATGCACCAATTTCCTTCATGGATCTTATGAATAGAGTATCTAGTTAGTTCTACGGTCACTTTGTGATAGTATTTATTGATGATGTACTCATCTTTTCTAAGAACAAGTAACAACATGAATAACATATCCTACATAGTATTTATTGATGATGTACTCATCTTTTCTAAGAACAAGTAACAACATGAATAACATATCCTACATGCACTTGAGACACTGAGGTAGAATAAGTTATACATCAAGTATAACAGGGGTGATTTTTTGTTAACAAAAGTATCGTTTCTAAGCCTTGTCACTTTTTATGGGGCAAATATCTCTGGTGTTCCTGCAAAGATTAGTGCGATGATGACTTGGAAGTGTTCGAATACCGTAACAGAAATACACTCTTTTCTGGAGCTAGCCGGGTATTACAGAAGGTTTGTGAAAGACTTTTCATGAATAACCTTGCCTTTGACTAGGTTAACTTAGAAATATATATCACTTGTATGGTCCGATACTTGTGAAAGCAACTTTTATGCACTGAAAAAACATTTAACCACTGCACATATCCTTACTTTATCCTCTGACATCAAGGGATTTGATTTAGCCAAAATTCACGGAGTCTAAAATTGGTGTCTCACACAAGGCGGAGACAACCGTCGCTGTGACGACTCACGATGAATCCTGGACTAAAGTCAACAATTAACCCACACTAAAGATCAATGATTAGAAATAAATGTGGAGTTAAAATTTATTTTTAACTCTGCACAAATGGTGTATAGGGACAAGTATGCAGAGAGTTCGAACATAGGGAGCAAACAGGGCAGATCAAATACAAGTGTGTGTGTGAATGTGTGGTGTCTACACTAAGCAAGCAAACAAAGATTTTTGTGGGTTTTTAATTTTTAATTTTTTTTTTAATTTTTTAAATTTTGTATTTTGGTTTTTAATTTTCTATTTTTTATAATTTTATATTTTATATAATTTTTTTTTCTTTTTCAATATTGGAATTTAAAAACAATGTAATGAAAGACAAGATAAAGTATTTATAAAAATATGCAAAAATAACCAAAAATTCAGAAATAAAATGTTTTTGTTATTTTTAGGATTTTTTACTGTTTTTGTGATTTTTGGGTATTTTTCAAGGTGTTTTGGTATTTTTAAATGCTGAAATAAGGGAAAATAGTGAAATCTGTGCTGGCTGTGAGTAAAATGGGAATTAAAATTAGCAAACAGCAACCAAAATTATTCACACTAATTTTCTAATAAAGAGAAGGGAATATAGAACAAACAGGAACTGCGTTTGTATTTTTCTGAGTTTTCTTTGATTTTATAGATTTTTTTGAAGTTTTTATGTATTTTTGAATTTTTAAGGTTTGTCTTTTGAGATTTTTAGTGATTTTTGGACTGACACTAAAATAGGGTAAAATAGACAGTAGGAAATGTTTTTGAAATTTTTCGAGATATTTTGATATTTTTTTGGCATTTTCTAAGCTAGACAGTGAATAAAAAACATGTTTTTGATTTTTAATAAATATAAAAATAAAATAAAATCAAAAACTAAAAATATGGCGACAAAGCACAAGCCAACAGGAGCTTAAGCCTATTTTTGTGGAATTTTTGGAGGCAAAATGAAGATCCAAATAAATAGAGCAAGTCAGCACAAGTTAAAGGCCTGGCAGGGACTATATTGCAAATAGATAAAACTATGGGGGCACGCCTGCAATTTTCGCACAAAATTACTACTGAATTAAATAACTTCTGGGCCAAAAACAAATTACAAAACCCGCAAGGCTTTTTCCGTAAAATACCCACCCAAGCACGTGCGATGCACGCGCCTGGGAAGGGCTAGAATGTAATATTACAAAAGCTCGGGGGCTGACTTGTTATAACTGAAATGGAAAGTTACTGGTCTAAACCTAAATAATACAAAATCCGGGGCCCTTTTGGCAAAAACGCCCAGGCGCACGTGATGAGCACGTGCATCAGGCGAGGACCTTTTTGTAATTCCAAGGAGTTCGGGGGCTGCCTGCTAAATATTACAAAAATAATAGAGCTGCAAAGGAAAGCTTCTGTACTAATTGCTAAATACAAAAATGAGGAGGGATAAAATGCAAAATTCCCTCACCCAAGGTGGATCGGACGGCAGATCACGCGCCATTTAAGCCACGTGTCGCAGCGTGAACACCCGATACCTCTTCGCTTCCTACGGCCACGATTAGAGCTTCATCGACGATCGAACGGCAGGGGCCATATCTAAATCCAACGGAAGCTGCTCCACAGGAAGATCGGATGAGGATCCGACGGCAAATGATGGACCTGGAAGAACACACGAGGAACTCGAACTTGGCGAGTTTGGATTCGCCGGAGTTCGAGCTCCCGTGCACCTGGATCCCCTCCGATGCCTTCATTATGCTCCAGCAGCTCCTCCCCGACGTCCAGGTGTCTACGAGGGGGCCAAAGACCACGGTGTGGGCTACGGCCGTGCAAGGTAGCTCCGGCAGACCTGGGACATTCCCGGGCAAAAAGATGAGGCGCAATAGCCTCTCCTGGGACCTGCAATGGAAAACAAGAACACAGCAGTGCAAGTATCCAAGCCCAGGTCTTATTGGCGGAAGAAAACATCGATGGATGGTGAAGGTGGTCGCCGGAGCACAAGAGCTCTGGCGAAGTGTTTGATGAAGAAATCGGGGTGATTGAATCGATGGAATGATCAGCGATATGCACTAATTCGAACCTAGAACTACCAGCTAGCTAAACAACTAAAAGAAATAGAAAAACATAACCTCAAGGGCTGTAGAACCCAAGGAATAAACCTCGACGGCCAAGAGGCTGGAGGTGGCTTGGAACACGCCGCCGAACTGGTGGATCACCTCGACAAGGTAGAGGATCTTCCCTCTGTCACAGGGGACCCCGTCGCAAGCCCTCGGAGGTAGTAGCTCAAGCTAAAGCGGTTCAAAAATCAAAGGGGGAAAAGAGGCGCGGTTTTGAAGGATGGTTGAGTGGGCTCCTTCAACGAGGTGTATCGAGCGGCGTGATGATCCGAAGTCCAAGATAAGAGCTGGGCATGATTCATAGGTCTTCGAGCAACAATTTTGCTGAAAAATACAACCTCAGATAGTGAAAGATACAGCCTCGAAAAAATCGCAAAAGAGTGGTCAAAACCACTCTGACACAGCTATAGGAGTAGGACCAGGGAGTTGACCCGAGGTCAACTCTCCTGGTCCCCTGGTTGGTCCACGGGGACCAACCAGGAAAAACTCCTGGAAAAAGATTTGAAAAATAATATAAAAATAGTAAATGACGTAATTAATTTTAGGTCATAAAATAAAAAATGTTTCTTATTTTATAAGGAATTTTATCATGATTTTTAATTATTTTTATAAGTTATATTTTTACAAGTTCGCTTTTTAGCCCTTTATAGGTATAATACCTATGTATTTAAGTATTTTATTTTTATTTAGATATTTTATTTTTATTATTTTTATTTAGTATTTTCTCAAATCATAAGATACTTTTATATACACCAATATATTTTTGTTTTATTTTTCTGAATTGTTTGGTATATTTAATAAAATATAAGGGTATAATGTATAGGTATGGATATAGGTAGTATACCTATGTATCCTATTTACAAGTATTTTTATTTTGTATTTTCTTTGCATTTTTATTCTAATTGTAATGCATATAATTATTATAAGTAATATTTACAACATTATAAAAATATAAGAATATAAAAATAATGAATAAATAATTAAATTGAATATTTTAATATGTACAAGTATACAATGAGGGTCCAAAACTCAGCTTTCAAACCGTAGCCCCGCCAAATGCAAAACCACCACCATTAAATAGATTATTTTATTCTATATACAATTAAAGGTGAGTTTGATGCATTTGGAGTTTTCATTTGTGAGATACAGGTCTCGAAAGTTGGGATTCTGGATTTTTATTCAGACCATAACTTTTTATCTGTACATTATTTTTCAGTGAAATCAATTTTGTATTTTTCTTTATTAATTTATCTACAACTTTCATGAACAAAGTTTCTTTATTTGATGTATAAAAAGTGGAACTAAAAATAGGTCCCAAAATGAATAAAGAATGAATAGAATATTATAGGCATTTGGCCCTTATCTCCCCCTACTTTGTTCTTGATCGACCTATTCATCAAGATGCCTAGGTCTCGGGGTTTTGGGTCATAAAATATTTACAATATTTTATTATTTTTCTTTTCTTTTTTTTATTCTATAATTTTGGCTTTAATTACAGTAATTTATACACTATTTAGATGCACCTGCATGAATGCTAAGATGATGATTTTAATGCTATTTACAGGCATTTGCTAGGGTTTTTGATGCCAAAATGATAGAATAAAGATGATGAAATGTGGATTCATCATCCCCCTATACTTTACCTTTGCTAGTCCCTAGCAAACACTTATGCAATAAGTGCAAAAAAGAAAGAAAAGAAAAAGAAGAACTTGGATTTTATTTGATTATCAACCTTGTCTTCACAAAATCAAAGTTTGGAGCTTAAGTCGGACCTTTGGAATTTTAGTGCGGGCGGAACCTTAGTGAGAACCGAATTTGAAATCCAACAGTCCTTGAGAATCCCAAAACTCTGCTCAAGTCTCCTCAATAGCCAGGTCAGCAATACTTCAACTCATACGCAAACTCTGACGACTTATGAATCTGACTTGTACAGTGTAAGTAATGGTGGCTCTCCCCAACTAGAATGACAAAGGGACTGACTTCTCCAGTACGACAACCCAATGATTCCCCAATCCAATAACTCCATCCTCGAGGAGCGGGGTATTCCCTTCTAAGTTCAAGTGGCAACCAGCTCAAGAGGAGGGGGTGAAGAGAAGAATGGACGGCAGCCAGTGTAGCTACCTATCCTGGGATGCAAGACCAGTGTAGTCAAGTCATCCTGCTGCAGGCTCACATATTTGACTTTAGAACTCAAGCTTGCTTATTGACTTTACACCATTTGTACAATCTTTGCAGGCTTTTTATTTTTGTACATGCCTGAACTTTTTTTTTTGAAATACTATATACAGCAACATTTACATAAGGAGTTTTTCCTCTTGAGCCAGTAGACTATACCTCTTTTGAAGATTTATCGCAACCCACAGCCTCCTGTCTTTAGACTTCCTTATCACTGGACGGGTTGGGGTGCACTTCCCTCCCTAGAGGAGGACAATTGTTTCCACTTGTGTGTGTCTCATACCGGCAAATCCAATCCCCTCACCACTCCAACTGAGTCGAGCCATGTGAAAGGTGTAGGTGTCCAAGTTAGGTCATTATCAACAAGAGTCGTGCGTGTGCTCCGAAATACTCTACTTAGGCAGTCAAGAATCCATTGAGCCAAGTCTCGTGATCCTCAAAGAATTAAGTCGACTAGACCTGAAGTACCTCAAACCCAGTTCCTATAAGGTTCCTGTTATTAGGTAGATTTTAAGGTCCAATCAAGCTCCAATCTCCAGATTTTACTTAGACTCATTCAACTATCAAACTCAATCCGAAAAATGCGAATGCTATGCAATGCAATGCAGAAAATATTTTTGTGATGCAATTTTCAAAGGTTTTGAACTTTTTATGGATTTTTGAAAAGATGATGATGCATATGCATTTTTTGTATTTTTCAACAAGATTTTTCAGATGTTTTTGGGATTTTAGTTTTGCAAATATTTTTGGGAATTTTTTAAACAAAAAGATTTTGGCTGAAAACAAGGTTAAAACTATGTACACGGGAGTGCTTCTTATATATACAAGAAGTGGATTTTAGAATTTACAAGGGTAAGTGGTCAGTTTTATATACATATATATATAGTGGATTTTGTGAGATGTAAGTATTCCTCAATTTTATTTTGACACAAGCTTTTCAAACAATTTTGAAAACTATAGTCCAAAGTAATTTTTACAAACATTTTTGCAAACATGTACACGCATTTGAAAATCATTTTGCAAAGGTTTTCAAAACATTATATATAGATTTTTCAAAATGTTTTTGCAACCATTTTTCAAACCATTTGCAAATCATTTTCCAAACATTTTATTTCACACAAAGAAAATAAATTTTACATAACACACATTTTTACACAGGTTGAAAACATGTAACAAAATATTTTCAAAATAGTTTTCAATAGATGTTCACAAAGTTTTTCAAACTATTTTTCAAACATTTTGCAAAAAACATTTTCACCTGATTTATTAATCAGTAAACACAAAAAGAATTTGAGGAACAAAACACCTTTTTATTAAAGATTTTTAATGAATTTTAAAGAATTATTAGCCATATTATTAAGAAAATACGAAAGTACGAGTTATGGCTAAAGTATATACACAGTATATACGACCCCCCTATACTTAGCTTGAGCTATGTCCTCATAGATCGGAGAGAAAAGAGAAGACATAACTCGTACTAAGTATAGGCAAGTCTAAAGAAGAAATAAATACATAAATGAATCAATGAGAAGTTGACCGTCCCCCCTATACTTAGGATCAAATAATCCTAAGTATAGCAGACTATACACAAAGCAGGGAGGGTCAAGGGTGGGAATGAACAGATCGTACTCAGATTGTCTCCCCCTATACTTAGGATGAGATATCCCTAAGTATAGACAAGAAGAGGAGACAATGGAGAGGATCGGAAAGAATAGAACAACTCGAGGTGCACGCCCCCCTATACTTAGGACAAAGTACGTCCTAAGTATGGAAAATTGTCTAAAAGGGCGGCACCTTTTTGATAGATAAAGAAAATAGAGAAGGAAAAGAAGAAAAGAAGAAAAGAAGAAAGGAGATGAGACTGGAAATGAGATCATGAGAATGTACACATCATTCCCCCCTATACTAAGGGTAAGAGAAGCCCCAAGTGTAGGCAACAACAGGAGTGATGAAATGGAACGATGAAGAATGAACACTCGGCTCGTCCACCCCCCTATACTTAGGACAAAGTACGTCCTAAGCAAGGCAAACACGAGAATGGGTGGACGAGCAAAACGGGAGAGAGACAGAGATGAACACAGGAGAATGTACAACAGAGGTGGATGTACATATGACCAAGAAGGCCGAAAGCTAACCTTCTTGCGAGACCGCTGAGGGATAGATCTGGTGTGGTGTATGTCGACATCGGGGTCCACAGTGGACGGAAGCCAATCAGGGTCGACACGGTGAAGACCCTCAGTGGAATCAAAATGGAAAGGGATGAACTGATCGATGGAAGCAGTATGGCTAGGTTCTCCCTTGGTGGTCCTATGGTGTGAAGGCACAGACGGGTGAGTGGAAGAAGTACGACTAGGTCCGGCCTTGGAAGTCTCGCAGATATCGAAGTGGAATGGGACAAACTCATCATCCTCGAAAGAAGTGTAATTGGAGTCGTCCTGCAAGGGCTCGTCCAGGTCAAAATCAAAAGGAACGAAATCATCAGTGGAAGTATACGAACTCAGATCGTCCTCAAGAGTTTTGCCCGGATCATCTTTTTCATCATGAGACCAAAAATTGTGAAGGTTCGCATCATAACCGACCTCGATCATCTTCACATGTGAAGGATCAGGCACAGACATATCAGTGGAAGTAGTCAAACCAAGTCCGTCCCGTCTAGTCTTACCTAGGTCATTCGTTTCCTTATAAGGTCTCTCAAAATAATGGGCAACTTCATAAACATCCTCAATAGTCTTAGTATCTGCCCCCCGCTCAAATGGATCAATCACATAAATGCTTTGGATTTCATCAACACATCGCCACACACCAGGAGGAGGAACTGCGAGGTCTATGCTTTCCGACTTCCTCCCCTTTCGGGGGATCCGTCGGGTCTCATCAACGGTCGCTAATGAAGCATCTCTAGTATCATCAGATCGGTCACAGGCCTCGGAGTCAGCTATAATCGGTGAAGGTGCATCGGGTGCAGGTCTCTAGTCAACTGTGGGTGCGGTGATCGCCACTTCGCTCTCGTCAACAGGACGGAAGCGAATCTCTCCTGATCCGTAATCAATAACGACCCTCGTAGAGGCGAGGAATGGTCGTCCCAGGATGATTGGAGATGGCTCCTCTGTGGAGTTATCCATGGGAAACACGACAAAATCAACATTGTGGCTCGTGCCCTGAATAGAAATGACGGTGTTTTCAAGGATACCCTTCGGTCTCTTGATAGATCCATCAGCAAACTGAACGATCATCCTGGTTTTCTTTAGAGGCCCTAAGTGAAGAGACTGTACCAGCGAGAAGGGTAGTATGCTAATAGAGGCACCGCCGTCCAAGAGAGTGCGATCACATGTATAGTCAGATATGGTGCAAGTGATGAAAGGTGTAGCTGTGTTCTTCTTCTTGGGAATGGGACGGTGTGTGATGGTGAGGGCAGTGGCCATGGTCAGAATGTGACGCTCAGATCTGCCCCTCCGCTTTCTCTTCTGGGGAAGAGGAGCAGATAATTAGGTCATGGCATGCTGAAGTGGGGCACGGATAATCTCATGAATCGTCGCCACCACTTCGGGGTCAGATAGCATTTTTTTGAATTTTTAGACTTCCTCCATACAAGGGAGGAAGTCGGAATCAGCATATACACGAGGCATGCCAAGAGCAGTCTGTACAGCGGCATCCTCGGGGTCAAAGGTGGGACTAGGTGTGAATGGATGTGTGGTCAAGGGGTCTGGCAAGTGAACTCTCTCCTCAAAATATTGATCAACCAAGTGTCTCCCGAACTCTTTTTGGATTCTTAAATTTTTCTCATTTTTTTGTATTTTTGGCGATTGCAAGCTCCCATGATCACCTACAAGTGAAGCCGTATTTCCGACGAAAGGAGCATTAATCTGATTCTTCCTCAAGAAAGCAAGTTCATCATTGATCAAATCAATGCGCTTTGTCATCCGATTCAAGATATCACTCATAGAGATCGAGGGAGGTGACTCCATCAGGTCAGACTCGGGTGGATGTGAAGGTGGAGGTGGATAATACACAGGTGGGGATGGAGGTGGGTAGAAGTCCGAGTCGTGATACTGTGGCTGAGGTGGATATTTACAAAAATTAGAAAAAGTAGGAGGCGGGTCCTCCTGATAAAAGGCAGGTGGATCGGCTGGAGCGAGCGAGGGGTCCGCAAAGTCCGGATAAAATGCACTCCAGGGATCCATCTCGAAAACAAAAGAAAATGATCGGGAGAGCACGATGGTCAAGTCAAGAGAGTGAAGAAGAAGGCGCAAGTGCGCAGAGATGATCTAGGACACACACAAAACAATCACAGACAAAAATCAAAAGAATACAAACCCTCAATTCACCTACTCAACTCGGTAGAGATCGCAAAGAGCGGTCTTTTTATCTTGTCTGTTTTAGAGTTAGGTGAGAAGTCCAAAATTCCGCACAAACACTTAGGGGGCTGAATGGGATTTGGTCACTATCCTTAGTGTGTGCGCGAGCAAGTAAAAACGAAGACAATGAGGGGATTACTCGCCCCAAAGACAATGTTTTTCTTTTTTTGATCGATTTTAGGGTCGAGTAAATTTAGCAGTCCCAATTTTATGGATTATCACTTTTTTTGGATTTTTAGTGAGTAATGCACGCGCCTAACGAGGAGTCAATTTCACTTAGCACCAAGTGATCAAAATCAGAGGGAGAGTCGGAAAAGCAATGCAAGCGGCAAAAACGATGATGAATGCTAAAGCGTAAATGCTCACCTTGCCTCCAGCACTCTACATGCAAGGATGCTCAGCAGAATTGGAACATATCTATATGTAAATGCAAGCCGATGAAATCGCCCTAAGTTCAGAAATTGCTATTAGCGGGAAGAACCACAAGCTGACCACCAATCCTCAACCCTAGAGTCCGGTCGAGGCTCACCCCTCCTCTGCTCAATACACTTGAGTTTAGGAGAAAGCGCTTTGTGGGGAGAGCTCACGGCGCGACGGATTGAAGGTGATGATCAACTGTTTAAAATTTGACTAAGTCCAGAACGAAACTATAGGCACATGCAAAATATTAGGTGTTTGGCCTTAGTCTATCGCAAGCAATCCTAAAACTAGGGGCTCAATCACATAAAATAAATAAAATCGAAAAACAAAACAAAATAAAAAGAATGTGAGAAAAGCCGACAAAAACTGCGGCGAGCCCCCAAGTGAATAATCACTTGGAAATTAGGCTCAAGAGTCCAAGTCCGGGGGTACTTGTATTATTACAATAATAGGTCTCTCTCTCACACAAATTACAAAAATAAATGCAATGAAAGAAAATGCAACTAAAGTAGAGCGCGGTCTTCAAAAATTCTCTTCTCGTCTCCTTGGTGCTAGGTGGGCTAGAGCCGGTTTCACGTGGGTGCGTCAGCGCCTCGAGTGACGGGCCTCCCTCGATCCGTGGTTCCTCGCACAAAGTCAACAAAAGAGAAGGTTAGACAGCTAAAGAGATATATCAAAAATAAAGAAAATAAAATAGCGAAAAATAAAAGCCGCGAAATAGACAATAAATCACAATCACAAACAAGACCCGAACTACGCGCTGTTGCTCCCCGGCAACGGCGCCATTTGATTTAGCCAAAATTCACGGAGTCTAAAATTGGTGTCTCACACAAGGCGGAGACAACCGTCGCTGTGACGACTCACGATGAATCCTGGACTAAAGTCAACAATTAACCCACACTAAAGATCAATTATTAGAAATAAATGTGGAGTTAAAATTTATTTTTAACTCTGCACAAATGGTGTATAGGGACAAGTATGCAGAGAGTTCGAACACAGGGAGCAAACAGGGCAGATCAAATACAAGTGTGTGTGTGAATGTGTGGTGTCTACACTAAGCGAGCAAACAAAGATTTTTGTGGGTTTTAATTTTTAATTTTTTTTATTTTTTTTAATTTTGTATTTTGGTTTTTAATTTTCTAATTTTTATAATTTTATATTTTATATATTTTTTTCTTTTTCAATATTGGAATTTAAAAACAATGTAAAGAAAGACAAGATAAAGTATTTACAAAAATATGCAAAAATAACCAAAAATTCAGAAATAAAATGTTTTTGATATTTTTAGGATTTTTTTACTGTTTTTGTTATTTTTGGGTATTTTTGAAAGTGTTTTTGGTATTTTTAAATACTGAAATAAGGGAAAACAGTGAAATCCGTGCTGACTGTGAGTAAAATGGTAATTAAAATTAGCAAACAGCAATCAAAGTTTTTCACACTAATTTTTCAAATAAAGAATTGGAATATAGAACAAACAGGAACTGAGTTTTTATTTTTCTGAGTTTTCTTTGATTTTATAGAATTTTTTGAAGTTTTTATGTATTTTTGAATTTTTAAGGTTTTTCTTTTGAGATTTTTAGTGATTTTTGGACTGACACTAAAATAGGGTAAAATAGACACTAGAGAATTTTTTTGAAATTTTTCGAGATATTTTGATTTTTTTTGGCATTTTCTAAGCTAGACAGTGAATAAAAGCATGTTTTTGATTTTTGATAAATATAAAAATAAAATAAAATCAAAAACTAAAAATATGGCGACAAAGCACAAGCCAACAGGAGCTTAAGCCTATTTTTGTGGATTTTTTGGAGGCAAAATGAAGGTCCAAATAAATAGAGCAAGTCAGCACAAGTTACAGGCCTAGCAGGGACTATATTGCAAATAGATAAAACTATGGGGGCACGCCTGCAATTTTCGCACAAAATTACTACTGAATTAAATAACTTCTGGGCCAAAAACAAATTACAAAACCCGCAAGGCTTTTTCCGCAAAATACCCACCCAAGCACGTGCGATGCACGCGCCTGGGAAGGACTAGAATGTAATATTACAAAAGCTCGGGGGCTGACTTGTAAAAAGTCCAGATAATTTATAACTGAAATGGAAAGTTACTGGTCTAAACCTAAATAATACAAAATCCGGGGCCCTTTTGGCAAAAACGCCAAGGCGCACGTGACGAGCACGTGCGTTAGGCGAGGACCTTTTTGTAATTCCAAGGAGTTCGGGGGTTGCCTGCTAAATATTACAAAAATAATAGAGCTGCAAAGGAAAGCTTCTGTACTAATTGCTAAATACAAAAATGAGGAGGGATAAAATGCAAAATTCCCTCACCCAAGGTGGATCGGACGGCAGATCACGCGCCACTTAAGCCACGTGTCGCAGCGCGGACACCCGATACCCCTTCGCTTCCTACGGCCACGATTAGAGCTTCATCGGCGATCGAACGGCAGGGGCCATATCTAAATCCAACGGAAGCTGCTCCACAGGAAGATCGGATGAGGATCCGACGGCAAATGATGGACCTGGAAGAACACACGAAGAACTCAAACTTGGCGAGTTTGGATTCGCCGGAGTTCGAGCTCCCGTGCACCTGGATCCCCTCCGACGCCTTCGTTATGCTCCAGCAACTCCTCCCCGACGTCCAGGTGTCTACGAGGGGGCCAAAGACCACGGTGTGGGCTACGGCCGTGCAAGGTAGCTCCGGCAGACCTGGGACATTCCCGGGCAAAAAGATGAGGCACAAGAGCCTCTCCTGGGACCTGCAATGGAAAAACAAGAACGCAGCAGTGCAAGTATCCAAGCCCAGGTCTTATTGGCGGAAGAAAACAACGATGGATGGTGAAGGTGGTCGCCGGAGCACAAGAGCTCCGGCGAAGTGTTTGATGAAGAAATAGGGGTGATTGAATCGATGGAATGATCAGCGATATGCACTAATTTGAACCTAGAACTACCAGCTAGCTAAACAACTAAAAGAAATAGAAAAACATAACCTCAAGGGCTGTAGAACCCAAGGAATAAACCTCGACGGCTAAGAGGCCGGAGGTGGCTTGGAACACGCTGCCGAACTGGTGGATCACCTAGACAAGGTAGAGGATCTTCCCTCTGTCACAGGGGACCCCGTCGCAAGCCCTCGGAAGTAGTAGCTCAAGCTAAAGCGGTTCAAAAATCAAAGGGGGAAAAGAGGCGCGGTTTTAAAGGATGGTTGAGTGGGCTCCTTCAACGAGGTGTATCGAGCGGCGTGATGATCCGAAGTCCAAGATAAGAGCTGGGTGTGATTCATAGGTCTTCGAGCAACAATTTTGCAGAAGACTACAACCTCAGATAGTGAAAGATACATCCTCGAAAAAATCGCGAAAGAGTGGTCAAAACCACTCTGACACAGCTACAGGAGTAGGACCAGGGAGTTGACCTGAGGTCAACTCTCCTGGTCCCCTGGTTGGTCCACGTGGACCAACCAGGAAAAACTCCTGGAAAAAGATTTGAAAAATAATATAAAAATAGTAAATGACGTAATTAATTTTAGGTCATAAAATAAAAAATGTTTCTTATTTTATAAGGAATTTTATAATGATTTTTAATTATTTTTATAAGTTATATTTTTACAAGTTCACTTTTTAGCCCTTTATAGGTATAATACCTATGTATTTAAGTATTTTATTTTTATTTAGGTATTTTATTTTTATTATTTTTATTTAGTATTTTCTCAAATCATAAGATACTTTTATATACACCAATATATTTTTGTTTTATTTTTCTGAATTGTTTGGTATATTTAATAAAATATAAGGGTATAATGTATAGGTATGGATATAGGTAGTATACCTATGTATCCTATTTACAAGTATTTTTATTTTGTATTTTCTTTGCATTTTTATTCTAATTTTAATGCATATTGTATTTTCTTTGCATTTTGTATAATTACTATAAGTAATATTTACAACATTATAAAAATATAAGAATATAAAAATAATGAATAAATAATTAAATTGAATATTTTAATATGTACAAGTATACAATGAGGGTCCAAAACTCAACTTTCAAACCGTAGCCCCGCCAAATGTGAAACCACCGCCATTAAATAGATTATTTTATTCTATATACAATTAAAGGTGAGTTTGATGCATTTGGAGTTTTCATTTGTGAGATACGGGTCTCGGAAGTTGGGATTCTGGATTTTTATTCAGACCATAACTTTTTATCTGTACATTATTTTTCAGTGAAATCAATTTTGTATTTTTCTTTATTAATTTATCTATAACTTTCATGAACAAAGTTTCTTTATTTGATGTATAAAAAGTGGAACCAAAAATAGGTGCCAAAATGAATAAAGAATGTTTAGAATATTATAGGTATTTGGCCTTTATCTCCCCCTACTTTGTTCTTGGTCGACCTATTCATCAAGATGCCTAGGTCTCGGGGTTTTGGGTCATAAAATATTTACAATATTTTATTATTTTTCTTTTCTTTTATTTATTCTATAATTTTGGCTTTAATTACAGTAATTTATACACTATTTAGATGCACATGCATGAATGCTAAGATGATGATTTTAATGCTATTTACAGGCATTTGCTAGGGTATTTGATGCCAAAATGATAGAATAAAGATGATGAAATGTGGATTCATCAGGCTTCACTATATATACCGATGCATCTAAGGAAGGAATTGACGTGGTTCTCATGCAACATCCATGGAGAGGTAGTAGCATATGCATCACGACAAATGAAGACAAATGAGAATAATTATACAACTCATGACCTTGAACTTTTTGTAGTTTCGTTACTTTGAAAACGTGGAGACATTACATTTATGGCATCACTTTTAGAGATCTTCATTGATCATAAGAATTTAAAATACTTATTTGACTAAAAAGAGCTAAACATGAGACAAAGACGATGGCTAAAATTGTTAAAGGACTATGATTGCACAATTTCCTACCACCCGAGGAAGGGAAATGTGGTAATAGATGCCCTCATTAGAAGAACTTATTCCCAAGGTGCGGTGACAACAATCCAATTTTGGGTGTGCTAGCTACATCAAGTGAATGACAACCTTTTGACAGTAATACATATACAATAATCATTTCTTGTCGATATAGGCTGGAGATTTAGGACATTATACTTAAAGGTCAGGAAGATGATCCACTTTTAAAAGAAGAAAAAGTAGACAGAAATAAAATTAATGGATTTCATATACATGACAGTTTATTGTATAACCATCATAGAGCTTGTGGCTTAAGAAGAGACATCATGCGAGAAGCATACTGTTCAAGTTATTGATTCGTCATGAAATTACAAAGATACATAAAGATCTTCATCCTTACTTTTGGTGGTTCGGAATGAAAGAGGATGTTGCTGAATTTGTGAACTCTTGCCTTACCTGTCAACAGATAAAGGCTTCTCATCAACAACCACTATGATTATACTATCCCTGAATGGAAATGGGAAAGCATTTCCATGTACTTCAACACTGGTTTACCATCGATCGCATATGGTAAAGATAATATTTAGGCGATAATAGATCGAGTGACCAAGATAACACATTTTATTGCAATAAGCTTAACTTCTACTCCAGATTAACTTGTGAACTATACATTGCACATGTAATACATCTTCATGGTATTCCAAAAGAGGTAGTTTCTGATTGAGATTCAAGATTTATATCAACAATTGGGATACTTTCATGAAAGCATTAGGCATACAACTTTATTTGAGTACAACATATCACCCTCAGATAAATGGTCAATCAGAGCATACCATTCAAACCTCGGAAGATATATTATGGGTTGCCTTAGAATGGAAATGATCATGGGTCAAGCATTTGTTGCTTACATAATTCACATATAATATTAGTTATCATGCCAATATTGGCATGATACCCTTTGAAGCACTATATGGGCGTAGGTGTATTACTCCATTGTGCTGGCAAGAGGTTGGAATAAAGAACCTCTATGACTCAGACAGAATCAAGGAGATACGAGAAGTTGTAGAGCTTGCTAAAAAAACTAATAACTGCCCAGAGTCGTCAAAAGAGTTGTAGTGATACTAGACATAGAGACCTTGAGTTTGGGGTGGATGATTTAGTCTTTTTGAAGGTCTTCCCTGTGAAGGGAGTACAAAGATTAGGCTTGCGAGAGAATTTAACACCCAGGTTTGCGGGTCCCTTTGAAATAATCCAGCAGATTAGTAAAGTTGTATATAGACTAGCACTTCCTCCTCATGTTTCTGGAATACACGATGTCTTTCACGTATCAAGTATGAGGAAGTATGTTAGAGATACAAAGCATGTTATAAGTTATGTTGATCTACAAGTTGAGCCAGACTTAACATACCCAAAAACTCCAGCGCAAATATTAGACAAAGATGTCAAGAAATTGAGCAATAGAGAGGTGCCTCTTGTCAAAGTATTGTGGAGGAGCCAAAATTTTGAAGAAGCTACATGGGAACCTAAGGCATATATGAGAGATAAGTATCCCTATATGTTGTGTAATAATATCATGTATTGATTTATATACACTTGGCTTTAAATGATAATGAGCTCATTCTCTTTAAGGTTTTTATAGCTTTCATCTTATTTAAGGTTATTATACATCCATTCTAAGTCTTGAGGATGAGACTTCATTTAAGGATTTTATAATGGTAAGGCCTTGAAAATCAACCTCTTTGGATCCTACTCTATATATGCATATTAGATTCGAATAGACGAGATGAATCTAACGTAACTTGTTTTGCCTTTATCGGAATTTGTTTCAAATGGTTATGAATTTTGGAAGAAAACGGGGTTGACGTCGGTTAAACCATTATTAACTCTTAATCATTATCATTAGTACTAATAAATCTTAATTAAGAATACAAATGGTCATCAACTTACTACTCATGATTAAGCAATGGTAATAATTTGCTAGTAGATGTTAATCACAGTTAAGAATAATTAATCATGATTAGTACTAATTAATTATTATTAGTACTAATTAATCATGATTAGTGCTAATGAAGAGTCATTAGTGCAACCATGAGTTTTTTTTATAAGCTTGGGCAAAATCATGAGCTATGAACCATGGTATTGAAGGAAAACTATAGTTTTGGGCAAAACTATGAGAGAAAACCATGGATTTCGAGGGTTGGGAGTCTATAATGCCCCCTCCCCCTCATTTTCTACAATTTTCATACCATCCACCCACTCGGGGCTAGGGTTGAGATGTTAAGATATTGGGAGTGAGGCAGGGAAGAAGAGTTGCCGAGAAGAAGATGAGAAAGAGGATGGTGCACTCCTCTCCTCGACGGCTTCGAGGAGGAGGCAAGTAAGTCTATCTTTATTCAAGTTCTTTCGAGTTCCTTTCCTATGTTAATATTAGCATATAAGGGAGATATCTGAGCATGGCCCAACTTGGGTGTGGGCAACATGCTTTACTTACCCATGATATGAGACTAGCTGATTCTTCGTTGTATGCTAATAGTATTGCTATATGATGTGGAAACCTAGAAAATACTCTACTTGAGTGGGGGCGGTTGAGCTGCTGGTGAACTTACACGTCAGCCACCCATGATAATAGGTATATCGGTCATGCATCATTTTTTATTCTTGTTTTCAAGTCTTGTTTTTTTAAGTACAAAATTTTAAGAAGAAAGTTTATCAAATTTTCCTTGAAATATCACACATTGTAAGGAAAATCTTTACTGAAATGTTCCTTGTAATATTACCCGATATAAGGGGAAACTCTACCAAAATTATAAGAGATTATGTTCATCATGTCCTTTGCTCGTTCTTCATGTGTTCTTCGTCTTCTTGATGCAAAAATAGATTTCAATAATTTTAGGAGTCATTAATCATATTATTTTAAAAACAAACCAAAGTAGGTTGCAGCGTATACGAAAGCTAACATGTTAGGTAACGAAATCATGTCTTGTGTTGTTGGATTTTTAAGTTAAATGGGATAAACTTACTATTTATTGCGTTCTTATTATGAAGAATATGATATGATTGCTTCATGATTTATTATAAATTAATTGCTAAAAAGAGTTGGTGTAATGAATCATCCTTGTAGCTATTGTGATAATTATGCAATATTATATCGATATTAGCTGAACTTTTTATATGGCATAAATAGGATCCAGTTACAACTTTACTACTATCTTTTATGATAAGGATGAATCATCCTTATATTGTTTTCCATACACTTTGCTTTAAATGATAACGAGTACATTCTCTTTACGATTTTTATAGTTTCCATCTTCTTTAAGGTTATTATACATCCATTCTAAGTCTCGAGGATGAGACTCTGTTTACGGATTTTATAATGGTAAGGCCTTGAAAATCAACCTCTTCGGATGCTACCCTATATATGGATATTAGATTCGAACAGACAAGATAATCCAACGGAACTTGTTTTGCCTTAATTAGAATTTGTTTCAAATAATTATGAATTTTGGAAGCAAACGGGGTTGACATCGGTTAAACCGTCATTATCTCTTAATCGTTATCATTAGTACTAACGAATCTTAATTAAGAATACAAATGGTCATCAACTTACTACTCATGATTAAGCAATGTTAATCATTTGCTAGTACATGTTAGTCACAGTTACGAATAATTAATCATGATTAGTACTAATTAATCATGATTAGTGCTAATGAAGAGTCATTAGCACAATCATGAGTTTTTTGGTAAGCTTGGGAAAAATCATGGGCTACGAAACCATGGTATTGAAGGAAAACCACAGTTTTGGACAAAATTATGGGAGAAAACCATGGATTTCGGGGGCAAGGAGCCTATAACCCCTCTCCCCCACTCATTCTCTACAATTTTCATTCCATCCATCATGACCCCTGGGGCTAGAGTTGAGAGGTTAAGAGATTGGGAGGGAGGCATGGAAGAAGAGCCGCGGAGAAGAAGAGGAGAAAGAGGACGGTGCGCTCCTCTCCTCTACCGCTTTGAGTAGGAGGCAAGTAAGTCTATCTTGATTTAGGGTTTCAAGTTCTTTCAAGTTCCTTTCCTTTCCTTTGTTAATATTAGCATATAAGGGAGATAATTGAGCATGGTCCTACTTGGGTGTGGGCAACATGCTTTACTCATCCATGACATGAGGCTAGTCGATTCTTCGTTGTACGCTAGTAGTATTGGTATATGATGTGGAAACCTAAAAATGCTCTACTTGGGTGCGGGCAGTGTTGAACACGGAATTGCAGAGGTCGTGTTGACTCACAAGGCGAATCAACAGTCGCTGATTTGACCTCCAACGAAATCTGAAATTCAAACAACAATTAACCCACAACAAGTAAATCCAGCAATGAAAATAAATGTGCGGAGTTAAAATTTATTATAACTCTACAACAAAGATGTGTATAGTGCAAGTATGTGTAGAGGTCGAACACAGGGAGCAGACAGGTAGAACGGGGCAAAAATTGCTCAAAAGTGTGAATGTGATCAAATGTCCACTACGCTATTTTTTGTGGGTTTTTAATTTTTATTTTTTTTAATTTTTAATTTTATATTTTTGTATTTTGATTTTAAATTTACTGATTTTGTATTTTCTTTTTATATTTTATATTTTTATATTTTCTTTTTTTTATATTGGAATATATAAACTATGTAATAAAAGAGAGAAAGAGATATTTATAAAAATAGATAAAAATATCCAAAAATTAGCAAATAAAGTCTTTTTGGTCTTTTTATACTTTTTTTACTATTTTTGTGATTTTTGGGAATTTTTAAGAATGTTTTTGGTATTTTTAATTAGCAAAATAAGGCAAACAGTGAATAAAATGCAAGGCTGAAACTTAAAATGGAGAAATAAAATAGCAAACAGTAACAAAAATTCTCCAAATTAATTTTCACTTAAAGATAATAAAACAAAGAAAATTCAGGAAAGGAAAACACTATTTTTGGATTTTTTATGAATTTAATAAATTTTTATGAAAGTTTTTAGAGTTTTACAATTTTTAGGAGTTTTCTTTTGTATTTTTTTATGATTTTTGGCTGGGAGTTAAAACACAATAAGAGAAACAAAATATATTTTTTTGGGATTTTTCTGGAGAGTTTTTATATTTTTCTGGTATTTTATAAGCTAGACAGTGCACAAAATGGAGGTTTTTTATTTTTAATAAATATTAAAAATCAATAATATGAAAAATAAAAATATGGTAATGAACTACTATGCAACAGGTCACTACTGTGATTTTTGGGTATTTTTTGGGGTTTTATAGATGCGTGCATAAAATACAAACAACAAAAAGAAAAACCATATTCGCAGGGGTATTTATGGAAATATGACAAAGTTAAGGGGTCTAGGCGCAAATACTCCACAAAAATATGCACTGAAATTAACTTTGCTGGACTAAATTCAAATACACAAAATGCCAAGGCTTTGCCTACAAAAATCCGAGACCCGCGTGCATAGGCACGCGCGCCTGGGAAGGGGCAACTCGCAATTATCAGAAATGTTGAGGGCTTGTGTGCAATATATGCACAAATATTACAGCGTCCAAGATAATTTTCAGGACCTCGTTGAAATACCAATTACAAGGGGTCCATGCCTGCAAAATAGCCAGACGCACGTGTTGCGGACGTGCGCCTGGCTGGCAAGGATCTAATTGCAATTCTATGAAATCCGGGGGTCGATACGCAAATAATACAAAATAAAACCACAGCAGATGAAAGTTTTAAGGTTAATCAACAATTACAAAAAGAGCCTGGGTAAGACGCAAAATTACCCAAGGCCTGGGGCGCATCCACGGCTGAGGGCGCGTCACTTAAGACACGTGTCAATGCAAGGAGCCACGATACCCCTTCGCTTCTCGACGGTCCAGATTAGATCGTGGAAGCTCGATCGGACGACCAAGGAGCGATATGATCCTGCGGCTGCTGCTTTCCGTACAGGGCTAGATCCGACGGCGGAGGGCGGCGCTGGAAGAACAATGAAGAAGGTCCGCCGTAGCGGACTTCCTCCGACGATGAAACCCTCCTCCGGCGTTCGTTGGGGCGCCAAAATGCCCAGATCTTCACCTGCAGGTGTCCACTATCCGCCTGGGGCATCAAAATCGGTCGGCGTCCATTGGAGGTGGCCCGCGACGCCGAGGTCGAGGACGAGCTCCAGGTGCTCCGACGAGAGTCAAAAATCGCCACCAGGTGTGCGCGATGCTCCAGAACCTGCAACGAACGTGAAAGAGTCGGGGGCAAATTGCCCCGACCCCGCAGCGCGGTGGTGTGAAGGTGTGGGTGGCGGAAATGGAACTCGCCGGAGCAAGCTCCGGCGAGGGGAGTGGCTTGGTGATTTAATGAGGGAAACCCGAAGGCAAATGGTGGGATCGAATCCTAATGCTAAGAGGAAATTAAAGAAGTAATAAAAACGGGGGAAACAAACATAAATGGACCTGATTGGCTACGAGAAGCCAAGAGATGGACCTCAACGGTGGCGGCCACCGGAGGTGAATGGAAGCTCCTCGGCCGTCGCTTGGCCTCGCGCGAAGAAGCTGGAGGATGCGCTGTCACCGCCTCCAGTCCAGAGCTCCAAGGCGCGGGGAAAACTTGGGTCAAAAGGGTTGATGAATCTCGTATTCATCATGCTAAAATCAGTCATTTAGGCTCTGTCCCCCATCATCCACTTGCATTTAAACATTAACAGAGCATTATTAGTCATCATACATGTGTAAATAATATCTGCATTTCATCATGCATAAATTGCATTAAAAATCCCTTGTGTAAAAAGCCGCTAACTTCTCACATTTTTAGTTAATTCATCCTAACTCTGATTGACCCGAAACCATCTCCATTGTGTAGATATTACTGACCTTATTAAATAAAAAATACAAAAAAAATTACTAACCCCAATAAGTGTCAAATAATCTCAAAGTCAAATTTCACATCTGACGGACTAAAATGAGCATATCTCCCACATACAATGTCCGATTTTGGTCTACTCACTTTTAAAGTACTCCATTTTCAAATACCTTCAAAACAAGACCAATTTCATAAAATTCGGAGCTCATATGTGAAAGTTGGGTTTTGGGCCTCTTTTGCGCATTTTAACTTCTTGCTAATTTTGACCTGAGATTTTATGTGCATAATTAACTCTTTTAATTTTATTTCTTTTTCATTTGTGTCCTTTGATGAAAGTTTTAATAAGAAAAGCAAAAATCCAAATCCAGATCAAAACTGAAATCAAAGAAACTGACCAAGTCCGAGTGTCTATTGTCGGTCTTTGCAAAAGTAGAGCGTTTCTAACTTCTATTTTATTTTCCTAAGTTCTTATCCTTTAAAAATCCAAAAAAATTAGTTTAATGTGTAAATAATTTTCTTCTTATTTATCGTATTTTTTCTAGAAATTTTATCCCCTCTAAAACCACCAAAAAAAATTACAAATCTCAAAAATGCGGTTTTTCGTACACATGGAAAGTCACCAAAAATACCACTTTGCACAGGTGACCTCTTTTGCTCTCGGGTCCTTCATGAAAGTTGTAGATCTCGTCGAGACGAGCAACTTTCGTGAAGGAAATTTTTCGATCTGAGGCCTCCTGCTATTTCTTTTCTAATTTTATTTCGAAATTTTTTTGGGGGCGCCACGTGGCAGCCCCTGGGCGTGCCACGTGGCACCCCCACTGTTCTCTCTTTCCAGCCATCCCTCACCCGGGTCACGTGCGCAGCACGTGACCCTCTTCTTCCTCAGCCAAGCACGCCCAACGCCCCCTGTCGTTTCCACTCCATCGTAACCGCCGCCGCTCCTCCGCCCCGCTCGCCCCGGCCATTACGACCCTCGGCCGTTACGCATCGGCTTCCCTATAAAAGGAACCCATCGCCGGCTTTCATCGTCATCCGCCATTAATCCCAAGGTTGGTGACAGCAACCCGTGGCCGGCGTGATCCAGCGGCCATCACCTCGACCGCTGCTCTCCGCTCCTGTGAGAAACCTCGAGCATCTCGGCCGCCCAGGTGATTTCCCTTCTCTTCTTCCTCGGAGAGAACCGAATCCCTGTTCCACCTCCATCTCCGACCTCGCTAAGGTCGGAGCGCCAGTATATCCCCGTCTCCCCGCAGTCCCCCTCCCCTTTTGTTTCGCTCTAACCCTGCAGGTACACCGCCCTCCGCCGCGCAACCAGCTACCCCGCGACGCCTCGCCTTCGCCAGCGCGACCACCGCAACTCCTTCACCTCGCCGCCCTCGCGCCGTGTGTCGGCCGAGGGTCGGGACCGCTACCTCCGCGTCGAGCTCGCCGCTCTCCGCCTCGCCTCCCAGGCGCTCCGCCCAGCCTCCGCGCGCGGAGGCGCCGCCCTGTGTGCATAGCTCCAGCTCCTCCGCCCTTCGCGCGGAGGCGCCGCCCCGCGCCTCGGCGCTCCCTCAGCCACCGTGTGGCGCCTCCGCCTCGCCGCCCGCACGGTCCCTCCGCTCGGCCACCGCCCTCCGCGTCATCGTCATTGCTCGGCCGAGCGCTGCCGCACGCTCCAACCACCGTCGGATCTAGGGACGAGTCCCTTGATCTGACGGCCCTTAAGCCGACACGTACCCCCACCCGAGCCTCGGCCCCAGCCGCGAGGCTCGGGTCCACCAAAGCACGGCCACTCGCCACGTGGAGGCTCGGACCATCCGAGCCTCAGCCTCGGTCCGAGCCTCCGCTTTCCCTTCCTAACCTCAGGCTCGGAAGCCCGAGCCTCTAGCCCCGGCCCGAGCCACAGGCTCGGAAACCCGAGCCTCTCCTTCGGTCGCCCGAGCCTCCAGCTTCATCCCCGAGCCTCCGTACGCACGTGCGCCGCACGTGCTTTAGGGGTAAAATTGCATCGGAGCCCCTAGCGTGTTCATAAATTGCAAAAATACCCCCGCCAGGGCAAAATTTCAGAAAGGCCCCTCAAGTTTTCGTTAATTACAGATAAGTCCTCCCAGGGACCTTCTTGCAAAGAAAACTTTATTTTATTTACATTTTAGTCCCTGAAATTTCAATTTAGCATATCTTCTCCATCTGAACTCCGATTTTAGCATATAATATGTCGTTTCGAAGCTCTTTTCATGCTCTACCATTTAGCATAATTTGGGGACAGATTTGAGGCTGTGTATTGATCATTATTATTGAGTACATCTGTTGACATATGCATGCTTAGTTCGACATATCTGTGCCACAATTATCTTGAAAGATTGATGATTTCTCTTGCAGGAGTTCTATTGAGGATTTTAATTTTATCAACCTCTCGATATCTTTGTGGGTAATAAATTAATCTGTGCAGGAGGCTAGATCGAGGAAGAAGAAGTTAATTAATTTCCTTATCACTCCTTTGCTTAAATTGTGCTTTTGAGGAGCGAATTACAAGGAGTCTTGACAGGATAATTCAATACCTCCTTGCAACTTGGATTTGATTAATTACATTTTGAATTTCCTTTTGATCTGTGATATATTTTGAGGATTTATTTATTAATCTTGTTTGGATTAAATATCACTAAATCACAGATCCGGAGCATAAACTCTGTTTACTTTCCTTGCATAACATTTCCATTATTGCATTGTATATTTTTGCAAACACAGAAAGTAATCAAGCATTAATTAATTATTTAATTTGATTAAAAACCAAGCAACTAAAAATCACCGTTCCCTGTGTTCGACCTTGGTAAACTTACCAAGTAAAAATAATCCACAACATTCAAAGATTGTGGTATTTTGACGACCGAAATTCACTTCCTATACTACAATTCACGATTATTAAAGAGGTGGATTTCGCGTTCATCAAATGGCGCCGTTGCCGGGGAACGGCGAATTTTTAGGGTTTTAAATCATTTTTTGTGATTAATTTTTTGTAAGATTAATTTTTGTCTATTTTTTTTTCTTTCTCTGCATTTTATTTTGCATTTCTCTCTTACTTCTGCTACTAACCGCAAAATCTCTCTTTGCAGACTTCTGGGAGCTGGATTTTTATATTAAATCAAGGATCTGCGATGAAGACTGAATTTTAATTTGTGAGAGAGAGAGCTTAGAGTAGATTTTATTTTCCGCAATATTCTCAGGGTCCCTCTCTTTGAACCCTTGTAATAATTAAGACTGAACATTCTTGTGGTGTGTCGGGTCTGATTCAACCCCTTCTGTGTGGTTGGGACCCGACTTGAGTGGCGTAGGACTTAGGCACATAAACGCTTGCGTGTTTATTATTGATTGTGCTCGTAATCTCTAGGCCACACTTTTTCACTAATTAAACGCACTATAGATCGTTCGACATTAGCCAAATTTTAAATCAATTCTTCCCGCTAATAGAACTATCTGTTTAGGGCGTTTTTCATCTGTGCATATCATTTAGTGTAAATTTAAAATTCCTTGTCTTGCATCCCGCATGAAGAACGCGAGGATTCACTGTAAGTCCTTCTCTTAAGCATGCATCATTGATTTACGCTTGCATTGGCTTTTTCGATTCTCCCTCCTCAAGTTTTACAACTTAGGAATTAACGGAATTGGGACTGCTCGTTAGGCGTGAATTTCTATGCTCACTTAAATTACAGTGATAACCTTAATCTAAAATTGGGACTGCTAATCAAGGTGACTGCAAATAAACTGACCTAAAATTAACTCTTGTTTGGTGGAGAGAAACCCACTCATTGTTTGTTTAAGGACAAGATCGCACACCTTAGGGTAGAGCCAAAAACCGAAATACTTCATTCAGACTACTGATTTTAAAAACAATTAGCTACTTTTCAGTGAGGGTCTCGGGTAGCCGTTTACGGTCCGACTTCCCTTAGCAGAGTAGGTGGTTTAGAGGACACCGCGGAAGGCACCGTCCTCAAGTAACACGGGTAGCCGTTTATACGGTCCGTACTTACACCTATACTGGCTGAAAGTGGGTGCAACTAGTTGTATGAACTCGGGACAATCTTTATGAAATATTTCGGCACCTAACAGCTCCGCTTAATTTGCAAGATTGTCTTGTCACTAAATTAAAACTGAAAAGATAAGCGGCCGAACCCTGACGTGCCTTCATCTGTGTTGAGTGGTGAACTTGAAAATTGGCTGGTGTTTGCTTTGTATCTGCTCCCTAGTAGAGATTCTCTCCACACTCCTTGTCTTGTTCTTTTCACTCCTTTACTAAGGAATCTCTTATCCTTATCAAAAACCTCATTCAATTCCGGCACTTAACACTTAAATCTTCCTTTCTGAAGGTGAATCACAATGCCTCCAAAGGTGAAGAACCCTGGTGACGATGAGAACAACAATGACCCCATCCATGCCCTCTTGGCTAGAATAACCGCTGCCGAACAAACCAATGAACTACTTAGGACGCAGTTGGCAATAATACAACAAGGCGAGGCTGCTATGGAAGACACGTATCTCCCAGAATTAGATGAAGATTATAATTGGTTGAGACCTGTCCCCCCTGAGGATGCGTTCGAACACAAACCGCATTTCCTGGCACTATTGCCAAAGTTCGGAGGAAATAACCATGAAGAACCATATATCTTCCTCCGCGACTTCGAGTTAGTCTGTGCTAACCTCTGCCACCCTAAGGTTAGCCAGGACTACATAAGGTTGAGAGTTGTCCCCTTCGCCTTGACTGATAAGGCGTCTTACTGGCTAAAAAATCTAGGGGAAGTAGTCACGACATGGGCCACGTTCAAGATTCTGTTCTTAAAGAAATTCTACCCAGTTAGTAGAATTAATCAAATGAGGATAAAGCTCACGAGTTTCACCCAACACCCGAGTGAACCATTTCATGAAACCTGGGAAAGATTCACAGACTTAGTACAGAAATGCCCAGGACACGGGATAAGTAAAATGATGCTGGTCCAAAGTCTTGTGAGCGGGCTGAACCCTGAGACTCAAGGGTTGGTTAGTGCATCTTGCGGAGGAAGCTACATGGGGCGCCACGAGGACACCGTATACAAGGTGTTCGAAAGACTTGCTGAGTCTAGCCGTGCACAAACCACTAGCCGGGCTTACATAACCGGCTCCAAAAAGACGGTGAATAATCTGACAACCGACCACAATGCTGACATGGGAATAATAGTTGATAAGCTAACTATGGTTGAGCAGATTTATAAAAAGGTGGATGAGATCCATAAATCATCTGATATGGAGAAATTGGCCAAATTGCCTAAACAAATGGAGGAATTGGCTGACAGGGTATCAAAGATTGCACCCCCTGCACCCATACACCAAATTCACTACATTCAAGGTCAAGGGGTAGGGCAACATAGCCATTGGGGTGGAGACCAAGTCTTGTCCTCTCAAACTAATGAAATCTCCGCTCAGACTGATTTTGAGGAACCTCCACAGGTCATGGAGATAAACGGAGTCTGGTACAATTTGGAACCAGTCAATCGCTCAGGCCAAAACTCTACTCCAAATCCTCGTCCACCGCAAGCCCAGCCCTCCTACCAGCCTCAACTACAGCAGAGGCAGCAATATCGCACGGGTTATCAGAACCCGCAACCTCAGCCACAGCAGAACCAACGCCAAAGCCAACAAGGGCAATATCAGCGACCTCAGGCCAGGCAGGGCCAAGGGTCCTCCTCCTCTTCTGCTATCTCTCCAGAACTCCAGCGAGTGCTGGATGAGCTTCATGACATGAGAGTCGACATAAATCGACTCTCTCGTTGGAGAGATGAGGTGACAGCACCCCAGACCGTGATTCCAGCTCAAGTCCAGGCTAACCCAAATAGCCTTGGACACAATCAGGTATTAATCTCTGACTATTCCATACCTGAGCTTAAACCTTCCTCAAATAATGACTCTTATCATATCTCTCTTAGGAGCGGAAGGACCGTAACCATGCCTGATCGAGCAAAAGAACACGATGACATAGCCCCAGTGTCCACCAATTCACACAATCCTGGGGGAATTGACAAAGGAAGACAGGAGGAGAAAGAACAAGTCCCACCCACACCACCCGGATATAATGGAGAGTCTGAGTCTGAGTCAGACAAAGAAATGCCACCAAGTTTCCCTATTTTTAGTCCGAGTCAGAGTCCTGTACGAACTCTTTCATTCAATAAAAGTGATGATGTTGATCACAACAAATCTGTTCCTTTCCCCCGTGCTCTTACGGCAGGGAAGAGGAAAAACATAAAAAACCAAAAAAATGATGATGAGATGGACCGCATCTGCAAGGAAAATATTAAGGTCACTCTATCCTTGGACGAGATGATAGAAAGAGATTCGGCTTTTCGGAAATACCTTAAGGTGAGATGCACACCAACTAGGGCCAGCAAACAAAATCCTAGCCGAACAAAGAAACACATACTCTCAGTAGCCACATCTCGTCTTATAAAAAATGAGCTGCCAAGAAAGAAAAGAGACATGGGTGCTCACTTCGTCACTAGCTACATCAACGAAATCAAGTTTGCAAGAACATTGTTAGACAATGGATCATCCATCAATCTCATGCCCACAACCCTATATGAGCATCTCAATCTAGGTCCTCTTAAGCAATCAACAGCCGTACTTCAATTCGCAGACACCTCAACTAAGCGACCTAGGGGCGAGATTCGAAACATTGTCATCAACATAGAGGGACAAAACTACCCAGTAGATTTTACAATTCTTGACATGGATGTCCCTAGAAATTGGAAAGATTCCCAGATGATACTAGGGCGACCCTTCCTTAGGACCGCAGGAGCTATATTTGATTATACATCTGGGAGAATCCAGTTCGGAAAAGTTGAACTTAAAATGCAGCAAACTAGGTTCCAAAGACCTGACACTGAGTCGAGCACCGAGTCTGAAAAATCAGAAACTGAAACTGAAATTACAGAACCAACAGCTGGGTCCTGGAGACAAAACCCAGCCGCTATGATAGAATCAACCTCATCTGGTGAGGAAATTGTTGATGACTTAGTCTGCCAGCTCATCCATGCATCTACCTATACTCTTGGAGACTCAGAGAACACTTTAGACCTGTCAGTCCATTCTCCTTATGGACAATCCTTGAGTAAGGTACACAGATCGGACGCGGCGACTGCCATACCTCATTCCATCATTAGCGATCCGATCCATGATACAACCATGAGGGTGGTCAACATTGATACACTACAAGCATCCACATCACAAAAACAAACATCACAGACAGAACCAGATTCGAGAAACATCATTGACTTACCTGAACTTAAACCATTGCCCCCTACACTTAAGTATGCCTTCCTTGCAGGACAAAAAGGACAATTTCCGGTCATTATCAGCTCACAACTGACCGAAGAGCAGGAGATCCGCCTGCTTAATGTTTTGGAGAAAAACCGCAAGGCTATAGGCTGGAGATTGTCTGATCTTACAGGGATTAACCCAGCCCTTTGTTCACACCATATTTATTTGGAAGATAATGTTAAACCCTCCCGTGAATACCAACGTAGATTGAATCCGAACTTACGGGAAGTGGTTAAGACTGAGATAGAAAAATGGTGTAAAGCTGGGTTCATATATCCCATCTCCGACTCCAAATGGGTGTCACCTTTGCATGTAGTCCCGAAAAAGTCAGGACTCCAAATTATCACCAATGAGGAGGGAGAAGAGATTACGACACGGGTACCCACGTCGTGGCGTGTTTGTGTGGATTACAGGCGCCTGAATGCCGCAACGAAGAAGGATCACTTTCCGCTGCCTTTTATTGATCAAATCCTGGAGAGATTGGCAGGGAGAGAATACTTCTGTTTCTTAGACGGGTACTCGGGTTACAATCAGGTAGCCATCGCCCCCGAGGACCAGGAAAAGACTACTTTCACATGTCCCTTCGGCACATACGCATTCAAGCGAATGCCTTTTGGGCTTTGCAATGCCCCTGGCACCTTTCAGCGGTGCATGATTGCGATTTTTGCCGACATGGTCGGGGATTTCCTGGAAGTCTTCATGGATGACTTCTCGGTCCATGGTGATTCATTCGATGATTGTCTAGCGCACATGGATCGAGTCCTCCAAAAGTGTAGGGAAGTGAATCTGGTGCTCTCTTGGGAAAAAAGCCATTTCATGGTAAAAGAGGGCATTGTACTGGGGCATGTCATCTCCAAGAAGGGAATGGAGGTTGACCCTGCTAAAGTAGATGTGATTAAAAAGCTTGAGCCACCCACAAATGTGAAACAAGTACGGTCTTTTCTAGGGCATGTCGGATTTTACAGGAGATTTATCAAAGATTTTTCAAAAATTGCCCGACCGCTAACTGACCTTCTGGGGAAAGACACCGAATTCATGGTAGATCATAAGTGTCTAGAAGCATTCGAATTACTCAAGAGAAGGATCATTGAGACTCCCGTCCTACAAGCTCCCGACTGGTCTCTTCCCTTCGAGATCATAACAGACGCCTCTGATTTCGCTGTAGGGGCTGTATTAGGACAACGAAAAGATGGAATCCCGTATGCTATTCACTACGCAAGCAAAGTGTTAGACCCTGCTCAGAAAAATTACACTGTGACCGAAAAAGAAATGCTTGCTGTAGTTTTTGCCTTGGAAAAATTTCGATCAATACTTCTAGGATCTAAGGTGACAGTTTACACAGACCATTCTGCCATTCGTTATTTAATGGCCAAAAAGGACGCAAAAGCACGACTTCTGAGATGGATTCTATTGCTACAAGAATTTGATCTGGAGATTAAGGACAAACCTGGCGTTAAGAATGTCGTGGCTGATCATTTATCACGAATTGACCATAACAAAATTCCGGAATCTGAATCCATCCGTGAAACCTTCCCAGACGAGTCAATTTCTGCTATTGACTCACTCCCTTGGTATGCAGACACAGTGAATTATCTCGTCACCAATGAAGTTCCTCAAGGTTGGCCCAGAAACAAAATCGATCGACTCATATCTGAAGCGAGACACTATCATTGGGAAGATCCTTTCCTTTTCTTTGAAGGACCGGATTGCATATGGAGAAGATGTATTCCTCAAGAGGAATATCAAAGTATCCTCAATCTATGCCATACCTTGGAGGCAGGAGGACATCACTCTGGGAAGAGGACCGCTGAGAAAATATTGCAATGTGGGTTTTACTGGCCGACCTTGTTTAAGGATGCTTACAATTTTGTGAGGTCGTGCCCCGTCTGTCAGCGAATGGGAGGAACCATTGGTTCCAAAGATGCCATGCCTATGCAACCAGTGATCATCTGTGACGTATTCGATGCATGGGGCATTGACTTTATGGGCCCATTCCCTAATAGTCAAGGGTTTGAATATATTCTTCTCGCGGTAGATTATTTATCTAGATGGGTGGAGGCTATCCCTACTCGAGCTGCAGATAGCAAAATTGTTTGCAAGTTTTTGAAAGATCATATTATTTCGAGGTTTGGAATTCCAAAAGTTTTAATATCTGATGGGGGAAGCCACTTTGTCAACCGGGAGGTGAAGAGGTTGACTAAGGAATACGGCATCGAGCACCGTGTCGCTACTCCTTACCACCCACAATCCAATGGCATGGCCGAGGTGTCAAACAGGGAGGTTAAAGGAATTTTACAGAAGCTCGTTCGCCCTGACAGGAACAATTGGTCCCAACTCCTGGACCAAGTTCTGTGGGCTTACCGAACGGCTTATAAGACCCCATTGGGCACCTCCCCGTTTAGAATGGTATATGGAAAACCATGCCATTTGCCCGCAGAGCTCGTACATAAATCAGAATGGGCAATCAAAAAGATTAATTGGAACTGTCACCAAGGAAAGAAGAAGCGAGACATGAATTTGAATGAACTGTCTGAAATCCGAAATCATGCTTACGAAAACAGCATCATCTACAAAGAAAAAGTAAAAAGATGGCATGACAGGAACATTCGAACAAAGATCTTTGTCCCAGGGCAGAAAGTTTGGCTATTTAATGCAAAGTTGAAAATTTTCCAAGGAAAATTGAAATCAAAATGGACGGGACCCTTCATTGTAAGAGAGGTACACAATAATGGGAGTGTTGAGATCTCAGAGACCGCAGATAGCGCGCAAACATCTTTAGTCAACGGTCAGCTGCTTAAACATTTTGTCGAATCCAATGAGCAATTAGTACAAGTTGAACAGATCTCCTTCACTCAGGACATAGATTTTGATCTGCCCAGATAGCACACCTCTCCGAGACCTACACTCTCTTGTACATCCGAAATTCTTCCCGGTTCCCCATCTGTAATTAACCGATTATACTTAGGCTGACCTGAGCCTAAGTATAGGGGGACCGCATCCATTGTTTATACAACACTTCTCTTCTTTAGTTTTTAATCCTTCTATATTTGGTACGAGCTATGTCAACATTTCACTTTGTGCCATGAGGACATAGCACAAGCTAAGTATAGGGGGGTGTGTATGTATATATTTTATCCATAGCTCGTACTTTAATCGTTTTTATCTAACATAGAGGATGGGTACGAGTAATGTGTATAATACCTGTTTTTCAATTTAAAAAAAAAAACACACACACACACACACACCAAAAAAAAAAGAGAGAAAAAAAAACAAACAAAACAAAACAAAACAAAACTTTTTGAAAAAAAAATGCATTAAAAAAAAATCATCACTCATGGTCTTGCATTTCATCACGCATTTCATGCATTCCTTGGTTGATATATTCCTGACACATTCACTATCACTCAAGGCTTGAGGATTTTTGAGGACACTTGATTTCTGAGATCTTGAGATGCGTTAGCCTGCCTTAGTCATTAGGGTTTTGAACTTAATAATCCACACTTCCCTAGTTTGAAAGATTTGAGCGCTATATTGCACTCTTCATCTCTACCTTCAAAAAGAATATGATCAGCACAACCACTCCCACAACTGCATGATTGATGAGATGAGTTGAGATATCACTTGAGGAACTAGGACTAGAGATTTGAGTTTAGACCCGATCTGATGATATTCGAGGATGGGATAAAGTTAATGAAGGCTTCAGAAAACCTGAGTGTCAGCAAAACACTAGCCAGTATGTGAACAAGATTCATATGCTATCTTTTTGATATTGACCTAAGTGCCAGGGTGTGATGAAACTTAAGGAAAATTGTTGATCAGTGTGCGCCAACTTTTGGTAAAAGCAGTGGAGCTAGCCAAAAAAAAAATGTCAAAGAAAAGCTCTATCATCCAAAGTCAAATTCCAAATGAGCTTCCACCAATGGCGAGCGCTCCCAAACATTTCAAAGTGTCCACTTGGACCAAACGCTAATTAGGACCAAGGAGTCGGGCTGACACCATAAAAGGGCTCTGCATCGTAAGCGATACAAGTCTGGGTGTCGAAGGTATCTTAGATACTCAAAAAAAAGACACACCCCGGTGTACTCCCAGAAAAACAAGTGCAGACGACTCCAAATTCTCTTGACGGACACATTGATCAACAAAAATTAAAATATACTTGTGTTGAGTAAAAAGGCACTCGAGAGGCACCTTGTTCCAATGAAAGGGAGAGAAAATCAGACACAATCCTATGTCCTCCATCAACTGGCCGTCCATCTACACTTTCAAGTCTGACAAACTAATGAGACGGTTGACTGAAGCAAGAATAGACTTATTCCCTAGGGTTGAGGGTCAGGTCTAGAGGAGAGTCTCTTGGATTGGAACTTTGGGTGATGTCTCGACTTGACTCTCATGAATGCAGTACACTAAGAATCATATCCTTATACTATATGTACAAAAAGAGAGTCTGAAAATTAGAGAAGTTGGGATCCTTTTGATTAAGCTTGGGTGAGCTCAGAATTTTAGGATCACTCAAATTAAGGGTCTTCTCTGAATTAAGCCTTGAAAATTCACATACACAGTCAGGGATGTATTCAACTAAGTCATTCATTCATGCTCGGGGACGAGCATGGTCTAAGTATAGGGGTATGATGAATCTCGTATTCATCATGCTAAAATCAGTCATTTAGGCTCTGTCCCCCATCATCCACTTGCATTTAAACATTAACAGAGCATTATTAGTCATCATACATGTGTAAATAATATCTGCATTTCATCATGCATAAATTGCATTAAAAATCCCTTGTGTAAAAAGCCGCTAACTTCTCACATTTTTAGTTAATTCATCCTAACTCTGATTGACCCGAAACCATCTCCATTGTGTAGATATTACTGACCTTATTAAATAAAAAATACAAAAAAAAATTACTAACCCCAATAAGTGTCAAATAATCTCAAAGTCAAATTTCACATCTGACGGACTAAAATGAGCATATCTCCCACATACAATGTCCGATTTTGGTCTACTCACTTTTAAAGTACTCCATTTTCAAATACCTTCAAAACAAGACCAATTTCATAAAATTCGGAGCTCATATGTGAAAGTTGGGTTTTGGGCCTCTTTTGCGCATTTTAACTTCTTGCTAATTTTGACCTGAGATTTTATGTGCATAATTAACTCTTTTAATTTTATTTCTTTTTCATTTGTGTCCTTTGATGAAAGTTTTAATAAGAAAAGCAAAAATCCAAATCCAGATCAAAACTGAAATCAAAGAAACTGACCAAGTCCGAGTGTCTATTGTCGGTCTTTGCAAAAGTAGAGCGTTTCTAACTTCTATTTTATTTTCCTAAGTTCTTATCCTTTAAAAATCCAAAAAAATTAGTTTAATGTGTAAATAATTTTCTTCTTATTTATCGTATTTTTTCTAGAAATTTTATCCCCTCTAAAACCACCAAAAAAAAATTACAAATCTCAAAAATGCGGTTTTTCGTACACATGGAAAGCCACCAAAAATACCACTTTGCACAGGTGACCTCTTTTGCTCTCGGGTCCTTCATGAAAGTTGTAGATCTCGTCGAGACGAGCAACTTTCGTGAAGGAAATTTTTCGATCTGAGGCCTCCTGCTATTTCTTTTCTAATTTTATTTCGAAATTTTTTTGGGGGCGCCACGTGGCAGCCCCTGGGCGTGCCACGTGGCACCCCCACTGTTCTCTCTTTCCAGCCACCCCTCACCCGGGTCACGTGCGCAGCACGTGACCCTCTTCTTCCTCAGCCAAGCACGCCCAACGCCCCCTGCCGTTTCCACTCCATCGTAACCGCCGCCGCTCCTCCGCCCCGCTCGCCCCGGCCATTACGACCCTCGGCCGTTACGCATCGGCTTCCCTATAAAAGGAACCCATCGCCGGCTTTCATCGTCATCCGCCATTAATCCCAAGGTTGGTGACAGCAACCCGTGGCCGGCGTGATCCAGCGGCCATCACCTCGACCGCTGCTCTCCGCTCCTGTGAGAAACCTCGAGCATCTCGGCCGCCCAGGTGATTTCCCTTCTCTTCTTCCTCGGAGAGAACCGAATCCCTGTTCCACCTCCATCTCCGACCTCGCTAAGGTCGGAGCGCCAGTATATCCCCGTCTCCCCGCAGTCCCCCTCCCCTTTTGTTTCGCTCTAACCCTGCAGGTACACCGCCCTCCGCCGCGCAACCAGCTACCCCGCGACGCCTCGCCTTCGCCAGCGCGACCACCGCAACTCCTTCACCTCGCCGCCCTCGCGCCGTGTGTCGGCCGAGGGTCGGGACCGCTACCTCCGCGTCGAGCTCGCCGCTCTCCGCCTCGCCTCCCAGGCGCTCCGCCCAGCCTCCGCGCGCGGAGGCGCCGCCCTGTGTGCACAGCTCCAGCTCCTCCGCCCTTCGCGCGGAGGCGCCGCCCCGCGCCTCGGCGCTCCCTCAGCCACCGTGTGGCGCCTCCGCCTCGCCGCCCGCACGGTCCCTCCGCTCGGCCACCGCCCTTCGCGTCATCGTCATTGCTCGGCCGAGCGCTGCCGCACGCTCCAACCACCGTCGGATCTAGGGACGAGTCCCTTGATCTGACGGCCCTTAAGCCGACACGTACCCCCACCCGAGCCTCGGCCCCAGCCGCGAGGCTCGGGTCCACCAAAGCACGGCCACTCGCCACGTGGAGGCTCGGACCATCCGAGCCTCAGCCTCGGTCCGAGCCTCCGCTTTCCCTTCCTAACCTCAGGCTCGGAAGCCCGAGCCTCTAGCCCCGGCCCGAGCCACAGGCTCGGAAACTCGAGCCTCTCCTTCGGTCGCCCGAGCCTCCAGCTTCATCCCCGAGCCTCCGTACGCACGTGCGCCGCACGTGCTTTAGGGGTAAAATTGCATCGGAGCCCCTGGCGTGTTCATAAATTGCAAAAATACCCCCGCCAGGGCAAAATTTCAGAAAGGCCCCTCAAGTTTTCGTTAATTACAGATAAGTCCTCCCAGGGACCTTCTTGCAAAGAAAACTTTATTTTATTTACATTTTAGTCCCTGAAATTTCAATTTAGCATATCTTCTCCATCTGAACTCCGATTTTAGCATATAATATGTCGTTTCGAAGCTCTTTTCATGCTCTACCATTTAGCATAATTTGGGGACAGATTTGAGGCTGTGTATTGATCATTATTATTGAGTACATCTGTTGACATATGCATGCTTAGTTCGACATATCTGTGCCACAATTATCTTGAAAGATTGATGATTTCTCTTGCAGGAGTTCTATTGAGGATTTTAATTTTATCAACCTCTCGATATCTTTGTGGGTAATAAATTAATCTGTGCAGGAGGCTAGATCGAGGAAGAAGAAGTTAATTAATTTCCTTATCACTCCTTTGCTTAAATTGTGCTTTTGAGGAGCGAATTACAAGGAGTCTTGACAGGATAATTCAATACCTCCTTGCAACTTGGATTTGATTAATTACATTTTGAATTTCCTTTTGATCTGTGATATATTTTGAGGATTTATTTATTAATCTTGTTTGGATTAAATATCACTAAATCACAGATCCGGAGCATAAACTCTGTTTACTTTCCTTGCATAACATTTCCATTATTGCATTGTATATTTTTGCAAACACAGAAAGTAATCAAGCATTAATTAATTATTTAATTTGATTAAAAACCAAGCAACTAAAAATCACCGTTCCCTGTGTTCGACCTTGGTAAACTTACCAAGTAAAAATAATCCACAACATTCAAAGATTGTGGTATTTTGACGACCGAAATTCACTTCCTATACTACAATTCACGATTATTAAAGAGGTGGATTTCGCGTTCATCAAGGGTTCAAAATTGAAATAGGGCTTTTGGGGGATTTTGAAACAATGGTGGAGAGGCTCCGCAAATCGAGGTGTAACAGGAGCGTTAGTGATCCATTCCCCGAGCAAATCAATGGGCGAGTAAGAGGACATCTCGAGGAGAAAAAGTTGTGTAGGACTCATCATGCGTAGATGCAAGGTGCGGCCCCCAAAAAGGGGTGAAAATCAAGAAAAACTCATTTCTGACAAGTAACAGGCTGGGGTCAGAGAGTTGACCGCGGGTCAACTCTCCAGCCCCCCTGGTTGGTCCACGTGGACCAACCAGGAAAAAGCCTGAAAAAATTATTTAGAAATTCATTTTAAAATAGTAAACGATTTTATTAATTTTAGGTCCCTAAATAAAAAGTATTTATAATTTTATAAATTATTTTATTGTGATTTTTAATTATTTTTATGAAGTATATTTTTACAAGTTTGCATTTATACCCTTTATAGTATATATATTTATATATTTAAGTATTCTATTTTTATTTAGGTATTTTTAATTTTATTATTTTTATTTCTTATTTTATAAAGTTATAAAATACTTTTATATACATAAATATATTTTTATTTTATTTTTACGATATGTTTTGTATATTTAATAAAATACAAGTATGTTTTGTATAGGTATATATATAGGTAATGTATCTATGTATTTTATTTTTAAGTATTTTATTTTTGTTTTTATTTAGGTTTTTATTCCAATTTTAATGTACATAATTATTATAAGTATTATTTACAACATTATAAAAATATAAAATTATAAAAATAATAAATAAATAATAAATTGAATATTTTAATATGTACAAGTATACAATAGGGGTCCAAAACTCAACTTTCAAACCGTAGCTCCGCCAAATGCGAAACCACCGCCATTAATTAGCCTATTTTCTTCTATATACAATTAAAGGTGAGTATGCTGCATTTGGAGTTTTTGTTTATGAGATACGGGTCTGGGAAGTTGGGATTCTGGAATTTTATTCAGACCATAACTTTTTATCAGTACATTATTTTTCTGTGAAATCAATTTTGTATTTTTCTTTATAAAATTATCTACAACTTTCATGTACAAAGTTTCTTTATTTGATGAATAAAAAGTGGACTCAAAAATAGGTCCCAAAATTAATAAAGAATGAATAAAAGGTATAGGTCTTTTATCTGTGTTTCTGACCTTATCTCCCCCTACTTTATTCCTTGTCGACCTATTCATCAAGATGCCTAGGTCTCGGGGTTTCGGGTCATAAAATTTTTACAATATTTTATTCTTTTTCTTTTCTTTTCTTTATTCTATAATTTTGGCATTAAAAACTGTATTTTATACAGTATTTACACACCTATGCATGAATGCTAAAATGCATGGATTAGGCCTATTTACACGCATTTACTAGGGTTTTTCATGCCAAAATGATAGAATAAAGATGATGAAACGTAGATTCATCATCCCCCTATACTTGCCTTTGCTAGTCCCTAGCAAACACTTATGCAATAAGTGCAGAAAAAGAAAAATAAAGAAAAGAAAAAGAATAAGATGGACTAAATTTAATTGTCAAACTTGTCTTCACAAAATCAAAGTTTGGAGCTCAAGTCGGACCTTTGGAATTTTAGTGCGGGCGGAACCTTAGTGAGAACCGTGTTTGAAATTCAACAGTCCTTGAGAATCCCAAAACTCTGCTCAAGTCTCCTTAATAGCCAGGTCAGAAATACCTCAATTCATACGCAAACCCTTACGACTATGAATCTGACTTGTACAGTGTAAGTGATGGTGGCTCTCCCCAACTAGAATGACAAAGAAACTGACTTCTCCAGTACGACAACCCAATGATTCCCCAATCCAGCAACTCCATCCTCGAGGAGCGGGGTATTCCCTTCTAAGTTCAAGTGGCAACCAGCTCAAGAGGAGGGGGTGAAGAGAAGAATGGACGGTAGCCAGTGTAGCTACCTATCCTGGGATGCAAGACCAGTGTAGTCAAGTCATCCAGCTGCAGGCTCACATGATATGACTTTGGAACTCAAGCTTTCTTATTGACTTTACAACATATGTACATACTTTGCAGGCTTTTTATTTTTGTGCATGCCTGAACTTTTTTTTTTTTGAAATACTATTCACAGCAGCATTTACATAAGGAGTTTTTCCTCTTGAGCTAGTAGACTATCCCTCTTTTGAAGCTTTATCTCAACCCACAGCCTCCTGTCTTTAGACTTCCTAATCACTGGACGGGTTGGGGTGCACTTCCCTCCCTAGAGGAGGACAAATGTTTCCACTTGTGTGCGTCTCATACCGGCAAATCCAATCCCCTCACCACTCTACTGAGTTGAGCCATGTGAAAGGTGCAGGTGTCCAAGTTAGGTCATTATCAACAAGAGTCGTGCGTGTGCTCCGAAATACTCTACTTAGGCAGTCAAGAATCCATTGAACCAAGCCCCGTGATCCTCAAAGAATTAAGTCAACTAGACCTGAAGTACCTCAAACCCAGTTCCTATAAGGTTCCTGTTATTAGGTAGATTTAAGGTCCAATCAAGCTCCAATCTCCGGATTTTACTTAGACTTGTTCAACTATCAAATTCAATCCGAAAAATGTGAATGCCATGCAATGCAATGCAGAATGCAGAAAATATTTTTGTGATGCAATTTTCAAGATTTTGAACTTTTTATGGATTTTTGAAAAGATGATGATGATGCATATGCATTTTTTTGTCTTTTTCAAAAAGATTTTTCAAATGTTTTTGGATTTTAATTTTGCAAATGTTTTTGGGCTTTTTGAAAACAAAAAGATTTTGGCTAAAAAATAGTTTAAAATATGTACACGGGAGTGCTTCTTATATATACAAGAAGTGGATTTTAAGAATTTACAAGGGTAAGTGATCAATTTTATACATATAGTGGATTTTGGTGTGATGTATGTATTCCTCAAACTTATTTGACACAAGTTTTTCACACAATTTTTGAAAACTATAGTCCAAAATAGTTTTTACAAACATTTTTGCAAACATGTACACACATTTGAAAATCATTTTGCAAAGGCTTTCAAAACAGTATATATAGGTTTTTCAAAACATTTTTGCAACCATTTTTCAAACCATTTGCAAATCATTTTTCAAACATTTTATTTCACACAAAGAAAAGAAATTTTACAATCCACACATTTTACACAGGTTGAAAACATGTAACAAAACATTTTCAAAATAGTTTTCAATAGATATTCACAAAGATTTTCAAACTATTTTTCAAACATTTTGTAAAAAACATTTTCACCTGATTTATTAATCAGTAAATACAAACAGAATTTGAGGAATAACCACATCTTTTTATTAAGGATTTTAATGAATTTTAAAGAATTTTTTAAAGAATTATTAGCCATATTTATTAAGAAAATATGAAAGTACGAGTTATGGCTAAAGTATATACGCAGTATATACGACCCCCCTATACTTAGCTTGAGCTATGTCCTCATAGATCGGAGAGAAAAGAGAAGACATAACTCGTACTAAGTATAGACAAGTCTAAAGAATAAAGGAATAAGAGATGAATAAATGAATGAGAAGTTGACCGTCCCCCCTATACTTAGGATCAAATAATCCTAAGTATAGAAGACTGTACACAAAGCAGGGAGGGTCAAGGGTGGGAATGAACAGATCATACTCAGATTGTCTCCCCCTATACTTAGGGTAAGATATCCCTAAGTATAGACAAAAAGAGGAGACAATGGAGAGGATCGAAAAATAGAGAAACTCGGGGTGCACACCCCCCTATACTTAGGACAAAGTACGTCCTAAGTATGGAAAACTGTCTACAAGGGTGGCACCTTTTTGATAGATGAAGAAGATAGAAAATGAAAAGAAGAAAAGAAGAAAAGAAGAAAAGAGATCTGAAGATAGAAGGATAGATCAGAGGATATACGCACCACTCCCCCTATACTTAGGGTAAAAGAAGCCCTAAGTATAGGCAACAACAGGAGTGATGACACGGAACGAAGAACGAACACTCGGCTCGTCTACCCCCCTATACTTAGGACAAAGTACGTCCTAAGCAAGGCAGACACGAGAATGGGTGGACGAGTAAAAACGGGAGATAGAAAGAGATGAACAAAGGAGAATGTACAACAGAGGTGGATGTACATATGATCAAGAAGGTAGAAAGCGAACCTTCTTGCGGGACCGCTGAGGAATGGATCTGGTGTGATGCAGGTCGACATCGGGGTCCACAGTGGACAGAAGCCGATCAGGGTCGACAGAGTGAAGATCCTCAGTGGCCCTAGGGTGTGAAGGCACAGACGAGTAAGTGGAAGAAGTATGACTAGGTCCGGCCTTGGGAGTCTCGCTGATGTCGAAGTGAAATGGGACGAACTCATCCTCATCGGAAGAAGTGTACTCAGAGTCGTCCAGCGAGGTGTCATCCAGGTCAAAATCAAAAGGCACGAAGTCATCGGTGGAAGTAGTCGAACTCTGTTCGTCCTCTATAATCTCAACCGGATCGTCTTTCTCATCAAAAGGTCTGAATCTCTGAAGAAAAGCAACTAAATCAAATTCGGCCTTTGGCTCATCAGTATCTATATGGACAGGAGTGGACTCGTCAGTGGAAGTAGTCAGAGCATGTCCGTCCTGTATAGTCTCTAAATCTGCCCTCCGCTCAATGGTGTCAATCGTGTAGATCCCGCGGATGTCATCAACACATCGCCAATCACAGGAAGCAGCAACACTAAGGTCTATGCTTTCCGAGCTTTCCTCCTTGGAGAGGAATTCTCGGGTCTCATCATCGGTCATGAAGAAGGTCTCTCTGATATCCTCATATAGATCATAGTCCTCGGGGTCAGCCAAGATAGGTGAAGTCACATCAGGTGCGGGTCTCTGGTCAGCAGTAGGTGCGGTGATCAACACTTCGCTCTCGTCAGCAGGACGGAAGCGAATCTCTCCTGATCCGTAGTCAATAACGACCCTCGCGGAGGCGAGTAATGGTCGTCCCAGGATGATTGGAGAGTGGTCCCCTGTGGAGGTCTCCATGGGCAATACGACAAAATCAACGGTGTAGCTCGTGCCCTGAATAGAAATGACGGCGTTTTCAAGGATACCCTTCGGCCTCTTGATAGATACATCAGCAAACTGAACGATCATCCTGGTCTTCTTGAGAGGCCCTAAGTGAAGAGACTGTACCAGCGAGAAGGGTATGATGCTAATCGAAGCACCGCCGTCTAGGAGAGTACGATCACATGTGTGGTCAGAGATGGTGCAGCTAATGAATGGTGTGGCAGTGTTCTTTTTCCTAGGAATGGAACGGTGTGTGATGGCGTGGGCAGTGGCCATGGTCAAGATGTGACGCTCAGATCTGCTCCTCCGCTTTCTCTTCTTGGGAAGAGGAGCCGATAAATCGGTCATGGCCTGCTGAAGTGGCGTACGGATGATCTCATGAATGGTGGCCACCACTTCGGGTTCAGATAACATTTTTTTGAATTTTTGGACCTCCTCCATACAAGGGAGGAGGTCGGAATCAGCATATACATGAGGAATGCCAAGAGCAGTCTGTACAGCGGCATCCTCGGGGTCAAAGGTGGGACTGGGTGTGAATGCATGCGTGGTCAAAAAGTCTGGCAAGTGGGCGCTCTCCTCATAGTCCGACTCGATCGTGTGTCTCCCGAAATATTTTTGTGTTTTTAAATTTTTCTCATTTTTTTGTATTTTGGGCGATTGCAAGCTCTCATGGAAATCCTCGAATGAACCCATATCATCAAATGGTGGAATATCATGGTCGCTCTTATTGGTCCTAGTGAGGTGGTCAATCCTCTGTCTCATATGATCCATCATTTGGGTCAAGTGCTCAAGGGTGGACTCCATGAAAGGTGACTCCATCAGCTCAGTCTCGGGTGGATGTGAAGGTGGATAATACGGAAGTGGAGGTGGGTGTGGGTAGAAATCCGAGGTCTGATACTGTGGCTGAGGCGGATATGTACAAAAGTCAGGAGCAAAGTCCTCCTGGAAACAAGGAGGTGGACCGGTTGGAGTGAACGAATGATCCGCAAAGTCCGGATAAAATACGCTCCAGTCGGCCATCTCGAAACAAAGGAAGAACGATCGAGAGAGCACGATAGTTAAGTCAAGAGAAGTGAGAAGAAAGGCGCAAGTGCGCAAGAGCGATCTAGGACACACACAAAACAATCACAAGCAAAAATGAAAACAATTCAAACCCTCAATTCACCTACTCAACTCGGTGAAGACCACAAATGCGGTCTTTTTATCTTGTCTGTTTTAGAGTTAGGTGAGAAGTCCAAATTTGCACAAACACTTAGGGGGCTGAATATGGGATTTGGGCACTAACCTTAGTGTGTGCGTGAGCAAGTAAAACGAAGACAATGAGGGGATTACTCGCCCCAATACAAGATGTTCCTTTTTGATCGGTTTTAGGGTCAAGTAATGTTAACAGTCCCAATTTTATCGGTTATCACTTTTTTTGGATTTTTAGTGAGAAATGCACGAGCCTAACGAGGAGTCAATTCCTTTAAGCACCTAGGTGATCAAAATCAGAGGGAGAGTCGGAAAAGCAATGCAAGCGGCAAAAACGATGATGAATGCTAAAGCGTAAATGCTCACCTTGCCTCCAGCACTCTACATGCAAAGATGCTCAGCAGAATTGAAACCTATCTATATGCAAATGCAAAGCCGATGAAATCGCCCTAAGTTTCAGAAATTGCTATTAGCGGGAAGAACCACAAGTTGACTGCCAATCCTCAACCCTAAAGTCCGGTCTAGGCTCACCCCTCCTCTGCTCAACACACTTGAGTTTAGGAGAAAGCGCTTTGCGGGGAGAGCTCGCGGCGCGACGGGTTGAAGGTGATGATCAACTGTTTAAAATTTTGACTAAGTCCAAACGAGACTATAGGTGCATGCAAGATATTAAGTGTTTGGGCCTTAGTCTATCGCAAGCAATCCTAAACTAGGGGCTCAATCACACAAAAGAAATAAAATCGGAAAACAAAACAAAATAAAAGAATGCGAAGAAAACCGTAAAAAGCCGCGGTGAGCCCCCAGGTGAACAGACACCTGGAAGTTAGGCCCGAGAGTCCTGAATGTCCGAGTACCTGTATTATTACAAATTAAAGTCTCTCTCTCTCGCTAAAATTACAAAAATAAATGCAAGGAAATAAATGCTACAATTAAAGTCAAGCTCGGTCTTCAAAATTTCCTCTTCGTCTCCTAGGTGCTCGGCTTGCAGTTGCCGGCTTCACGTGGGTGCGTAGGCGCCTAGGGTGGAGCGCCTCCCTCGATCCGTGGTTCCTCGCACAAAGTCAACAAAAGAGAAGGTTAGATAGCTCAAGAGATATATCAAAAATAAAGAAAATAAAATAGCGAAAAATAAAAGCCACGAAATAGACAATCAATCACAAACACAAACAAGACCCGAACTAAGCGCTGTTGCTCCCCGGCAACGGCGCCATTTGTTGAACACGGAATTGCAGAGGTCGTGTTGACTCACAAGGCGAATCAACAGTCGCTGATTTGACCTCCAACGAAATCCGAAATTCAAACAACAATTAACCCACAACAAGTAAATCCAGCAATGAAAATAAATGTGCGGAGTTAAAATTTATTTTAACTCTACAACAAAGATGTGTATAGTGCAAGTATGTGTAGAGTTCGAACACAGGGAGCAGACAGGTAGAACGGGGCAAAAACTGCTCAAAAGTGTGAATGTGATCAAATGTCCACTACGCTATTTTTTGTGGGTTTTTAATTTTTATTTTTTTTTAATTTTTAATTTTATATTTTTGTATTTTGATTTTAAATTTACTGATTTTGTATTTTCTTTTTATATTTTATATTTTTATATTTTTTTTATATTGGAATATATGAACTATGTAATAAAAGAGAGAAAGAGATATTTATAAAAATAGATAAAAATATCCAAAAATTAGCAAATAAAGTCTTTTTGGTCTTTTTATACTTTTTTACTATTTTTGTGATTTTTGGGAATTTTTAAGAATGTTTTTGGTATTTTTAATTAGCAAAATAAGGCAAACAGTGAATAAAATGCAAGGCTGAAACTAAAAATGAAGAAATAAAATAGCAAACAGTAACAAAAATTCTCCAAATTAATTTTCACTTAAAGATAATAAAACAAAGAAAATTCAGGAAAGGAAAACACTATTTTTGGATTTTTTATGAATTTTATAAATTTTTATGAAAGTTTTTAGAGTTTTGCAATTTTTAGCAGTTTTCTTTTGTATTTTTTTATGATTTTTGGCTGGGAGTTAAAACACAATAAGAGAAACAAAATATATTTTTTTGGGATTTTTCTGGAGAGTTTTTATATTTTTTTGGTATTTTATAAGCTAGACAGTGCACAAAATGGAGGTTTTTGATTTTTAATAAATTTTAAAAATCAATAATTATGAAAAATAAAAATATGGTAATGAACTACTATGCAACAGGTCACTACTGTGATTTTTGGGTATTTTTTGGGGTTTTATAGATGCGTGCATAAAATACAAACAACAAAAAGAAAAACCATATTCGCAGGGGTATTTATGGAAATATGACAAAGTTAAGGGGTCTAGGCGCAAATACTCCACAAAAATATGCACTGAAATTAACTTTGCTGGACTAAATTCAAATACACAAAATGCCAAGGCTTTGCCTACAAAAATCCGAGACCCGCGTGCATAGGCACGCGCGCTTGGGAAGGGGCAACTCGCAATTATCAGAAATGTTGAGGGCTTGTGTGCAATATTTGCACAAATATTACAGCGTCCAAGATAATTTTCAAGACCTCGTTGAAATACCAATTACAAGGGGTCCATGCCTGCAAAATAGCCAGACGCACGTGTTGCGGACGTGCGCCTGGCTGGCAAGGATTTAATTGCAATTCTATGAAATCCGGGGGTTGATACGCAAATAATACAAAATAAAACCACAGCAGATGAAAGTTTTAAGGTTAATCAGCAATTACAAAAAGAGCCTGGGTAAGACGCAAAATTACCCAAGGCTTGGGGCGCATCCACGGCTGAGGGCGCGTCACTTAAGACACGTGTCAATGCAAGGAGCCGCGATACCCCTTCGCTTCTGGACGGTCCAGATTAGATCGTGGAAGCTCGATCGGACGACCAAGGAGCGATATGATCCTGCGGCTGCTGCTTTCCGTGAGGAACAGGGCGAGATCCGACGGCGGAGGGCGGCGCTGGAAGAACAATGAAGAAGGTCCGCCGTAGCGGACTTCCTCCGACGATGAAACCCTCCTCCGGCGTTCGTTGGGGCGCCAAAATGCCCAGATCTTCACCTGCAGGTGTCCACTATCCGCTTGGGGCATCAAAATCGGCCGGCGTCCACTGGAGGTGGCCCGCGACGCCGATGTCGAGGACGAGCTCCAGGTGCTCCGACGAGAGTCAAAAATCGCCACCAGGTGTGCGCGATGCTCCAGAACCTGCAACGAACGTGAAAGAGTCGGGGGCAAATTGCCCCGACCCCGCAGCGCGGTGGTGTGAAGGTGTGGGCGGCGGAAATGGAACTCGCCGGAGCAAGCTCCGGCGAGGGGAGTGGCTTGGTGATTTAATGAGGGAAACTCGATGGCAAATGGTGGGATCGAATCCTAATGCTAAGAGGAAATTAAAGAAGCAATAAAAACGGGGGAAACAAACATAAATGGACCTCGATTGGCTAGGAGAAGCCAAGAGATGGACCTCAACGGTGGCGGCCACCGGAGGTGAATGGAAGCTCCTCGGCCGTCGCTTGGCCTCGCGCGAAGAAGCTGGAGGATGCGCTGTCACCGCCTCCAGTCAAGAGCTCCAAGGCGCGGGGAAAACTTGGGTCAAAAGGGTTCAAAATTCGAATAGGGCTTTTGGGGGATTTTGAAACAGTGGTGGAGAGGCTCCGCAAATCGAGGTGTAACAGGAGCGTTAGTGATCCATTCCCCGAGCAAATCAATGGGCGAGTAAGAGGACATCTCGAGGAGAAAAAGTTGTTTAGGACTCATCATGCGTAGATGCAAGGTGCGGCCCCCAAAAAGGGGCGAAAATCAAGAAAAACTCATTTCTGACAAGTAACAGGCTGGGGTCAGAGAGTTGACCGCGGGTCAACTCTCCAGCCCCCCTGGTTGGTCCACGTGGACCAACCAGGAAAAAGCCTGAAAAAATTATTTAGAAATTCATTTTAAAATAGTAAACGATTTTATTAATTTTAGGTCCCTAAATAAAAAGTATTTATAATTTTATAAATTATTTTATTGTGATTTTTAATTATTTTTATGAAGTATATTTTTACAAGTTTGCATTTATACCCTTTATAGTATATATATTTATATATTTAAGTATTCTATTTTTATTTAGGTATTTTTAATTTTATTATTTTTATTTCTTATTTTATAAAGTTATAAAATACTTTTATATACATAAATATATTTTTATTTTATTTTTACGATATGTTTTGTATATTTAATAAAATACAAGTATGTTTTGTATAGGTATATATATAGGTAATGTATCTATGTATTTTATTTTTAAGTATTTTATTTTTGTTTTTATTTAGGTTTTTATTCCAATTTTAATGTACATAATTATTATAAGTATTATTTACAACATTATAAAAATATAAAATTTTAAAAATAATAAATAAATAATAAATTGAATATTTTAATATGTACAAGTATACAATAGGGGTCCAAAACTCAACTTTCAAACCGTAGCTCCGCCAAATGCGAAACCACCACCATTAATTAGCTTATTTTCTTCTATATACAATTAAAGGTGAGTATGCTTCATTTGGAGTTTTCTTTTATGAGATACGGGTCTGGGAAGTTGGGATTCTGGAATTTTATTCAGACCATAACTTTTTATCAGTACATTATTTTTCTGTGAAATCAATTTTGTATTTTTCTTTATAAAATTATCTACAACTTTCATGTACAAAGTTTCTTTATTTGATGAATAAAAAGTGGACCCAAAAATAGGTCCCAAAATTAATAAAGAATGAATAAAAGGTATAGGTCTTTTATCTATGTTTCTGACCTTATCTCCCCCTACTTTATTCCTTGTCGACCTATTCATCAAGATGCCTAGGTCTTGGGGTTTCGGGTCATAAAATATTTACAATATTTTATCCTTTTTCTTTTCTTTTCTTTATTCTATAATTTTGGCATTAAAAACTGTATTTTATACAGTATTTACACACCTATGCATGAATGCTAAAATGCATGGATTAGGCCTATTTACACGCATTTACTAGGGTTTTTCATGCCAAAATGATAGAATAAAGATGATGAAACGTAGATTCATCAGGCAGCTGGGCTGCTAGTGAACTTACGCATCAACCACCCATGATGCAAGATGTACCTATCATGCATCATTTTTCTTCTTTTTTTTAAATATCATTTTAAGAGGAAATCTATCAAATTTATATTGAAATATCATCCGTTGTAAGGAAAATCTCTATCGAAATGTTCCTTGAAATGTCACCCGATATAAGGGGAAACTCTACCGAAATTCTGAGGGATTATGTTCATCATGTTCTTTACTCTTTCTTCATGTGTTCTTCATCTTCTTGATGCAAAAATAGATTTCAATCATTTTAGGAGTCGTTAATCTCTTATTTTAGAAACAAACCAAAGAAGGTTGTAGCACACACAAAAGCTAACATGTTAGGTAAAGAAATCTTGCCTCTTGTTGTTGGATTTTTAGGTTAAACTGGATAAAATTACTATTTATTGTGTTCTTATTATGAAGAACATTGATGTGCTTGCTTCATAATTTACTATAAATTAATTGCTAAAAGAGTTGGTGTAATGAACCGTCCTTGTAGCTGTTGTGATAATTATGCAATATTATATCAATACTAGCTGAAAATTTAATGGCATAAATGGGATCCAATTACAATTTTATTACTATCTTTTATGATAAGGATGACTTGAAGTAGATACTATAAGTCGGGCATGCAACATTTGATTTTTCAGAAGAGCATCTGTATTAGCAAGCCATACCTAGGTGGTACATGTTACCCGGATATATTGGGCGTACGAAATAAATTATTTCCAATGCATGGTGCTCGATTATCATTAGGCGAATTGACTGACTGAAGATGTGATCATATCATGTGGAGGCACGGGTGGTTTGATAGCGCATGGGTCACGATAACATGTATTGAAAGTCGTTGGTATAGATGATTAAATATTATCATGTAATTTCAAGCTACAGGGTCTTCCAGGATGGTATGCTTCCTTATTTGATAGTCTGAGGGTTTGGAACCTTGAAAATAAAATAAAAAGGAACATATCAAGGTAGTATTAGAGGATTGGTTGAGGTGATGTGCGGTGGCATACGATCACACAATCAACGTAATCTCCAATTCCAAAGTGTCCACAGGTTCGGAGTCCATGAAGGTGAGGTAGAACACCTAACCTAATCCCCAATGTGGAGTAGAAGGAATAAGAATTTTTTCTAATGAGAAGAAATGAAACTTCTGGTATAATAAGTTTACTTGTTTACTTTTCTCATTTTTACTTAGCACTCGCTAATCTTTATCCCATGATTTCTAAAAACCCAACATTTATCGGCGAGCTATCGCAAGGACCTTAGCCAGCTAGTCAACCCTAGTAACTTATAGTATAAGTTAGTTTGTGACTCTTTAGAGTTCTTTTTCTTTAGCTTGATGTACATGTAGAAGAATATGATGGGACGAGTTTCTATGTAAGCCTTATTTTATGAATAGAAAAATATGAGATGTTCTCTGTGTAAAAATTTTTATTGCGGACTATTTCTGAATGTTAGTTGTTATTATTGGATAAAGCTATTGCAGAGTAACCAGATCCGGTAAATGGGAGGATCCAATGACCCGCAACTGGGGTCGTGACAATAAAAAATCTTCTTAAAATTAATTTATTTTTATTGTTTACACATGGTTTTAAAATGATGGTTATGCTTGAGAGGCCTTTGGATCTACAAATAAAGTTTAAAGTTCAATTTTAAGAAGGAAATCTAATTTATCAAAGATAGTAACTCAACTAGCCTAGTAAGTCTTCATTTACTTTCTTCTTCCTCTTGTTCATCCAAATCTGAATCCGCTTGATCATCTTTACGAATCCAATCTCTTACATAAACTAGTACTTCCACCTATTCGGATAGAACTTGCTTCAGTAGGGATCAAAAATTCTACCGCTCATGCTAAATGCATTCTTCGAAGCTACAATGTAAACGAGAATGACTAGAATATCACAAGCCATGAATGACAAGATGTGATACTTGCTTGAGTTCACATCCCACTACTTCAAGATATCGAGATTGTCACCTTCCGTTTTATCTACTAAACAATCTTCCAGGTATATATCAATCTCTGATTTTCGTGCCTCGAAAGAACCAATCTCTCTTTTATTCTCAAGAAATTTGCTTATCATATCCTCTTTTTTCTTTGATGTGATTGTAGACTCTTGCTCAACTCCACCTGCTGTGGAAGACTCTCCACTAAAAAATGATGCGTACTTAGTGGAGTATTCAGCATAGAGCCTATGAAATATGTCTCTCACTCGTTTAACTAGCTCAATAAATTCCACCTCATGATAAAGTTCTAAATATGAGACTCTCAAGAATTCAAATTTAGACTGCAGATCCAAGACAATTGCAATTGCCAGCAGCATCATGTAATCCTTATCTCACAAATACTTATCAAATTTAGAAAATATCTTCGCGGTCGTACTTCTAATGAAAGGTTCATTGTGATTAACAAGATTTTGCAAGTCTCTTTCAATTTCATATATCAAAGGAAAAAGTTTGCAGTAGAATTTTTCTTTTTAGAAAAAACCTCCGTGGCAAACTCAAAAACTCTCCAAGATCCCACATACCATCTCAGCCTTTTCCATTCACTTGCAGACGGTGGATCTGTCAATTGGAAATCATGAGCTTTTAAACAGTTGAAAACTTTCTGATACAAATAGACGAGTCAAGCATATGATAGGTGAAATTCCACCTTGTTTCACATCCAATCTCAATCCCTTTGTTATTGGAGTACGCTCTTGTTGAGCGATAGTTTTGAAGTCTTGAAATCTTCATGTACAATACTCTACATATTCCATAAGACCATGGATTTTAGTGGTGATGTCGTTCACCTCAATCTATCCCTCTTGCACAACAAGATTGAGGATATGTGCCCAACATCTTACATGAAAGAAAGTGTCATCTAACAATAAAGAATCTTTAGTAGAGAAATGATCTACAAGATTATGTATAACAACACTATTTGTGGAGGCATTGTCAACTGCTATTGTACACAAACATTCAACATTCCATTCACTCAAGCGACTCACAATCATCCCCGATTATTATCTCCTGTATGGCATGCATATCGTACACATAAGCAAGTGATTTTCTTATATATAATGTCTGTCAATAAAATGGGCGGTAATATACATTTCTGTGGTGATAGAAACTCTTCCAGTTGTCCTAAGAAGCTCCCTTAACTTCAAATTTTCAATATTATACAATTTCAAGCAATCACGTTTTATGGTGAATCCTGGAAACATATTGCACTTGGTTTGGAGGTATTCGATAAAAATCCAGAACCTCCAATTTTGTAAAACCTTGAAAGGCAACTCACTAGAAATGATCCATTTTTGTAAGATCATCCCTGATTCGCTCTTGTTCGAACTTCCAAGTTGTGAATGTGCTACCATGCTTGGAAGTTGCGAATTTCAATAGATTCTGACACTTCACCTCTTTTCTATAATATTAGAACACAAGGATCAAGTGACGGTCAAGATGACTAGTCCCGCCCTTAGTGCTAAATGTTAATTGTGGCTTACAATAGTTACACCTGCAAACCTCTTTTCCATCTACAACACCAATTCTAGTGAGATGCTTCCACACCCAAGACTTGTATTGTCTTTGTCGTTTTTTCATGGGCTGACTATCATTCCCTTCATCGATCATAGTCGGGACATCATTCCCATCTATATCGACATTACTCGACCGATCTTGTTATGAATCCAGTGACATTTATATGTTTACATCACATTATCAGAATTTAATACATAATTCATGAAACATCAAAAAAAAATTAGGCCATTTAGCATCAATAACATTCAACATCATAAACTACACATATAAACATTTGCTTGACAACACCTTACATGAGATTGAGAACATTTACCACCATACTGGTGGTAGTGTGGTCAGAATCGAGTGTGTCAAGTGGTGGAGGGGCTTCATCTCTTCGAGTTTCAGAGCTTGGAGGTGTGGTGTGAGGGTGTTGTACTCCTGATGTCGTGGCCTAGAAGAGGTCAAGCGGTTTGTAGAAGAGAGGAAGAAGCCATGCAGAGAGGCACACTTGTAGAGGGAGGGGCATGCAGAGGAGAGGAGTCGTGATGTTGGTGGGTGGTGGCTAGTTGGGGGATATGTAGGGAGGGGTTAGGGATGGTTTCGTTTCAGGAAATGGGAAACGAAGGAGGGGGGAGGGGGATGGAATGGCCAAGCTCCTATCTAATTGGAAGAGGGGAGAGAGGAGTCTATGTGCAGTGGAGTGGAGAGGTCTTCTAAATCAGGCATATCTCAAGCCACCCAATTTCATCGTGTAATCGAGCTTAAAATAGGCTCGGTCTTTGGGATTTGTATCAGGTAGTTGATGAATGCATGGTTCATCATCATTATTTAGATTTATTATCCATATTTCTTAAACTATTCAATTAATTTAACTATTAATTAATTAGATTTAACTTATAAGATCTTGTAAATAAATAAGGCTAATTTGTGCATATAAATAACTACCAATTATTTGTATTTAAAGTTCCCTTTATTTTCTATGTTTCTTGATATTAAAAAAATAAATATAAACATGTTGAACACATTTTATTTCGAAGCTTCTAACTACTTATTATTTATTTTACATTTTTTCTTCATTTTTTTATGTTTTGATTGCGTCGCGTGGCCCAATCTCAGCATTTCATGTCGTCTCCCATATTTAATCACCGCACGCCTCTTAGGTCGTCTGATCATAAGAATAGATGGACCAAGTTTGATCCTTCCCACTTCACTGGTGACCGCTTGATCTCTTAATCAAGCGGATCCTTGCCGCTCCCATTTGCCCTCTTCTCAGCCCTTGGATCTTCTCATCCCACGACACTCCTCCATCGTCAACCCCAGTTGTTATACCTCAGGGTCACCCACCATTTCACCAACGTCTTTTCACCCATTTCCACCCAATTCACATGGCTTCTCCACACAATTCCAGTACCCAAGCCATCATCGTTCAACGGCCATCCATGTCCCAACTTCAATTGATATTCTCTCCTTCTGCTATACATGTGAGCCCTTAACAAACCATTTCTACAATAAATATTATTGTAATCTTTTTATATCAATAAAAGTTGTTGATTTTCACTCCATGTATGAGATTAATAAATGAATGCTCTTATAAGGTTCCTTCATAGAATTATGGTTATGTAGCATGGTCATCTTGATAACCATGTTGCTATTGATTCAATAGTTGAATCATAAAGGCTTGTGCTTAGATAATATATAAAGAGTTAGATTGAGGACTCATCTAGCACCGTCAAATGATTGTCAAGAGAGGATTCTGGTATGAGAAGGAGAAGGCAATCCTTACTCCAAAGGTTGATATTCGTCCGACCTCTTGATACAGGTCCTCTTCATAGGTATAGAAATTCGACGGTGTCAGATGTGTTAAGTCAAAGAGTTGACTTAGCGAGATTGATATAGCTAAGACATATGTCATATGCTGTCATGATATAGGCACACATACTCTGACCAGAGACAAATGTATCACTATATGTTTGAGTATGTACAATAGGCAGGCCATTAGATTGATGACCTAATCAAGGTCTATACACTGACGAGCTGGTGTGCATACAAGGGCATATAAGTAATACATCTCTTAAAGGGATCATGCATGTTCACTACCAAACCGGAAGACATGAGCTCACTCACGAGATATCAGGACCAACCAAATTCCAAAGATGGTCATCTTGCTTTGGAAGAAAGGCATAATTTATGGGTATGATATATGCTTTTGGAAAGCATATGATCGATACAGACTCTCAATGATTGAAAGAGAAACTTAATGATAAAATGCTAAAGAAGATAATAAAAAATAAGATCTGAACTTTGGGTTTAATTATGGTCTTCCAGTATGCATGATGTAAGGGTTTGAGGAATACTTGAGGGTGATGTGATCTTAAACGATTATATACCATGATGCTTCCATTCCAAGGACGTGGTGAAATAGGTTTGAATTTTAGCAACTCCTCTCAGTGGATTAGATATCCGATCTTAATCCAATTATTGGACATTGATTCGAATATGATTCGGATGCAACAAGAAGATAGGATATTAAGTCTGACATGATCAAACACCTATGAGTGGTCATTTAGATTTTGTATATGAGATTGGATCTCATTATCCAAGTCACTATACATGGCATATACACTTGCCCTTACCTTATCTCTAAATATCTGAGGAGAAGGCACACTATTTTTTAAAGAGTTTTAGAATTGTTTCATAAACAATATTATCAAGAATTTGGAAATTGGATAATTAATAGGATTTAATTATCACAATTAATATATGAATAGAGATTTAAATTAGATTTAATAATCATAGATAAGATTAACGTGTATAACACCATCCATAATAATTATGGATAATGTGGATATGATCCACAATATTTTGGAGAGAGAGAATTGTGAATGAGATTCACAATTTATATGTTAATGTTAATTGGATTCACATTATATAATTTAATGTAAATATGTTTTACATTAAATATTGGATGAAAAAATATAATTCTTGATTGTCAATGGTTTTGTTGCAATTATCACAAATAATTTGGATTTATTGGCACTTAATTCAACTAATTCAATTATTTAAATAATTAATAAATTGGATAAATTACAATTTAGGTCCCCATCTATTGATCAGATCCCAGAATGGGTCCGGATCTTTAAATTGTAACGATGCGGGTCCCATGACCATTTAGGAAATGGAAATTTTGGGGTTCATGACGAATATGCCCTTGTTGGGAAGAGAATGGGGGTTGAGTTCCAACTTTTAAACAAGGACATACTTGTCATTATCCCCAAAAAGTTCCTTACATTAATGGCCCTAGGACCCGAATCGTTACAATTTAAAGATCGGGACCCATTTTGGGATCGGACCCATAGATGGGGACCCAAATGTAATTTACCCTAATAAATTAATATAAAATAGAATTGATCACTTGCATTCCATTTTAGGGTGGACGCCTATGATTATTTAACCATGGTGGACGTCTACATTATTTTAGTAAACGGATGGAGTCAAATTTGCTTTTAAATTATGTATTTATTGGTTAAATATTTGAACTAATTACAGAAAATAATTTGAATTTTTTTCAAATTATTTCTTTGTATTTATTTGTGTTTTTTATGACTTAGACAGAAACAAAAATCAATCTAAACCATTGATCATTGAGAGCACATGGATTGGGATCCATGGACTTCCAAAATGCTATAAAAGAAGGACTAACCCTAGCCCTCAATACACACAATAGTCATATGTAATTGTTGCGTAGGTTAAAATCTCTCTCTCTATATATATATACACACATATAACCTATATCTCTCCACAACCCTAGGTCGTTCCCCTACCCAAGGTTGATGGAGATCACGATCACTGTTGTGTTGTCGTTGTGTTGCTAGATCGGTTGTTTAAGGAACTCCGTCCTCTTCCATGCATCGGACTTGTGTAGGAGACAAGTGATTTCGTGAGACGAAATCAAGAGATTGTTTTCTTGGATCGCCAATCAAGATTGCAGGAAATATGTGATTCATCATCATGCCTACAAGTGCACTCTCGACGGATCAGACTTGAGTCTGGAGGCTTCTTCCTTTAGAAGCTTTGAGGATTACAACCACGCTTTAAGTGGTAACCTCAAAACTCATGTGGTCGTTATGAAATGATATGGTAAAGGTTCTCATGCAATGTGGTTTCATCTTTAAAAAAATGTTTTTCTACTGCCATGCCAGCTAGTAGGACTAGTTGACCTAGATCACATAGGATGTGATTTTTCATGCTTCTGTGATGCACGAGTCCTAACACCTTGCCTTCACCTTCACGTGAGCCTTCCTTATGTGGTTGAAACCTCCATGTTCAACCACCATTCACTTGCATCAAAACTCCTTCACCGACCAACTGCATAGGGATCCACCCTTGTGTAAGTGTACCTCCGAGCTGCTTCCTTATTACTGTGACAGAGAGAGGGGGGGATGAATAGAGTGAAGATCGAGGTCAGACCTCGTGAGATCCATGGACTTCTAATGTGTCGCAAACCTCTTACTGATGCTGCTCAAGCTTTGCACCTTAGCCATGTGCATCAAGCGAAGATCGGGAGCTTTCAAAGCTCCATCCCATCCCTCCAACTCCGCCCTTCGATCTTCTCCGAACTCCAAATTTGATCCTAGTTCCACCCCTTGTCAATTTCTCCAATTTTATTACGCTTACACACTCACCTTCATTCTAAATTGATTAGTCATACACCTCTGTCACACATTCAAGATCCTTGTACACATATCTGGTCGCTCTTACTCCGGATCTCTAGCCACCCCGACCCATTCTTCTTCTCGCAAGGAAGAAGACCCATTGAGGGCTTCATTCCTTGCCCGAGATAGCCCTCCAGACTGCCTCATTTCTTCACCAATTTCCTTCTTAGATCTTAGGCTCTGTGACTAACAAGTATAGGTACCCTAAGGCTTGAATGATCAAAATCTTTGAAGGAACTCCTATCTTAACCTCCTTCTCTAATGAGTGTAAACCTACTTGCTTCTCCGGATAGCTCCATCTCTTCCCTAATCCACTGTTGTCTTCGCCAACCAACTACGGAGGTGTTCCGGCCTTCTTCAACACCGGAAAACTAAGTAGGAGAAGGAGTTTCCACATCGAAGATATGCTCGACCTCTGCCACCTACGGAGGAATAAGGGTCTTCTTCGACTTACAATTACTGTAGGATCATCTTGATCCTACAACCCAGAGAAGCCCCGACCCGCTACCCCACACATGCAGGTCTGGGTAATCCGAGTCAACCCCCAAGCACATGAAAGAACCACCTGTCTCGAGCCTAGAGAGACAACATGAACCTAATCTCTATGCGTGACACGCGTGCCCTCCTTGGGTATTTTGCATCCAAAACTCACCGATTCTTAATTACTATAGAAATAACCTTGCACGTGGTACTTTTGCATATAAGTCCCTAGCAAGTTTTCATAATTATATTTTAGTCCATCTTATGACCTACTTGTGATATTTCTGAGAACTTTTTTATTATGTTTTATTGCAAAATACCCTTGTATTAATATGTTAATATATTGTATTTTTTAGATCCAAATTTCATGAAATTGATCTCTTTTTAAAGCTAGTAGAAATCTCTCTAATATGGTGTATTTAATTTTCTAAATTCGATGTTTATTTTATTAATTAATTTTATAGCATGTGTCTTGCTTCTAATATGTTTAACATACACCTTGACTTCCTTTATAGGCTTTAAAATCAAATAAGGATCTTACTTACATTAATTGACCTTGATATTAATTAGATCAGGAGCTTAATTTGGATTGTTGTGTATTGTGGTTTAGTCTTGCATCTCATTTTGTAGCTCGTATATATTGACTTGCACTAAATTTTTAAAAGTCATGCATGCATATTGTTTTGCACTATTGTCCTAGACTTTGTTATATCTCACTTGACCTAGGTATTTAGTCCTTGATTAAGTAGACTAATAAATCATGTCCTTGAGTTTGACCCTAGACTAATCCATATATAAATTAAACTGAGCCCCTCTTTACGTAGATTATTTAGCTTTCCTCTGATACATTGTCATTGGCTCGTATTACAATCATACGATATTAACTTAGCCAATTGACGGTTCATCAACCATCATTCGAGTCGGGCTCATGGGATAGGCAGGCTGGGCTGAGCCAAGCCTAAAAAAACTGGGCCTGGATATTTGTCCCAACCCTAACTTGGGCTCGGGTTGGTCCATGCTTTTTGAGCTGGGTTTCAGGGTGGGTTGTGCCGGCCCAACCCAATGATCATCCCCAATAGTAACCGATAGATGAAGGATCCATACTCCACCTTGTTGTAGTAAATGCCTATCCCAACCCAATTCCCATCCCTGATAGTAACAGATATATGAAGGAGCCATCCTCCACCTTGTTATGGTAAACACAACAATCGTATAGGCTCCCGTTGAACCCATGATCAACCGTGAAGCTATAAAACTTCTTGTATCATTTCCTAGGAGACTGCTTAAGCCCATACAAGGACTTCGTCAATCTACACACATGGTCTTCTTTGCCTGAGATGCGAACCCCTTTGGTTGTCTCATGAGAATGACTTCTTTGAGTTCACCATGTAATAGAGCTATTGTCACATCTAACTGCTGCAGTTCCAAGTCTCGATGTGCTACAAGAGCTCGTAGCACCCTGATGGATGTATGTCTTACAATAAAAGAGTATCTCATTGTAATCCACACCTTCCTTTTGACTGTAATACTTCGCAACTAGGCATGCCTTGTATCTGATGCCTTCACTGTCTGAGATTCTTGTCTTTTTCTTGAATACTCATTTGCATCCATTGACCTTCCTTCCCTTTGACAACTTGACAAGCTCCTACATCTGATTCTTGTGAAGAGTCTCCATCTCCTCACCCATAGCAGAAATCCACAGTCCATATTCTACCCCTACTATAGCATCCCTATAAGTGAAGGGCTTTAGAGACTCTACCTCCTCTGCAACCTGTAGTGCAAATCCAACCATGCTTTCAAATCTGTATCTCTACGATGGATGTATCTCTCCATGGGTTCGATCACTAGCAATACTTGATAGCCTCTCCTCTGGTTGCTCAGCTTTAGGCTATTCAGCAACAACCCGATTAGGAGTGATGTGATCAATTATGTTATCACTACTTGGTGTCAGTTCGAACTCTACCTATTCATACACATCACCACCTATCCCCGCACCAACAAACTCGCTACTCAAGTGAAGCATGGAATTCTCATCAAATATAACATTCCTGCTAACAATAATACTATGCTTAGATTGGGACCAGATTCTGTATCCTTTCACTTCTACAACATACCTTATAAACACCCCTTTCTGCACCCTTGGCTCTATTTTTACTTCACTAACATGATAATAGGTAGCACAACCAAAGACTCGTAAATCAGAATAATAGGCATGATTACCAAACCGTACCTCTATGGATGTTTTACAGTCAATAATGGATTCACTAAGCAACAAGCTATATTTACAATTTCTGCCAAGAACGCTCTACCAAGTCTAGCATTAGAGAGCATGCACCTTGCTCTCTCTAGCAACATCTTGTTTATTCGTTCTGTAACTTCGTTCTATTGTGGAATATCTCTGATGGTGAGGTGTCTTGCAACACCCTCCTTCTTGCAGGACTCATTGAACTTTGACAAACACAACTCTAAACCGTTATCTATACAAAGATTCTTCACCTTCTTAGAAGTCTAGTTCTCCACTAATATCTTCAACTGACTACAGGTCTGAAATGCCTCGCTCTTGTGCTTCATCATGTACACCCAAACCATCTTAGAGTAATTATCAATAATATATAGGAAATAACCGACACCTCCCAAAGATATGACTTGTGAAGGGCCCCAACAATATGCATAGTATAGTCGAGTGTCTCCTTCCTGCGAGCAACTTTGCTAAATTACTTCCTGTGTTGTTTCCCGAACATGTCATGCTCACCAAATTCCTGTTTGGATCACTTGAGATCCCTGATGAGACCCTTCTAACTGAGTATATTCATCCCCATCTAGCTCATGTCCCCAGTCGCACATGTCGGAATTATGAACCTAATTTCACATATTGTGATGCCATTGCAACATACACCGTAGTTGTAGACCCCTACATGAAGTACAGGGTCTTTTGCTTGTTGCCTTGATGACATGCATTGCGCCTTTGGAAACCTGCATAACTCCACCTTCAATGCCATACCTATATCCATCAGAGTCCAAGACTCCAAGGGATATTAGGTTCTTTCTCAGATTCGAAACATGGTGTAGTTCTATCACCATCCTCACAACTCCATCATGCACCTTGATCTCCACAGAGCCGATCTCTATAATCTTGCATGCTACATCATTCCTCATGACAACGTGTCTACCATCTATCTTCTCATAGGTGCAAAACCAATCTTCACTGGGAGTCCTATGGTAAAGAATAGTCTGAATCAAAAATCCATGTGTTATTTGTCATCTTTTAATCTGTGACAATAAGAACCAGATCATCTTCAGAGTGAATGCCTCCTTGAGCTACGACAATAATCGCGACATTCCCTTTTTTTAGGTAGTCTTTCTTCAATGTTCATGTTCCTTGCTGTAATTGCATAAGTCGTAAGAATTGTAAATCTTTGAAGGAATTCCTATCTTAACCTCCTTCTCTGATGAGCGTAAACCTACTTGCTTCTCTGGATAGCTCCATCTCTTCCCTAATCCACTGTTGTCTTCGCCAACCAACTACGGAGGTGTTCCGACCTTCTTCAACACCGGAAAATTAAGTAGGAGAAGGAGTTTCCACGTCGAAGATCTGCTCGACCTCTGCCACCTACGGAGGAATAAGGGTCTTCTTCGACTTACAATTATTGTAGGATCATCTTGATCCTACAACCCAGAGAAGCCCCGACCCGCTACCCCACACATGTAGGTCTGGGTAATCCGAGTCAACCCCCAAGCACATGAAAGAACCACCTATCTCGAGCCTAGAGAGACAATATGAACCTAAGCTCTATGCGTGACACACGTGCCCGCCTTGGGTATTTTTCATCCAAAACTCACCGATTCTTATTTACTATAGAAATAACCTTGCACGCGGTACTTTTGCAGATAAGTCTCGAGCAAGTTTTCATAATTATATTTTAGTCCATCTTATGATCTACTTGTGATATTTCTGAGAACTTTTTTATTATGTTTTATTGCAAAATACCCCTGTATTAAGATGTTAATATATTGTATTTTTTAGATCCAAATTTCATGAAATTGATCTCTTTTTAAAGCTAGTAAAAATCTCTCTAATATGGTGTATTTAATTTTCTAAATTCGATGTTTATTTTATTAATTAATTTTATAGCATGTCTTTTGCTTCTAATATGTTTAACATACACCTTGACTTCCTTTATTGGCTTTAAAATCAAATAAGGATCTTACTTACATTAATTGACCTTGATAATAATTAGATTAGGAGCTTAATTTGGATTGTTGTGTATTGTGTTTTAGTCTTGCATCTCATTTTGTAGCTCGTATATATTGACTTGCACTAAATTTTTAAAAGTCATGCTTGCATATTGTTTTGCACTATTGACCTAGACTTTATTATATCTCACTTGACCTAGGTATTTAGTCCTTGAGTAAGTAGACTAATAAATCATGTCCTTGAGTTTGACCCTAGACTTATCCATATAAAAATTAAACCGAGCCCCTCTTTACGTAGATTATTTAGCTTTCCTCTGATAGATTGTCATTGGCTCGTATTACAATCATACGATATTAACTTAGCCAATTGATGGTTCGTCAATCATCATTTGAGTCGGGCTCATGGGCTAGGAAGGCTGGGCTGAGCCAAGCCTAAACAAAACTGGGCATGGATACTTGTCCCAACCCTAACTTGGTCTCGGGTTGGTCCATGCTTTTTGAGCTGGGTTTCGGGGTGTGTTGTGCCGGCCCAACCCAAAGATCATCCCTAATAGTAACCGATAGATGAAGGATCCATACTCCACCTTGTTGTAGTAAATGCCTAGCCCAACCCAATTCCCGTCCCTGATAGTAACAGATAGATGAAGGAGCCATCCTCCACCTTGTTATGGTAAACACAACAATCGTATGGGCTCCCGTTGAACCCTTGATCAACTGTGAAGCTATCAAACTTCTTGTACCATTTCCTAGGAGACTGCTTAAGCCCATACAAGGACTTCCTCAATCTACACACATGGTCTTCTTTGTCTGAGATGCGAACCCCTTTGGTTGTCTCATGAGAATGACTTCTTTGAGTTCACCATGCAATAGAGCTATTGTCACATCTAACTGCTACAGTTCCAAGTCTCGATGTGCTACAAGAGCTCGTAGCACCCTGATGGATGTATGTCTTACAACAAAAGAGTATCTCATTGTAATCCACACCTTCCTTTTGACTGTAATACTTCGCAACTAGGCATGCCTTATATCTGATGCCTTCACTGTCTGAGATTCTTGTCTTTTTCTTGAATACTCATTTGCATCCATTGACCTTCCTTCCCTTTGACAACTTGACAAGCTCCTACTTCTGATTCTTGTGAAGAGTCTCCGTCTCCTCACCCATAGCAGAAATCCACTGTCCATATTCTACCCCTACTATAGCATTGATGAACCCCCATTTCATCACCTTTATTCTATCATTTTGGCCTTAAAAACTCCAGCAAATGCATGTAAATGGCATCAATTTATCCATAATAGCAGTCATTATTTATTGTGCTTATTGTACATAAAATAAGGTTTTTAATGTTAAAAGAATAAAGAGAAGAAAGGAAAAAGGAATAAAATATTGCAAATATTTTGTGACCCTAACCCCAAGACCAAGGCCAAAATGGAATTGGTTGACAAGGAATAAAGTAGTGGGAGATAAGGGCCAATAATATAATAAATACCTCATTTATTTATTCATTCATATATGCATTTTGATGCCTATTTTATATTTAATTATTTATTCATTAAATAAAAATATTTTGTACATGAAATTGTAGATAATAATGTAAATAAAAATACCAAATTGAGTTTGTACAAAAATAATACATAATGTACATTTTATACACAGAATAAAAAAGCCAAAATCTCAACTTGACAGACCCATATCTTGCAAATAAAAACTTAAAATCCACCAAAATCACCTTTAATTGTATATAACTTTTCAAGAGCTATTTAATAAATTTGGTTTCATAATTTTTGGAGTTCATCTATGAAAGTTAGGTTTTTGTCCTTCATTGTATAGTCTGCCCGATTAAAATATTCATTTTATTCATAATTCATTATTTTTACAAACTTATATTTTTAAAAAATTTTAAATAATATATATAATACATGTACATATTGAAATTAAAATAAAACCAAAAAGAATTCATAAAATAAAATAAGTCTATGGAATACATAGACCAAGAATACATATATTACGTATGTATAGAAATAAAAAGGAAATTCATTCTTTAATAATTTTATTCTTTCATATTTTTACAATATTATAAACATTACATATAATTTATTAAAAATACAAATCCAAAATAAAATCCAATAAAATTCATTAAATAAATAAAATATATATAAAATATAGGTAAAATACCTATAAGTATACCTACATACTACATACACCTATTTATTTAAATATGTAAATAAACTCATAAAAATTAAATAAAATATATTTACACTCATAAAAATAAGTTATAAATATATAAAATAATAGAATAAAATAATAAAATAAAATAGACAAAATAAAAATAAAGTTGTACAAAATACATGTAAATAAACTTATAAATACACCATTAAAATAAACTCGAAATAAAATACATCGAAAAAATAAATAAAAATTATAAATAAATACTACATAAAATAACAAACATTTATTATTTTATACTCGAAAAATAATAAAATCATTACTATATTAGATTAATTATTTTCAAATAAAGCCCCCTATTTTGTCCTGTAGTGTCCTACATGGAGCAATCAGGGGCGGCGGACCGTTGACCTCTGGTTAACTGTCCCATCCGCGTCTTAAACCTGCCAAACCTGGCTAATCCCCGATTTTCTGGCATTTTTCGCGGACGTCTCGTCCACCGATTGCAATCGATTCCTTCACAAGATATGTCCGCCATTCATTGTACAATCACGCCAACTCATTAGATCACTTGTAAATACATTAGATCAATCCATAATCACCGATCAATAAGGATGCCCATGGATTTTATAAATAAGTACATCCTCTTCCTTGGTCGAATTTGGCCAACTTTACTTCCCCCAAACGCATTGAATATGGTCCTGGACGAGCCCTTCTGACAGGAGGCGCTCCCTAGCACCGTGAATCGGCCGGAGGAGGAAGAGATTTTGTCACAGCGGAGCTCTGGCGTCCGTCCTGCTCCCTGGAGGCCCCCAGGTATAAGAGTTGTTCCTTTGCGTTATTTAGGTAGCTTTTCATTTCTACATTTCATTCCTGTCATTTATTTCGCTTTTATATCAGTAGAATAGCCTAGTTTAGCTCAATCGAAGTTCGCTGGAGCTCGGCTCCGGCGACCTCTCCATAGTGCTTCTGACAGTTTCCGATGGTCATTCCGCTTCCATTTCACTCCTCATCACCTTCTCCATCTCTCGACCACCTTTGTTCAACCGGAGACCCTCTGTCTTCGCGAATCGGAGCTCAACCTCCGTCGTTCGTCGGAGCTCCTCCACCTCGCCCCACCTTGCATCTCAGCTTCAAAACCCAGGGTCGAGGAGAAAGCCCTCGAGCCCCTTGTTCTTCCTGTGCAGGTACCACGTTGAAATGAGCCCTCTGGGACTCGATTGAATCCAGGAAGAGGTTCCTGGAGGTCCAAACCTTCTCCGACTTCGCCTGAACGCCTCAGACCTCCAGGAGCCAAGTGAAGATCGTCGTTCGACGCGGAGACCTTCCAGCAACGTGAGGAGCATCTTGGATGCGACGGAGAAGCCCGGAGGAGCTCGCGATTCAAGATCGAAGCTCGCTTCGCGCGAGCTTCTTCCCTGTTCTTCCAGGCGGCTCCATAGCCGTCCGATCATGATGAAGTCCCCAGTTCGAAGCACAGCCGACCGATGGAGCGATGCACGACCGTCAGATCAGTTCAACTGATCTAATCTCAAGCGTCCATCAGTGAACCGGTACTAGTCGTGGGATGAGCGACACGTGGATAAGTGGAATCATCATCACCGTCCAGCATCGCGCATGTGGGGGTAATTTACACTGAGCCCCCTCGCATTTTTTGTATTTAATATTAATCTTGTAAATTAAATATAACATTGTAAATAATTAGGTTATTTTGCAATGAGACCCCTGTACTTTATAGAATTGCATTTTGGTCCCTGCCTATCTCACGTGCAGTCCCACGTGAGGCGTGTGAAATTTACAACTAGGCCCTGGCGATTTTTGTATATTATGAAATAGTTCAAAAACATTAAATAAATGTTTATTTCAGTTGGCTAAATTGCACTGTTCCCCCTGACATTTATTTTTATTGCATTTATGCCCCTACTAGGCTGATTTATTTTTACTTACTTCATGTATTTATTAAAAATGCCTAGCTAGCTCCTAAAAATTCACAAAAATTATGGTAGATGCCTTGTACCTTGTAGATGCACGCTGTATTTTTGTTTGGTTTTTTGAGCATTTTATCCATTTATTAAATATGAAAAAAGAGCTAATTTTGTACTGTTTAAATGAGAAAATACAAAAAAACTATATATGATATATTTATATATTTATTGAGTCCAGAAAGTGAAAAACCCTAAAAACAAGAAAAAGAAAAATAAAAAATTAGAGAACTTCAAAATTAAACAAAAAATATAAAAATGCCATAAAAATGTCAAAAATATATTTTCCTATGCTATAATTATCTAGATATTATTATTTATGTATTAAAATTAATTTGGGTAATTTTTGGATTTATTTTATATTTTTAGAACCCAAATTAGTGTCGGCCTATTCAATTAGTCCAAATTAGGGACATTTTTAGAATTACCAATACATAAAAATTAGAAATATTTCAGAAAAATAATAAATATATATATATAATATCTAATATATTTTGAGTATTTATAAAAATATGTATATATATCCATATATTATATTTCTCTATCTTCTTATATATATATATATATCTTTATATGTATATGTATATATGTATATATCTATATTATATGAATAATATAAAAAAGATAATATAAAATATAAAATACAAAAACAAAATAAAAATTATAAAAACAAAAATAAAATAAAAAATATAAAACCCACAAAAATAGGATTCATTCAAGGATGAACTGTTTGGATGTACATGAACACCATAGGCTACCCAATTTTTATTGCTCTCTGTGGTTCGACCTCTACATTCTTATACACTATGCATTTTATGGTAGAGTTAATAAATGTTAATTCATAGTTTTGGGACTTAATTGGTTTATTCTTTGATGTGGGTTAATTTCTGATCAACCAGCATTTTGTGAGCGGTCGCCTCAGCGACACTATCGTCCTCGCCTTGTGTGCGGGGCATATTTTGACCCTCGCAAAATGCTCGTTATCAGATGGAGCCGTTGTCGGGGAGCAATGAGCGTAGCCTATTATATTTTATCATTCTTGTTTGAAAACTCATTTATTTATTATTTATTTTGTGAATAGTTGTTTATTTTCAATTGTTCAACCACACATGATTCAATTATTGTTTTATTTATTTATTGTGATCAGTTACTTCATGCTTTAGTTCATCGATTGAGCTTGTACTAATTCTTTCTCTTTGTGACTTTGTTGCGAGGGCCCGCCATGCGAGGATGACTTCTTAGGAAGCCAAGATAGCCGAGCTTGGAGGAGGTTGGTCTTCACTTCATGACCAGCTGGAGAGAGCACCAAGGATGCAAGGAGATGAGAATTAGATAGGCCTTGAGCAATTAGGATCATTTTTGTAATTTATTGTGTGAGAGAGAAATTTTGGCATGTAATATAACTTGGACTCTACTCTTCACAATGAGGTCCAGTGCTCGAGTGTTTGTTCACCTGGGGGCCTCGTCGCGGCTTTCTCGTGTTTTTCCGCCTTATTTTCTTTGTTTCCCGCTGTTTTGAGTTTTCCGCCTTTCTTTATTTTGTATTGTGTGCATGGAGCCCCTAGACATAGGCTTGCTTGATCGAGTAGACTAGGTCCAAACACCCTAATAATCTTGCATGTACCTATAGTATGATTTGGACTTAGATCAAACTCTAAACAGTCGCCTCATCACCTTCGAGCCAACGTGCCGCGAGCTCTCCCTGCCAAGCTCTTCTCTTGAACTCGATGTGTCGAGAGGAGGAGGGGTGAGCCTAGACCGGACTCCTGGATTGAAGGGCGGTGACCGACTTGTGGTTCTTCACGCTAATAGCAACTAATGTTTAGGACGATTTTGTCGCTTGGATACCGCCATGTAGATAGGTTTAAAAATTCTATTTTGCATACTGCATGGAGAGAGCTGGGATGCACTGTAAGTCTTCTAACTCATCATGCATCATTCATTTCAATGGTGAGATTTCCATCATGGAACCACTTGCACGGCTTTTCCGCTATCTCCCTCTGATTTTGAGCACGTAGGATTTAAATGAAAAATCTACAAAAACATTAGGCGATGGTATGAAAACAGCCTCAAACAAAGTGAAAACCTAAAAACTAAAAAAAGGGGACTGCTAAATAAACTTTGACCTTAATTAAAATCTGTAATGAACTATCATTATAATGGGTTCATAAAGCCCTCATTGTTTTCAGGTACCTTCGGAGGGGGACCAAAACCCTACTCCCATGAGCGAGGCACATCCCATAAGGAATAGAGCCAAAAATCCAGTCTGCAACTGCCTTGTGTATCGCCTGGATTTCCGAAGTAATGGCGCTTCTATCGTACATGACCGAGTAGGGCCTTGTCAGCGATGGTGTTCCCGCCTTGTGTGGAACATCGACATGGTCTGAAGTACTGATCATAGGCCATGCCTTCATGGGGGTGCCTGTCTCATCGGTTTGCGTCTGAGTAGGTTCTTGTACGCTCACGGGTGATTCCGCTGCAAGCGAGAACCGAAGTATTGGTTTCGCCTATCGGCTTCCTCTCTCTATTTCTTTGGCTGAGTAAGAATCCAGGAAGGGTTACAAGGTCCTCAAAAAGTACAGACTACAGGTTACAAAGGAGGAGGACAAGTACAAGATTCTTTTCTGGCAGTACTCTCTCTCCTATAGGGTTAGCGTGCTAAGGACTTGTTAAAATATTTGCCTGAAAGAACAACTCTAAAACCGAAAAAGATAATAAATAGCCGAACCTTCACAGCTTCACATGGCGTGAGTTGGTGAACCCAATTTTGTATTGTGTTTGTATGGATCTAGATTAGGGTTCAAAGATCGAGTCCCGCGCCTTCGAGCAAATTTTGTTGTTCTCCTTTGACCCCCCACTCAGCCGAGCCTTTCTACTGTTTTGCACTCCTTTTTATTCCTCATTGACCATCGTATCCTTCTTCCAACATCCAATCCTCTTTTGTGCTTCGCGAAGTTGATCCATGGATGGTTTCCGTCGGGACCTCACTGACACCCACATCGATTCCATAGACTCAACTCCGCCAATAAATTCGAGGCGATACCCGAGAACCCGATCCGAACTTTGCGGATCGATGTCCAGACTCCTCGTCTTCTACCTTTCTTGTGACCACCCAATAAGTCGGGATTACTTTTGTCCCACTTTCGTCGTTGTGAATGGAAGTCGATTACAGTCCACATCTTTTTCCGTTCACAACATGCTGGGGTTGACCTGAATTACAGCTTCAATATGACAGCTGAACCATATTGCAAGTGGTCTGATTTGGATTCTCTCATCCTGCAGATAGAAGACAGACCAAGCCCTGGAGTCTACTCCGGAATTCATTTCGTCAGATTCAGACCCTGACATGGCTCCTCAAGGAAAGGGCAAGGGTCAGCAGCCACCCCAACCAGAAGGACAGTTGCCAGATCAGAATTAGGTTAATGCACAACTGTTGGCATCTATCTAGACCATCCAACAGCAGCTGACAGAGCAGGCCCTAGCACAGACATCTTTTCAGGATATGTTGAATGATGTGATGAACAGAGCCGAGGGAGGAGGAGGCAGAAGAGGAGGTGGAGGCGGAGGTGGAGGTGGTGGTCCACCCATTGATGACGAGCCAGAAGGTGGGAGACCCAAACCTACACTGAAGGAGACGTATAATCCTGGAGACAGCCAGATGACCGAGTGGATCCTCATTCCACCGGTGCACGCTCACTTTGAGATGAAACCCCAGTTCCTTGCTCTTCTTCCAGCGTTCCATGAAAACACCAGTGAAGAACCATACATCCACCTACAGCAGTTCTCACGCATTTGCCGCACCACTCACTATCCCAATGTCCCTTTGGACATTGTCAAGATGATGGCGTTCCCTTGCAGCTTACAAGACAAGGCCCTTTACTGGGTCAACCATCTGGAGAAGGTTGTGATGACCTGGGAGGAACTGAAGTCAGCTTTCCTGCATAAGTTTTACCCTCTCACTCAGCTCAACCAGATGCGAGCCCGAATCAGCAACTTCTCCCAAGGAGCCCACGAGTCCGTACATGAAGCATGGGAGAGATTCACCGATCTGCAGTAGAAATGCCCCCACCATGAGATCCCGAAGACCAGTTTGGTCCAACACTTCTTTGGGGGCCTGAACATCGAGAGCCAAAGGCTCGTTGACGCAGCATGTGGGGGTTCACACTTCAACAAGGATGAAGATGTGGTCTGGCAGATATTCGAAGAAATGGCCGAAGGAGAGGCCACCCTCTCTTCATCAAAAGCATACCAGAAGCAGCCCCAGATCCTCCAGAAACAAGTACACATGGCAGCGTCCCGCAAGGCCGAGAGAGATGAGAGCTCCAACCTCAGTATCATCGGGGGTCATCTCTCGAAAGTTGATATCATTGAGAAGCGATCACAGGACCTTGAAAAACTTGCTGTGATCGAGAAGAGGACACAAAATCTAGACAAGCTTGATCAGATCACCAAGCAACTTGAACTGTTGGTGGGCACCATCAACTCTGTTCAGTCAGCAGCACCATCAGACGCTCCAGCTGAGAGGAAGGACAAGCAACCACCGTTACATTAGCCTCAGCCGAGCCAGCAGCTACCGGCAGTCCAGCACGTGTACTACGTGCAGGCGCCCGACCACGGCCAGCCGTAGCAGCAGATGGTTGTGTACCAACCAGAGTTTGTATCAGGATCAGATCCAGTCTTCCCACCACCACCCCTGATTCAGGAAGTGAACGGGGTATGGAGTAACGAAGCACAGCCGACCCGTCCTATGGGACAACCTCAGGGTCAGCTACCTGCCAACCGGTAATACCACCAACCTCAGGGTGTTTGTTTTGGACAGTCCTCATAGCCACCGCAACAGTATCATCAGCCTCCCTAGTATGCAAATCAATGGAGGCAGAATCAGCAATATCAGCAACCGCAATACCGCCACCCACAACCGTTTCATCAGTATGCGGCTGCTTCACCTCAGCAGTACTCACAATATCCTCCTCCCTCTTATCAGCAGCTTCAACTTCCTGCACCACCCCGGCACCACCAACAACAACCTCAGCACCCACACATGCAACAACGGTGTGGTATGCATGTTGAATCCACTGAGGTACCTCCTATGAACCCGACCACGGATTGTCTGTCCCAACTCGTCAAAGGGCTGACAGATATGACCAAGAGTCTCGACGACCTGACCGCCACAAAAACCACTATTCCAGCTCAGGTCGAGGCCAACCCCAATAACTTTAATAAGAAAGAGCAGGTAGAATGTGATGTCCTGTCTGTGTCTGTAGAGTCAGAAAATGATATTATTGCTTGTTCTAATGTTGTCACTCTCAGGAGCGGTAGGGCATTGCCTCCGCCTGCCATCAAGATTGGGGAGAATAAAAAAACAGGTGGACCGTCATCTTCTGCATCAGTTGTGCTAGTTATAGGGGCGGGTGAGGAGGAAGAAGAAGGAGAAGCCATTCCAACCGTCGTGCAGTACCAGCATCCCCAGCCAAAAATACAACAAAATCAGAAAAATCAAAAACAACAAAAAGAAGCTTGCAGCCGAAGCGAAGTCGCGCCAGCCTTGGAGGAGCCGCCAGTAGTAGCCGATCCCTCGCCAGCCGACGGAGCAGATGCTATACTTTTTGCTCGCCCATCAGCACCAGCATGTCAGGATACAGTTTGTACTCCTTTTTGTAGCCTGGATGTATAACATTCTGTGGGCAATAATTTTGATGTAAATAAGAACTCTGTGTTTCCTGCTAGAGATGTACATATTCCTTTTCCTCATGCAATATAAAAATCCAAAAAATTGCAAAACGAAAAAAGGCATTGTATGATCCTGGAGTTGTGGAAATTATAGACAATTTAACCATAGAGATACCATTGATCAAGGCCATGGAATATATGCCCGCAGTAAAAAAGGGTTTGAAGGAGGCATGTACCAACAAGCATCTCCCGGCACATGAGAACAGACGCAGAGATGTAGAAAAGCACGTGCTCTCCATGGACACTGTTGCAGCTATCAGCAACCTCCCACAGAAGAAACAAGACACAGGAGCACCTCTTATCAGTTGCGAGATTTTCGATCAAGTCTTCGAGCGCACTCTCCTCGAAAGTGGGTCTTCCATCAACCTTTTGCTGGCATCAATAACGCAAGAATTTGGGCTGGGCTTGCTCAATCAGACAGGAATGATCCTTCAGTTCGTTGACCGATCCATCAAGCAACCCAAAGATTTGTTGGAAGACGTTGTAGTAAAGGTCCGGGAGATGCGATTCCCTGTTGATTTTGTAGTCCTTGATATGGACTCACCCGCACCTCTTCTCCAGACCCCTATCATCCTTGGTCGACCATTCCTACGTACCTCAGGTGCCGTGGTTGATTACAGGTCTGGCAATATCACTTTTAGCTCGAACAACAAGCAGATCACTATAAACATGATCAGAGAGCCGAACGCCACGACTGATGAGAGCCATGCAGTATCAGAAGCAGACTGTGACTTTGTTGCAGAGATCAGAGACTCATCACTGTCATTGAATGATTCATGGACCCGAGAAATCCTCACTCTTAAGGAGGACTTGGAAAGCACAGTTACCTATGCTCTGATGATTCTTGGGAGACAGATTCTCAGATGCAGGCGCATCTCTTTGATAACGAGAATTCACTCCAGACCGAACACAATGAGCCTAGTGCAGAACCGTTCGGCACCTCACCAGGATCTCAACAGAATGCTGAGGATGGTAGCTCCATCAAAGAAGTACATCATACCACTAGTATAGTGTCTGAAGTGATCAGCAAGTTGAACATATCAAAACCAGAACTCAAGCCACTTCTTGCAGGCCTGAAGTATGCTTTCCTTGTGGGTGAAGAACACATGTATCCAGTCATCATCAGCAGCAGGCTGAACCCAGATCAGGAATCTCGTCTTCTCGAGGTTCTAGAAAAGAACCGCAAGTCACTTGGTTGGTGCATATCAGATCTCCGTGGGATAAATCCAGCATTGTGTTCACACCACATTTATTTGGAAGAAGATGCTAAGCCATCCCGTGAATTCCAAAGAAGGCTGGATCCAAACCTCTGGGACTTCGTCATGAAAGAAATAACGAAATGGTGCGACGCAGGCTTCATTTATCCCATCTCCGATTCAAAATGGGTAAGACCATTGCATGTAGATCCGAAGAAAATCGGGCTTACCGTGGTTACCAATGACAAAGGAGAAGAAATATCCACTCGGGTACCAACATCCTGGAAGGTGTGTGTTGACTGACTACCGCCGTCTTAATGCAGCAACTAAGAAGGACCACTTCCCTTGCCATTCATTGATCAAGTTCTGGAAAGACTAGCAGGCAAGGAGTTCTTCTGCTTTATGGATGGGTATTCCGAGTACAACCAAGTGACAATCGCCCCCGAAGATCAAGAAAAGACTACCTTCACTTGCCCGTTCGTCACCTATGCCTTCAAGAGAATGCCCTTTGGATTATGCAACGCACCTGCAACATTCCAAAGGTGCATGCTAGTTGTTTTCGCCGAGATGGTAGGCAGTTTTCTCGAGGTGTTCATGGACGACTTCTCTGTCTATGGTGATAGCTTCGATTCTTGTCTTGAGCATCTAGACAGAGTGCTTCAGAAATGTCATGAAGTCAATTTGGTACTCTCATGGGAAAAGAGCAACTTCATGGTCACCGAAAGCATTTTGTTGGGTCATGTCGTTTCCAAACGTGGCATGGAAGTCGACCCGGCAAAGGTGGATGTTATTGCCAATCTAGAGCCACCTCAGTCAGTGAAGAATGTAAGGTCATTCCTGGGGCATGTGGGATTTTACAGACGATTCATCAGGGATTTTAGTCGCACTGCCCAACCTTTGACAGAACTTCTATGCAAGGAAACTGAGTTCAATGTAGATCAGCAGGTTCTCCTTGATTTCAATCAGCTGAAGGAGCTTATCACTCAGGCTCCAGTCCTACAGCCGCCGGAATAGTCTCTTCCCTTTGAGATCATGACCGATGCGTCAGACTTTGCAGTCGGGGTTGTTCTTGGACAGAGGAAAGAGAGAGCGCCCTATGCCATTCACTACGCCAGCAGAACGTTAGATGAGGCGCAAAGAAATTACACCATGACAGAGAAAGAGTTGTTGGCTGTGGTTTTTGCCCTCGAGAAGTTCAGATCCTATTTTCTCGGATCCAAAGTCACCATTTTTACAGACCACTCTGCTATCCGATACCTACAGGAGAAGAAGGATGCCAAGCCGAGACTGATTCGATGGATCCTTCTCCTCCAGGAATTTGATTTGGAAATCAAGGACAAGCCTGGAGTTCGGAATGTGGTAGCAGACCATCTCTCTAGAATTGAGCAGCATGAGCCTCCTCTGAACAGTGCACCCATTACAGAAACCTTTCCTGACGAATCAATCTTAGCAGTGGATTCTCTTCCTTAGTATGCTGATATAGTCAATTACCTCGCCTCGGGGGTAATACCATCGGATTGGAAGAAGAATCAAAAGAATAAATTTATGTCGACCATCCGATTCTATCAATGGGAGGATCTTCTTTTATTCAGGGAAGGAGCGGATTGTATTTGGCGCAGGTGCATTCCTCAAGAGGAGCATTATAGTGTCCTCGAGCATTGTCACTCGCTCGAATCTGGTGGACATCACTCTGGAGACCGTACGGCAGCCAAAGTACTTCAGTGTGGCTTCTGGTGGCCCACATTATTTAAGGATGCAGCAGAATTCGTCAAACGATGTATTGACTGTCAGAGATTGAAGGGTACACTCACTGCAAAAGATTCGATGCCCCTAAAAATCATTCAGATAGCAGATGTTTTTGATGCATGGGGCATTGACTTCATGGGACCTTTCCCTAACAGTCAAGGTTTTGAGCACATCCTTCTTACCATCGATTACGTGAGTCGTTGGGTTGAAGCTAATCCCGCCCGAGCCGTCAACAGCCGAACAGTGTGTCAGTTCTTGAAGAAGAACATCATTTCGCGGTTCGAGATACCGAAAATTCTCATATCAGACGGGGGTAGCCATTTTATTAACAAAGATGTCAAGAAATTAACAAAGGAGTACGGCATCGATCATCGCATCGCGTCTCCTTACCACCCTAAGACCAATGGCATGGTAGAATTATCAAACAGAGAAATCAAGACTATCCTGCAGAAACTTGTCAGGCCAAACAGAAAAGACTGGTCCCAACTCTTGGACTCAGTCCTATGGGCTTACCGAACCGCCTACAAGTCTCTCTTGGACATGTCACCCTATCGTCTTGTATATGGGAAGCCGTGTCATCTGCTCGTCGAATTAATTCACAAGTCTTTATGGGCAATTAACATGTGCAATTGGGACTCACGAAAAAGTGGCCAGAAAAGAAAGGATGATCTGAACAGACTCTTGGAGTTCCGAGACTATGCATATGATAACACATCAATGTACAAGGAAAAGGTGAAACATTGGCATGACCGGCACATCAGGCGAAAGACCTTTGAAGTTGGACAGAAGGTGTGGCTATTTGATGCAAAGTTGCGGATATTCCCAGGCAAATTAAAGAGTAAGTGGACAGGGCCATTCCAAGTTCGTGAAGTGCGTGACAATGGAAGTATTGTCGTATCAGAATTGTCTCCTGACGCACAGCCATTCGTCGTCCACGGCCAACTCCTGAAGCCTTACCTCGAACCAAATACATTCTTAGCCGTTGTCGACTCCATTCAGCTCGCGCACCATGATGACATATCCACAACAGTGACCGCATCAGAAGATTCAGACACTGCACCACAAAGACTATTTATCTGATTTTCTTCTTTTTTCCTTTTCTTCTGTTCCTCTTCTATCTTCGTTTTTGTATCAAAAGGTGCTGCCCCTTTTTGTCAGTCTTCTATACTTAGGACACACTTTATCCTAAGTATAGAGGGGTATGCACCTCGAGTTCTTTTATTCTTTGATCCTCTCCATTGTCTCCTCATCCTGTCTATACTTAGGAGTCTCTTACCCTAAGAATAGGGGGAGACAATCTGAGTACGATCTGTGCATTCCCACCCTTGACCCTCCCTGCTTTGTGTACAGTCTGCTATACTTAGGATTATTTGATCCTAAGTATAGGGGGGACGGTCAACTTCTCATTCATTCATTTCTTATTTATGTATTCTTTATACTTGTCTATACTCAGTACGAGTTATGTCTTTTCTTTTCTCTTCGATCTATGAGGACATAGCTTAAGCTAAGTATAGAGGGGTCGTATATACCATGTATATACTATAAGCCATAACTCATACTGGAAAATAAAACATCACCTCAAGCTAAAAAGTAATGTAAAAAGTAGTTCTATAATAATAAAAGATGATTGTGAGCTCCTCATACTCTTTTTGTCTATACTGATTAATAAGTCAGGAAAAGCGCTTTGTGCAAAATGTGCTTTTTGAAAAATCTTTGAAAATCGCTTGAAAAATAGTGTGTACAAGTATTCAAAACTTTGTAAATAGTTTTGTCTTTAAAATTTATTTTCTTTGAATGAAATAAAAATGTGTGAAAAATAGTTTGCAATTGATTGGAAAATTTGGTTGTCAAATTGTTTTGAAAAATCTACCTATACTGTTTTGAAAAACCTTTGCAAAAATCATTTCCAAATGTGTGTACATGTTTGAAAATTATTTTGGACTATAGTTTTCAAAAATCTTTTGAAAATGATTCTCGAATAAGTCTGAGAAGTCTACACAAAAATCTCTCATACAAAAATAAGCAATAATTCCAAATAAAACTTATAAGAGCCTAAACCATGTTGTACATAAATTATAGTTTTTCTTTGTATATACTGATTAATAAATTAGGTTAAATACCTTTGCAGTATGATTTGAAAAATAGTGTGAACTGTTTGGAAAACATGCTGTGAAACGTTTTCAACCTGTGTAAAATTGCTTTGTTTGAAAAAATTTCTTCTCTGTGTGGAATAAAGGATTTGAAAACCTATGTGCAAATGTTTTGAAAAATGTTTGTAAAAACTATTGTGGAAAATGTATATATATAGTGTGTGACAAATATTTGCAAAATAGTTTTACAAATGTGTGTAAATGCTTGCAAAAATTATCGTGTACTATAGTTTGCAAAATTATTTTCAAATAAATTTGAGGGATAAAAGCATCATTACAAATACATGTAAATCGTAAATAAAATACATAAAATTCTTTCTGTGTATAAAGATAACCTGAATAAATTACTTTAATTAAAACCTGTAAAATCTTTAAAAGTCCTTAAATTTTTGTAAAATAATGCGGCACGCCCGTGTAAATAATTGTATGTACTTTTTGTATGTGTCAAGCTTTCTATTTGCAAAAATTCTTTGTGTGAAAAGACTTTGATTTATTAAATTCTTTGTGAAAAATTGCATCATTCTCTGTGCATAGCATTCATATTCTTTTTGAGTGAGCTTGATGATTGAACCAGTCCAATAAAGTCTAAAGTTGGAGCTTGGTTGGACCTTACCGCACCTAACTGCACTGGAACCTTATGGGAACTAGGTTTAAGGTACTTCAGATCTATTCAGACTTAATTCTTTGAGAAATTAGGGTTGGGTTTCATGTCACCTCAACTGACTAACTAGAACTTTTTGAGACACACGCATGACTCTTGTCGGTCGTGACCTAACTTGGACACTTTGCACCTTTCACTTGGCTCAACTCCGTTGGAGTGGTGAGCGGGTTGGATTTGCCAGTCTGAGACGCACACGAGTGGAAACATTCGTCCTCGTCTAGGGAGGGAAGTGCACCCCAACCTGGTTCAGTAGCCATGAGGTCTAACGACAGGAGAGTGTGGGTTGCAATAAAGCTTCAAAAGAGGGATAGTCTACTGGCTCAAGAGAAAAAACTCCTTATGTAAATGCTGTTGTGAATAGTATTTCAAAAAAATGAAAAAAAATGGCCAGGCCTGTACAAAAATAAAATGCCTGCAAAGTATGTACATATGTTGTAAAGCCAATAAGCAAGCTTGAGTTCCAAAGTCAAATATGTGAGCCTGCAGCTGGATGACTCGACTACACTGATCTTGCATCCTAGGATAGGTAGCTATACTGGCTATCGTCCATTCTTCTCTTCACCCCCTCCTCTTGAGCTCGTTGCCACTTGAACTTAGAAGGGAATACCCCGCTCCTCGAGGATGGAGTTGTTGGATTGGGGAATCATTGGGTTGTCATTCTGGAGAAGTCAGTTCCTTTGTCATTTCAGTTGGGGAGAGCCACTATCACTTACACCGTACAAGTCAGCTTCATAGTCATAAGGGTTTGCGTATGATGTAGGCTAGTTCTGACCAGGCTATTGAGGTAGGTTGAACCGAGTTTTGTGACTCTCGAAGGCTGTTGTGTTTTAAAGCTGGTTCCCAACTAGGTTCTACACACATCCACACCCAAGGTCTAACAGAAGCTCCAAATTCTGATTTTGTAAGGACATATATTGCACTGAAAGCAACCCTATTCACTCTATCCTTTTTCAATTCTCTTTTTCTTTTCTTCTTATTCTTTATTCTTTTGTACTTATTGCATAAGTATTTGCTAGGGACTAGCAAAGGCAAGTATAGGGGGGTGATGAACCTCAATTTCATCACTTTTATTCTATCATTTTGGCCTTAAAAACCCCAGCAAATGCATGTAAATGGCATCAATTTATCCATAATAGCATTCATTATTTATTGTGCATATTGTTTAATGCCAAAATTATAGAATAAAGAGAAGAAAAGAAAAAGGAATAAAATATTGCAAATATTTTATGACCCTAACCCCGAGACCAAGGCCAGAATAGAATTGGTCGACAAGGAATAAAGTAGGGGGAGATAAGGGCCAATAGTACAATAAATATCTCATTTATTTATTCATCCATATATGCATTTTTTGATGCCTATTTTTTATTTAATTATTTATTCATTAAATAAAAATATTTTGTACATGAAAGTTGTAGATAATAATGTAAATAAAAATACCAAATTGAGTTTGTACAAAAATGATACACAGTGTACATTTTATACACAGAATAAAAACCCAAAATCTCAACTTCACAGACCCATATCTTGCAAATACAAACTCAAAATCCACCAAAATCACCTTTAATTGTATATAACTTTTCAAGAGCTATTTAATAAAATTGGTTTCATAATATTTGGAGTTCATCTATGAAAGTTAGGTTTTTGGCCTTCATTGTACAGTCTACCCGATTAAAATATTCATTTTATTCATTATTCATTATTTTTACAAACTTATATTTTTAGAATTTTGTAAATAATATATATAATACTCGTACATATTGAAATTAAAATAAAACAAAAAAGAATTCATAAAATAAAATAAGTCTATGGAATACATAGACCAAGAATACCTACATTACCTATGTACAGAAATAAAAAGGAAATTCATTCTTTAATAATTTTATTCATTCATATTTTTACAATATTGTAAACATTACATATAATTTACTAAAAATACAAATCTGAAATAAAATCCAATAAAATTCATTAAATAAATAAAAAATATATAAAATATAGGTAAAATACCTATAAGTATACCTACATACTACATACACCTATTTATTTAAATATGTAAATAAACTCATAAAAATTAAATAAAAATATATTTACACTCACAAAAATAAGTTATAAATATATAAAATAATAGAATAAAATAATAAAATAAAATAAACAAAATAAAAATAAAGTTGTACAAAATACATGTAAATATACTTATAAATACACCAATAAAATAAACTCATAATAAAATACATCAAAAAATAAATAAAAATTATAAATAAATACTACATTAAATAACAAACATTTTTTATTTTATACTCGAAAAATAATAAAATCATTTACTATATTATATTAATTATTTTCAAATAAAGCCCCCTATTTTGTCTTGTAGCGTCCTACGTGGATCAATCAGGGGCGGTGGACCGTTGACCTCTGGTCAACTGTCCCATCCGCGTCTCAAACCCGCCAAACCTGACTAATCCCCGATTTTCTGGCATTTTTCGCGGACGTCTCGTCCACCGATTACAATCGATTCCTTCACAAGATATGTCCGCCATTCATTGTACAATCACGCCAACTCATTAGATCACTTGTAATGACATTAGATCAATCCATAATCACTGGTCAATAAGGATGCCCAGGGATATTTATAAATAAGTACCTCCTCTTCCTTGGTCGAATTTGGCCAACTTTACTTCCCCCAAACGCATTGAATCTGGTCATGGACGAGCCCTTATGACAGGAGGCGCTCCCTAGCATCGTGAATCGACCGGAGGAGGAAGAGATTTTGTCGCGGCGGAGCTCCGACGTCCGTCCTGCTCCCTGGAGGCCCCCAGGTATAAGAGTTATTCCTTTACGTTATTTAGGTAGCTTTTCGTTTCTACATTTCATTCCTGTCATTTATTTCGCCTTTAGATCAGTAGAATAGCCTAGTTTAGCTCAATCAAAGTTCGCCGGAGCTCGGCTCCGGCGACCTCTCCATAGTGCTTCCGATAGTTTCCCATCGCCATTCCGCTTCCATTTCACTCCTCATTGCCTTCACCATCTCTCGACCACCATTGTTCAACCGGAGACCCTCTGTCTTCGCGAATCGGAGCTCCACCTCCGTCGTTTGTCGGAGCTCCTCCGCCTCGCCTCACCTTGCATCTCAGCTTCAAAACCCAGGGTCGAAGAGAAAGCCCTCGAGCCCCTTGTTCTTCCTGTGCAGGTACCACGTTGAAACGAGCCCTCTGGGACTCGATTGAATCCGGGAAGAGAATCCTGGAGGTCCAAACCTTCTCCGACTTCGCCTGAACGCCTCAGACCTCCAAGAGCCAAGTGAAGGCCGTCGTTCGACGCGGGGACCTTCCAGCAACGTGAGGAGCATCTCGGATGCGACGGAGAAGCCCGTAGGAGCCCGCGATTCAAGATCGAAGCTCGCTTCGCACGAGCTTCTTCCTTGTTCTTCCAGGCGGCTCCATAGCCGTCCGATCATGATGAAGTCCCCAATTCGAAGCACAGTCGTCCGATGGAGCAATGCACGACCATCAGATCAGCTCAGCTGATCTAATCTCAAGCGTCCATCAGCGAACCGGTACCAGCCGTGGGATGAGCGACACGTGGATAAGTGGAATCATCATCACCGTCCATCATCGCGCACGTGGGGGTAATTTACACTGAGCCCCTCGCATTGTTTGTATTTAATATTTAATCTTGTAAATTAAATATAACGTTGTAAATAATTAGGTTATTTTGCAATGAGACCCCTGTACTTTATAGAATTACATTTTGGTCCCTGCCTGTCTCACGTGCAGTCCCACGTGAGGCGCGTGAAATTTGCAACTAGGCCTTGGCGGTTTTTGTATATTGTGAAATAGTTCAAAAACATTAAATAAATATTTATTTCAGTTGGCTAAATTGCGCCGTTCCCCCTGACATTCATTTTTATTGCATTTATGCCCCTGCCAGGCTGATTTATTTTTACTTGCTTCATGTATTTATTAAAAATGCCTAGCTAGCTCCTAAAAATTCACAAAAATTATGGTAGATGCCTTGTACCTTGAAGATGCACGTTGTATTAGATGCACGCTATATTTTTGTTTGGTATTTTGAGCATTTTATCCATTTATTAAAAATGAAAAAGGAGATAATTTTGCACTGTTTGAATGAGAAAATACAAAAAAATTATAAAATGTTTCTTGGAAATTATAAAAAAAATTATATATGATATATTTATATATTTAATGAGTTCAGAAAGGGAAAAACTCTAAAAACAAGAAAAAGAAAAATAAAAAAATTAGAAAACTTCAAAAATAAATAAAAAAAATAAAAAAATGCCACAAAAATGTCAAAAATATATTTTCCTATGCTATAATTATCTAGATATTATTATTTATATATTAAAATTAATTTGGGTAATTTTTGGATTTATTTTATATTTTTAGAACCCAAATTAGTGTCGGCCTATTTAATTAGTCAATATTAGGGACATTTTTGGAATTACCAATACATAAAAATTAGAAATATTTCAAAAAAGTAACATATATATATACATATATAATATCTAATATATATATTGAGTATTTATAAAAATATGTATATATATCCATATATTATATTTCTCTCTCTTCTTATATATATATATATATATCTTTATATGTATATGTATATATATCTATATTATATGAATAATATAAAAAAAGAAAACAAAAAAATATAAAATACAAAAACAAAATAAAAATTATAAAAACAAAAATAAAATAAAATAATATAAACCCCCAAAAAACCCGCAAAAATAGGATTCATTCAAGGATGTCCTGGATGTACATGAACATCATAGGCTACCCAATTTTTATTGCTCTTTGTGGTTCGACCTGTACATGCTTATACACTATGCATTTTATGGTAGAGTTAATAAATGTTAATTCACAGTTTTGGGACTTAATTGGTTTATTCTTTGATGTGGGTTAATTTCTGATCAACCTGCGTTTTGTGAGCGGTCGCCTCAGCGACACTATCGTCCTCGCCTTGTGTACGGGGCGTATATTAACCCTCGCAAAATGCTCATTATCAAGCATCCCTATAAGTGAAGGGCTTTAGAGGCTCTACCTCCTCTGCAACCTGTAGTGCAAATCCAACCATGCTTTCAAATCTGTATCTCTACGACGGATGTATCTCTCCATGGGTTCGATCACTGGCAATACTTGATAGCCTCTCCTCTGGTTGCTCAGCTTTAGGATATTCAACAACAACCCGATCAGGAGTGATGTGATCAATTATGTTATCACTACTTGGTGTCAGTTCGAACTCTACCTATTCATACACATCACCACTTATCCCTGCATCAACAAACTCGCTACTCAAGTGAAGCATGGAATTCTCATCAAATGTAACATTCCTGCTAACAATAATACTATGCTTAGATTGGGACCAGATTCTGTATCCTTTTACTTCTGCAACATACCTTGTAAACACCCCTTTCTTCACCCTTGGCTCTAATTTTACTTCACTAACATGATAATATGTAGCACAACCAAAGACTCGTAAATTATAATAATAGGCATGATTACCATACCATACCTCTATGGATGTTTTACAGTCAATAATGGATTCACTAAGCAACAAGTTGTATTTACAATTTCTGCCCAGAACGCTCTACCAAGTCTAGCATTAGAGAGCATGCACCTTGCTCTCTCTAGCAACATCCTGTTTATTGTTCTGTAACTTCGTTCTATTGTGGCATATCTCTGATGGTGAGGTGTCTTGCAATACCCTCCTCCTTGCAGGACTCATTGAACTTTGACAAACACAACTCTAGACCGCTATCTATACAAAGATTCTTCACCTTCTTAGAAGTCTAGTTCTCCACTAATATCTTCAACTGCCTACAGGTCTGAAATGCCTCGCTCTTGTGCTTCATCATGTACATCCAAACCATCTTAGAGTAATTATCAATAATATATAGGAAATACCTGACATCTCCCAAAGATTTGACTTGTGAAGGGCCCCAACAATATGCATAGTGTAGTCAAGTGTCTCCTTCCTGCGAGCAACTTTGCTAAATTACTTCCTGTGTTGTTTCCCGAACATGTAATGCTCACCAAATTCCAGTTTGGATCACTTGAGATCCCTGATGAGACCCTTCTAACTGAGTATATTCACCCCCATCTAGCTCATGTGCCCAGCCGCACATGCTGGAATTATGAACCTAATTTCACATATTGTGATGCCACTGCAACATACCTCGTAGTTGTAGAACCCTACATGAAGTACATGGTCTTTTTCTTGTTGCCTTGATGACATGCATTGCGCCTATGGAAACCTGCATAACTCCACCTTCAATGTCATACCTATATCCATCAGAGTCCAAGACTCCAAGGGATATTAGGTTCTTTCTCAGATTCGAAACATGGTGTAGTTCTGCCATCATCCTCACAACTCCATCATGCATCTTGATCTCCACAAAGCCGATCCCTATAATCTTGCATGCTACATCATTCCTCATGACAACATGTCTACCATCTATCTTCTCATAGGTGCAAAACCAATCTTCACTGGGAGTCCTATGGTAAAGAATAGTTTGAATCAAGAATCCATGTGTTATTTGTCATCTTTTGATATGTGACAGTAAGAACCAGATCATCCTTAGAGTCTATGCCTCCTTGAGCCACAACAATAACCGTGCCATTCCCTTTTTTTAGGTAGTCTTTCTTCCAATGTTCGAGTTCCTTGTTGTAATTACAGATGTCATTAGAATTGTAATTCTTTGACTTGGACTTCTACCTTTCCTTCTTCTTGGTGAAAATTTGCATGAATCTTTTCATGAGTCTTAAACAAACCTTCATCATTAGAGTCCTGCCTCCCTATAGCCATATGCTAAAGTTCATGTGTACGCAGATCACAAACTTCCTTTAAGGTTATATATAGATTCTCTTCCCATACTAAACGATTGAACAAAGTTCTCACATGAAAGCGGAAGAAAAATCAGCAAAATCAATGCCACATCCTCATCTTCAATCTTAACCTCTACGCTTCTTAAATACATCAACAATGTGTTTAAGTGATATAGATGTTCTTTAAGAGATGTACTGATGACTGCATTTCATCATCTTTATTCATTTATTTTAGCTTAAAATCCCTTACAAAACACTTGTATATATTAATAAATCCATATTCTTACTAACCTGCATCTGTGTGTAAATATTGTATATTTATTATTATTTTAACCTAAAATAAATAAATAATGAAATAAAGGAAAAATAAAGAAAATAAAAGACTGTATATATGTAATAGATATAGGATGACCTGAACCCCGAGAGAACGTCAAGACTTGACCTGATCGACCAGGAATAAAGTAGGGGGAGATAGGGTCTTTAATCAGAAAATTCAAAAAAATATTTTGTAAATACTATTCATTCTTAATTTTGAATTTATTTTGTGTATATTTATACAAAACTTATAATATTTGTTATATATAAATTGACCTCAAATTAAATAATTTTCTTAATGGAAGTTGTAAATTAAAATATTTTCTAAATAATAAAATAATTGCAAAATAAAATCATGTACATAATAAAAGTAACCATATTCGGAAAAGCCGTAAAGAGATAATTGAAAAGACCGATTCCGGCTCTATATGAACTCGAATTGAATCAAACTCACTTCCATCATATTCTAAATTAAATTATCTTTAAAATGGCAATGGTTTCATAATTTTAGGAGTTACGGCTTGAAAGAAGGTTTTCTAAGGTGCTTTTTACAATTTTACCATTTATTTATTGTATATATTTATCCATATTTATTTTTATACATAATGAATTTGTAAATAATTATAAATATTTTTTAATAATTATTCAAAATAAAAATAAAAAATTCATAAAACACAAAATAACATAATTTCCTTATTTAACTATGTATATAATGTACCATATGTATATATTATATGTATATAATTAATTTCCTTAAATACCCACCAAAAAAAATTAAATAACTAACATTTATTATTTAAATTAATAAAATGACGAAAATAATTTATTTATTTATTTATGTAAATAATATACCATATGTATATAATTCAATTAATTCCTTAATTAACCCACCATTAAGGTAGCTTATTAAGTTATTGGTATTTATTATTATTTTATTTAATATATAATTTAGAAAATTATTTTATTTATTATAATTCATTTAATTTCACCATTAACATCTTTCCTTTTTCCCTCTCCATTAATTCATTTTTTGAAATTCAAATTCTTTTTTTATTTATTTGGCTCCTCCTCCCTCATTCCAACTTGATCAATCTTTTGGTGAGAGGAGCCTAATCTCCGAGAGCAATCTTGTGGTAGAAAGGTGCCCCGCCTTCGAGCCGTCTGGTGACAACGAATCGATCCTCGTCGATGCCATCACGACGTTCATCCGCTCCGATGATGAGATCCATTTTATTTCTCGTCTTTCATCTAGGTTAATCGTAGTGTAATTTTTAGTTTTAATTTCATAGTCAAAATTTTTTAGATCTATAATCACAGTTAATCGTCCTACGTGTTCAATTTGATTCCGATCCGATCTCACCACCTTAATCTTAATTCCTACACGTTCATGGTCTACCTCACACGATCTATCACCTTCAGTCACGTACGATGGTCGGGGAGACTCGGTTCTCTTCCATCATAACTGCCAGAATTGTTTTCATTCACATTCTCTATTTTTTTATTTGGAACCGAGCCGCCGTGCTCTAGTCATTATTTTTATTTTATTGCAGGCATACGAGAAAAGAGGAAAAGAAAAAAATTCACTGGTTGTTCTTTACAAAAAAAAATTACAAAAAAATAAAGTGAGGATGACAGCCCTATCGCTTTGTCCAGCGAGCCACCGCCGCCGACCAATGCTTGAGGAATAGCAATCAAGGTCCACCGCCATCACCCCCTTCCGTTTAAAGGAAACCCATCCACCGTCCGCCCTCTAGCTCGACCGCATCTGGAGCCACCCTTCACCATTGACCGCCTGCTGCCTTCCACTTGAGGAAGTCCCTCTATCAAACAACATCGCATCTGGAGCCTCATTCCAGATCCACTCCATCGCCTGGAAGCAGTGCGAACCGTCGCCATCTGGAACCACTCATCGTCACCCAGCTCCACCAGTCGCCTGGAGCACCATCGTAGTCGTCGCGCCTACGTAAGAACATGCCTTTGCCTCTTACCCTGACTACTTGGAGGCATCCACCACGTCACCACTGAGGAATCTCCATCGCTACCTCGCAACACATCTCAGTCGCCGCTCCTAGAGTAGAGCTCCACCTCCGTGAATTGTCATCGCCACCATCCAACCGCCATAAGCACCATCGCAGCACCATCTGTCGACGATCCCCGCCTGGAGCAACCGAGGTCCACCGCCACCACCACCTTCCGTCCGAAGGAAACCCATCCACCGTCAGTCCCACCACCATCTTCAGTTATTACTCGTGATCTTGGATGAGAAGAAGAAAGGGGACGACACCCCCTTCTCCTTTTGCTTGGGAAAGAAGGAATAGGAATAAGAGCCCGCCACATGTAGAAGTTAAGGGTGCGTTTGGTTGGTGGGTTAAGGCGGGTTAAACTGGTAGAGGGTAACCCGTTTTTGAGTTTTAGTGTTTGGATAGAGGGTTAAACTGGGGGTGGGTTAGAAGTGGGTTTGTTGTGATATGATTGTATTGGAATTTGAAAAAGTGAGTAGTTATTGTGATGTGATTGTATTGAAGTTTGAAAATGTGAGTAGAAGTGTAGTAGTTTATATTTTTTATATGATATGATGGTATAATATATTATTTTTTGATAGGATTGATGATGTAAAATTTATTTATTTAATTTTTTAAAAGAGGAATAAAGTGGGGCCCACATGAGAGAGAAGGAGGGTGGGTTAAGGGGGGTAAACTCCCCAAACCCACCGGTAACCCGGTAGCCAAACGCTACCTAAGTCATTTTTTGGGGGCAAATTGCAACTTCGCCCCAGGATTTCTGAAAACTGCAATAAAGTCCCTGCCTCCAGATTCATCATGTGCACTACACAATTTTGTGGGTAATTTCCGAATTTTACCCCTGTAGTTATTTTTGTTACATTTTAATGCAAAAACTTTGAAAAAATACATCCAGTCCCTATCTTTCAGATATTTATTTTGCATGTTTTTCTTGTTAAAATAATTATTTTATTGCTCAATAAATTCTCCACAAATCATATTAAGTTCCTATTACTTGTCTCTTCATTATGCAATTTTCTCGTTGCATTTTATTTACATTTGCTATTATTAAAAATAAAAAACAAAGCATTCTTCATTGTTTGAAATTGGAAGATTCATAAAAATTCAAATACTGCATCAAAAAACTTAAAAAAATCAGAATAGTTTTCTTTTTATGATTTTATTTCCTATGCAAAATTCACGTATTAAATATTTTTAAAACCAAAAAGTGCAAAGTACTAAAAATCTTATAAAAAGCAAAGAAAATTGTAAAAAATTCCAAAAACTGTGATTTCACTTCTTTTTGTAGATAATTTTCTATAGTTTTTAGAAAAAATAAATTCAGTAATTTTTTTATTTTGTTTGATATTTTTAAATTGAAAAATATTCATGTCTGTTCACTGTTTGATTTTATCCTATTTTTATTCATTTTAAAATCTTAAAAATTCAAAAAATCATCCAAAAATCACTAAAAATAGTAAAGATATATTAAAACAAAAATTTCTTTTGACATTCTGATCCGTTTGACTATATTTAAAAAATAAAAAAGACCTCCTTGATTTTTGTATATAAATTTTCTTTGGAAATTATTTTCTTAAAAAATAAAAAAATTACTAAACTAAAAACCACTAAACATTTAAAAAAATATAAAAAATTACAAAATAAAAAACAATAAAAAATAAAATTTTAAAAACCAAGGATAGTGTGCATTGAGATTCCTTATTCTTTTCGTTGATTTTTCAATAATTAGAATAACCCTCGAGATTTTGTAGCCTTCCTGAGTTCGATCATGTTGCTATACATGTAAATTAAATAGCAAAATTCTCTTGCTACATTTTTTAGCTTGAGAATCAAAATAATTTTTTTGTTGACACTTGATTGGGTTGCGACGACACTTGTATAATACATCATAAAATAAAACCTCAAAAATATCGCATCCAACATGCACCTTCCTGCATGAGCAGAGATAATATACGTTTCTTCATGAACAACTTGTTCTTTAGAGACTTCTCATGTACAAACTTTCGAATCTCAATCACAGATTGGCTGTTGTTTTCTCATCAACGATTTCCGTGATGATCTCATCTGCCGAGCACAACGTAATAGTCAAGTGCGTCGTCTCTTCCTACACCATCAACTTAAGGGATTTGAGCACCTTCGCCCTCCCCTGGTCCAACGATGCCCATATGCCCTGTTACTTCAGAAGGACATACATCTTGATCTACCATAAACCGAATAGAATCCTCTTTATGAACTTCTTGATCTTCAGATTGTGTGATGTCATTGTGCTTGATGATCCTGATAGAACCCGACACTCTAATACCAATTTGTTATGAACCACAGAAGCAAACACACACAAACAAGATCACTCAAGCAAGACTCAAACACACAGATTTACACGATTCATTGTAATTGAGCTATGTCCTTGGGTAGCAACTATCTGTTTTCACTATGTGGAGAAAGAAGAAACTATATAGATGCATAGAGCTCTAACCCTAGAGTAGAAAGAAGAAACTATGTAGGTTACAATGAGACCCCCGTCGTGTTGGGGTATGATACACCAGGAAGGGGTGCATATGTCGATTCTTTCAGCTGGAGATGGTTAGGATTCAAGTCATATCAACAAAATGCATGAGTTCTAATCATGGTGATAGCATGTTATTGGACGATGATTCCACTTGTGGTGTCAAATCAATATCATCAGCGATATAATATCTTATTAAACTACTCATAAAAAGTCATATTTGGACTTTTATGAGGTAAATAATAAACAATGAGTTCTATTGAATGTAAAATAGTCAAGAATCCCCAAAACAACATTATTTACGAATATGCATGAATATGTATATCGTGATTAGTTCACATGGGAATGGACATATTGGTTTACTTAAAATGAATCATAATATGAAAATGATTTATTCACATTGATGTGAGTTTCAATAGTATCATTGTAACTATTGTATTGTAGGGTTATTAGGGCATTGGCTTATTGGTCCTCTATTAGTACTTTGGGATTTAAAGGCATAAGAAGGGAGAAATCTTTTTGCCATTCAATCTACAAACAAAATGTTTATTTATATTCCAGTGGATTAGAGTATGCAACGTGCATTATTTATGATAAAGGCCACAATCTCAGAGGCATGTAACATTACGAGTTATTTTCAAAAATGATATTAAAAAATGTTTTTTTACACAAAGGAAACGCTTGTTTTTGATGAACAAGATATTTAGAAATTGTCCATATGTATGATTAAAATCATTGATACAACTACTATCCACAAAAAAGTGTACCCTTGATTTCAATGGAACCATAATTGGCCTGGATTATTTAAAAAAATCAAAGTTTATTTGTGTAATTGCCATTCATAAAAAAATCTAAAGAGTTATGAGTTCAATAGATTCTATTTTGCAGAAACAAAGGCTAATTCATTTCCTTTTCGGAAGGTATTGACAATTGCGATGAACTATATCTACAATTCTATTTGTAATGAAAATAGAAGTACCATTATGAGAACTACGGTTCACGGAAATAATTTTAAATTAAGTCAAATAAAAATCGATAGGGAGCAATACATGTATAGTCAAATTTCTATGCACAGTTTAAACTTAAATCTATTTCTTTTGCAATATTCTGTGCAGAGTAAAAAAAATACCAAATAAAAAATATAAGAAATATTCAAAATGAAATGGGAAGCTTCAACTCAAATTTTATATATCAAAGTAATACATACTTTGAAAATTTTAAAAATCAATTTCTACTCATTTATAAATATAGATGATATTCAATTTCAATCTAATTATATTTGCATAACTTATATCCTACAGAACAACATCTAAAAATATGTGAAATATATAAATAATATATGAAATAATTATTAATAAATTCACAATATATATACTTCCAGTACTCATAGCTATTCATCTGACATATATTTTCAATTAATTGAAATTATCCATAGTCTATAAATAACTAATAAAAATAAAATAATATATTATTCTAAAAACATAAAAATTATAAAAATATAATATACTCGTAACAACTACCTGAAATAATTCCTCACATAGCAAACAAATAAATAAAAATTTTAACAGTATTCTAAAAAGTTTAAAAGTTTTATCTTCTGGGTTCGTGGTGACGTAAATCCATCCACTTTATTCAACCTCATCATTATCTAAGAATTTGCATGTGGCAATGTATAGTTGTCTGTTTTCATAATATTTATGTACTGTTCATTATTAATTTTAACATTTAAATAAATGATCATTCTTTAATTATCTGCATATATTTAATAAACAATCGTTTTAAGAATATCAACTTCTATTTGTATTTTTAGAAGGGAAATGGGAGCCTACACCCATGTGTAGGTAACTTACCTACACCCAACTCTTTTTCCCTCAAATTTTTTTATTTTTTTGAATTAATTCCTTGGGGAATTTAGATCACAATATATCACCATATAGTCATTCAAATTTCAACTTATTTTGAGACTTCTAACTTATCCATCATGACAGTCAAATTTTAACGGTCTGAGATTTGCTGAAATCGGCCCCTTCCGAAAGAGCTATTAGGAATGTATGTTTTACATGAAATTTGAAACACATATTCTATTTAATATTCTAAGTAAATCCCCTAAAGATCCATTTCAAAAAAAAATCAAAAAAATTAAGAAACAAGAGGTGGGTGTAGGCTCCCCAATCCCTTTTTAGAATATTATACTTTTCTTATATACAAATCCTATTGAGGATCGATATTAATATTACGTCGCGCACTCCTACCTTTCAACGGATAAGGCAACACGGTGCCCGTCACTGCAGAGATAGAGACGATGAGCTCCGCCTTGATGTCTTCCTCTGCTACTCTCCCGCTCTTCTCGTCGACGCACAGCTCCTTCGTCGGCAACCGCCACGCCTTCTTCCCTGCTTCTTCTCCCACCACGGCCATCGCGGCAGCGCCCCTATCGATCGAAGCCAAAGCTGCAACTTCGAGGGAGAATCGCATCGCACGTCACCAACGCATCCGCAAGAAGGTATTGTCTGTTGTTGTTTGCTCTACCATGAAGTGCACTTAACCTGTTTGTTGAAATTCCTGAGAGAGATGGAAATGTAGATATTTTGACGAAGTGGCATTTGAATGGGAACTTTCACGATAACCCGTTTCGAATTGCAAGAAGAAATGTCGATTGTAGTAGCTACATTTGTTTTCTTCTTAGGCCATGTTTGTATCAAGGTAATGTAAATGGATTAAGGTAATGTACCGTGATTGGCATTGAATTTAATATCTACTTTGACATTACAGTTTACTAGTTTTTTGTTAGATTGTTAATAAGTCTGTTAATCAGATGAAGCTTTTATATGTTTTAGTCGGCTTTTTTCTGCATCAGTACTCATTATGCTGCACTATCCAAAATTTGCATTTATGCTGCACTATCCAAAGTTAGGATATATGGAAAAGGTCGCCACAGAATCTAGTTACATTTATAATCCAAATATGGTTTTAATGCATTGATGAGCTGGCCAGCTGGGAACTGGAAAGTAACCGAACTGCTAGCTCCAGTTTCCTTGTAAATTTGGCAAAAAGTGTAATATGATAAATTCAGCTTTTGTATCCACTGTGGATTAAAATGTAATAAAAACACCATCGTGCTCTTTTTTCAGTAAATGGGTGATTTGGGAAATGTAAAGAAAGTTATTTGAGAAAAGTATCATTATTCAGAAATGAATTTTGGAGCAAAACGAAATATCAAGATCACCGAATGATTTGATTTGGTCATGTATTATGGATGCTTGGAGGGTAACCTTGTGGCCGATGTCCCCCTCCCCTCAATTAAAATACATAATAACATGAGTCCGAAATTGGGATGGGGGATGGTGATAATTAAAATATTCTTATAACCAATGTATTTTTGTCCCGTGTATTCCATGACCTCCTTGGAAGATATTTCTGCAGGTGGATGGGTGTATTAGCTTTCATGTATTCTCTCACTCTTTTCATAGCATACTCCTCAAGCAGTCTGACTATTGCCGAAGTATAGGCTGACTATTAAGACTATGACTATTCAGTGAAATATAGGCTGACTATCTGATGATGAACTATGACAGCCCAATGCAATATAGGTCAGCAGGGTGCAATACTCACATTCTAACAAATGTTAATCTTGCAGGTTTTGTTTACCTCCAAGTAGCTATTTTTGCTTTTTTAAAATTTTGAAATTTGGTGAGAACCTTACAATCTCATATTCACTATTTCGAACATTTTCTAGATGAAGCATAGTCATCTAAAACAACCTCGATCAGCTTGCTTCTTGGTGATTTGCCCTTTCTAAATCTGAAAACAGTTGTTTTCCTTTCAGTTTCTGAACATTATGGCTTTTATTGATAGTCGTCGTCCTCAATTGATAGACATGCTTATAATTTCTAATCAATATAGGTTGAAGGAACAACAGAAAGGCCACGATTGAGTGTGTTCCGATCCAACAAGCACATATATGCTCAGGTGATTGATGACACCAAAATGCACACACTGGCTGCTGCTTCAACCATGCAGAAAAAGCTAGCAGAGGAGTTCGACTATTCTTCTGGTCCAACTATTGTAAGTTTCTAAGCATATAAAGATTAAACACGTTTAATATGTTTTTCTCATGACTTCTGAAACCATCTCAATTTTGGGAGGTATGGAGAAATAGTTTGTGAATGAATGAGATGATTTATTCATGGGGTATGGGTTTTCTTATACAACGTGAACCCTAGAACCCTGGTGGAGGTTATTACATAAGAGAACTTGAAGGATTACATGATTCAATAAATAAATTAGAGGATAATTAAATAGCTTCAACACTCCAACTCAAGTTGGAGCATATCTATCGATCATGTCCAACTTGGAAGTCAACCATGAATGGTAATGTTGGCGAAGGTTTCCGAAGAATACAAATAACCTTTAGTTTTTTTGATTTGGCTAGCACCTGGAATAACCGGTGAACTGCAATTATATTGTATCGCAATTGGTGCATTGAAATATTGGATTTTTTATTATTTAAATAGCGCATCTCCTTCACTTGTAGTTATTTATCATTCAATGAACGGATAACTCATTTGAGCTCATGATATCAATCAGTTTAAAATCCTTTTTGTTCACACATTACGTAAATAAATGAAGTATTTTAATCTTACTATTTCTACTTCTACCTCTTCGAAGTATTCTACCAAATTTCAAATTATTCCATTATAATGACAAACTCGGTAATAGGGAATGTACTAGCTACCTACCCAATTTATTGTAGAAATTCAGAGATCAATGATTCGATCATGTAAAATAGAAAAATGCTTCAATAGGGCATTTCTGATACAGGGAAGATTTGGGAGAGGAAAAATGAGGGACTCCTCGGGTGGGTGGGTGAAGGTCGAGCGTCGATCCCATCGGGGTCGTACGATGCTGGCGAGTGATCAAGGGAAGGTGGGGGATCGATCGAGGAGTTTTGTTGGAAGGTTCTTGCGATGCGGGTGGAGAAGAGAAACGAATGAGTTGTTTATTCCATAGGGCCAGGGTCTCTTATATAGAGAGAAAACTCTAGAGAGTACAAGAGGAAAAAATACATAAATACCCTCGGAGGGTTACAAAACCCGAAGGATTACGAATATAAATGTAAATATAACAACTCTAATACTCTCCCCTCAAGTTGGAGCATATCTGTCGATCATGCCCAACTTAGATACTAAGTACATGAGGCGCTTCCTTGGAAGAGCCTTTGTGAGGATGTTTGCAAGTTGAAGTTTAGTAGAGATGTGTGGAGTGCTGATTCGTCTTCCTCGTATTGCATCACGAATAAAATGGCAATCAACTTCAATGTTTTGTCCGTTCATAGAAAACTTGATTGGTGGCGATGTATGTGGCATACTTGTTATCGCAATATAAGGGTACAGGGGTATCGACTGACATGTCTAGTTCTGTTAGGAAAGAGACAAGCCATGTGATCTCACAGGTGGCCTGAGCCATTGCCCTGTATTCTGCTTCCGCATTGGATCTGAAGACCACTGTATGTTTCTTACTTCGCCAAGTGACAAGGTCATCCCCAACAAACATGGCGTATTCTATAGTGGATCACTGATCCTCAGGAGAGTTAGCATAGTTAGAATCCATATAGACGGAGATATTAGTGTGCCCATTCACCCCATAGAAGATTCTACGTCCGGGAGATTCCTTCAAATATCGAAGGATCAAAAGAATATCCTGCCAGTGACTATAAAGAGGCTTCTCCATATGCTGGCTGGCTTTGTTTTCAACATGTGATATATCTGGCCTAGTAACAATGAGATAGAGCATTTTTTCCACTAAGATTCCGTATCATGTTGCATCCTCAAAAGCTGGATCAGTAAATACTGGATATTTTCTCACTTCTGCATGTATGCCATATGGTTTGCATCTAAGTAGTCCTTCCTCAGTCAGAATATCTAGGCAATACTTCCTCTATGAAAGATCGATCCCCTTTGTAGTGAGTATTACCTCGGTGCCAAGAAAATACTGAAGTTAGCCGAGGTCTTTCGTGACAAAGACCTTATGGAGGAAGGTCTTGGTCTCCTGCTACATCATCTTCTGTGACAACCATACCATCAACATAGACATCAAGAATGACCGTGCCAGTAGACCGTCGTTTAACAAAGACAGAGTAGTCAGATGTTGTTCTCTGAAAACCAAGTGTGTTGATCTCTATAGTGAGCCTATCAAACCATACCCTGGGGCTCTGCTTCAGGCCATAAATGGCCTTGCGTAGTCGACATACATGATCCTCCTCGACTACATACCCCGATGATTACATCATGTAGACCTCCTCCCCAAGGTCACCATAAAGAAAGGCATTCTTCACATCAAATTGATAAATGGGCCGCGCCTTGTTGGCAACAAACTGAGAAATTGGTACGTATCGACCCCATTCCGGCAACAGACGAGAATGTCTCAAAATAATCAACCCAAAGATTTAGGTGAAACCTTTGGCAACAAGTATGGCTTTCAACCTGTCAATAGAACATCGGACGACTATTTGGTCGTGAAGACCCATTGACAAGCCATAGGACGAACTCTTGGGGGCACGGCACAAGTTCCCACGCGCCCCAGGAGGTAAGTACATCCATCTCCTCATCCATGGCCTGTTGCCAATCACGATCCTGCATTGCATTGAAATGATCTCTTGGAATAGAACTAGCATTCAGAGCATGCGCAAATCTCTTGTCACAACTAGATAAATCATCAATAGAAGTAAAATGTGACATGAGGGTATACGTACATTGCTTCTTTTGCTTGTGTAGAGCTATAAGAAGCTCCTCAGGTACATCCGGTGCAACAGTGGTGGGAGTACTCGAAGTGGTCATATCATCCTGCATAAAAGGGAAATGCAAAGGTACATACAATGGTGTAGAATGTATAGAGGTACGCTGGCGAGTATCGACGATTGGTGGAGGAGTGAGGTCTAGAGGAATGTCACTCTGTATGAAATAACTTGTTTGCTGAAGGAAGGTGACATCAACAGACACATAGTATTGATGCCCAACAGGATCATAACAACAATAGCCTTTTTGGGTACGAGAAGTACCCAAAAAAGACGCATTTGATGACACAAGAGGATAATTTGTCAACTGCGTAAAAGTTATGAACAAAGGTAATACAACAAAAAATTTGCAGAGGTATGAGAAATGAAGACTCAACAGGATAAAGTAAGGAAAATGGAGTTCCTCCTCTGAGAACATACGAAGGAACACTGTTCATGAGATAAATTGCAGTAAGGATAGCATCCCCCCAGTAGTGTTTAGGAACACTCATTTGACTAAGAAGAAATTTGGCAACATTTAGCAAGTCTCGAAGTTTCCTCTCATCTATACCTTTCTGTTGTGAGGTGAATAGTTCTCTGGGACGCAAAGAAAGAGGTCAAGTCTTATTGGGTTAGCTCAAGAGCATTGTCAGTACGAATGATCTTAACAATGCTTGAAAAGAAAGTTTTAACATATTGAAAGAAATTTATGACAAAGACTGACTATTTTGATATCAACATTGGTTTACATCAAGGTTCAGCTTTGAGTCCATTTCTTTTTACTTTGATTATGGACGAGTTGACAAGTCACATTCAGGATGAGTTACCTTGGTGTATGTTATTTGCTGATGATATTGTGTTGATTGACGAGACTAGAGATGGAGTAAATGAGAAGCTTGAGGTTTGGAGACATGCATTGGAGACTAAAGGTTTTCGTATAAGTAGGGCTAAGACGGAATATATGGAATGCACCTTTGATGGAAGCAATGGTGAAGGAATCGAGGTGAAGATTGGTGACGATAACATTCAGAAGAGAGATTCTTTGAGATATCTGGGATCTATTTTGCAACATGATGGGGAAATTGATGGAGATGTTACTAATAGAATAAATGCAGGCTGGCTAAAGTGGAGAGGAGCCTCCGCTGTTCTCTGTGATAAGAAAATTCCTTTAAAAATTAAAGGAAAGTTTTACAAAGCAGCCGTGAGACCTGCTATGCTTTATGGTTCTGAATGTTGGCCTGTGAACCATAGACATGTGCAGAGAATGGCTGTAGCAGAAATGAAAATGCTAAGATGGATGTGTGGACATACACGTAAACATCGGATTCGGAATGATGCAATCCGAAAGAAAGTTGGTGTAGCTCCGATCGAGGATAAGATGCGAGAAAACCGTTTAAGATGGTTTGGTCATTTGCAAAGAAGGTCAACTGATGCACCGGTTAGGAGATGCGAGTGTTGGGATGTTGAGCTGACCAAGAGAGGGCGAGGACGGCCCAAGAAGTGTTGGAAAGAGACTATACGAAGGGATCTTAGTTTTTTGGATATAAGTCCGAGATTGACCCAAGACAGATCTGAATGGAGGCGAAGAATCCATGTAGCCGACCCTACTTAATTGTGGGAAAAGGCTTTGTTGTTGTTGTTGTTGATTAATCTTTGAATGCTCTTTTATTAGATATACCCAAGAAGATCGATTATAGTCATCAACGAAAACTATAAATAGTGATGACCACTTAATGCGCGGATCAGACAAGGTCCCCAAACATCACAATGAATAAGATGAAAAGCAATAATACTACGAGACTCGGTACGAACATGGAACGAAGCTCGATGGTATTTCCCGAACTCACACGCCTCGCACTGAAAGGGCTTCAGAGCAGAGAGTTCAGGAGACATTATGGAGATGGCCTTGGCAGAGGGATGCTCAAAGCGTAGATGGCATAGGAGTGGGTCTTCGGAAATGGATGCAGCACCAACAAACTTGGAATCTGAGGGTATGTCAAGATAATATAGGCCGTTCTTCTCATGACTCCCAACAAAAATTTGCCTCGTCTGGATGTCCAGTAAATAACAACAAGACTCATCAAATATCACATGGCAATGAAGCTCAACACAAAGCTTATGAACTGACAGCAAGCTAAGAGGAAAATCAAGAGCACAGTGAACCCCAGAAAGTCAGATCTTGGAAGAGAATTCCATAGTTCCGACAATAGTAATCGGTGATTGAGTCCCATTCGCGACTCAAACTGACTTCACGGAGGTAGATGGTACAGAGGAGGTGAGCAGACTACCTTTTCCAATTAGATGAGTAGAGGCACCGGAATCAATAATCCAAGCTAGAGCAGGGGTGACAACAGAGTTGGCTATTGTACTTGAAGGAGCAGCCAGAGCAGTCGTGGTAGTGTTACTAGTGGTAGCAGGCTCTGGAGTCTGAAGGATCTGCATCAGACATGAGTAATCTATGTCATTAAGATGAACAGTCTTGCCGCTGGAGGTTGCTGCAGGCGACGCCTCTTCCACATCATAGGCATCCTCATAGACATTATTGGCGTGATAAGAATGTACGACAAACTTCTGCCAGCATCGTTCAGTCGGGTGGTTCCACTGACCACAATGAGTGCATGGGGCAGTAGAGTCTCGCCCATGGCTACGGCCACGACCACGACCAAAGTCACGGCCTCGTTCAGATTCCCGTCCACGGCCACGACTTGGATCATGAACGCATCCTCCTCGAAAGCTGTATCTGCCTCCTCACCCAGATGAGGTGATGTGTACAAAGTTCTCTGGTGAAGGTAAGACGAAAGACCGGGCAGCAGATGTCTCGAGTTTCTCAAGTTAGCCAAAGATGGCCTTCATCGTTGGCCGTGTGTCTGATATAAGAAATTGCTCCTTCGCTGCATGGTATCTAGAATGCAGGCCATCACGAAAGCAATATACCTGCCAGTCAGAATACTCTTGTATCTGTTTGGTGCAACATGAGGGCTGGAATATTGCAAGCTCCTCATACGGGCTTGAGAGGTGCCTGTAGTACTCGATGAGGGTGGAATCACCCTGAGATGCTGACCGGATTTGCCTATAAATATCTGCAAGGTGTGACTTCGTCTTCTTCTAGGAGTATGTTTGCTCGAGATCCTCCTACATTTCCTTGACCATATTTTTGTAAAGGAGATTTGAGGCAGTGTGAGCCTCAACACTGTTGGTTATCCAATTGATAACCAAGTAGTTGTTTGTCTGCCAGTTGTCGTACTCTTTGTCCTTTTCATCTAAAGGATCTTTAGTCAGAATGTAGAGTTTCCTCTGACCACCAATGAACACCATAAAAGATCGAGACCAAAGCACGTAATTTTCTGTGACCTTGAGTTTGATAGTATCAGAGCAGTGACCCAGCTCTGAGCTCCAATAGCCCCCTCGAGGCGGCACACCTCCAGTCCTTGCACGCTCCCTAGTCTGCAGCCCCGATCTCGCGCAGGCGGCGCGAGATCTCCTCCCATCCACGGCAGCGAAAGTAGCAGAAGATCCCCTTTGAGGAGCGGCAGAGGCAGATCCACATCGAGGGGGGGGGCTTCGTGCATGGTTGAAAAGAGGGTTCCCATTGTGGGAACCCTGGGGGGGGGGGGCGATGGCCCTTTAAAAAAAATTCTGTGGGGGCTATTTGTTTGAGAGCCCAAGTGTTAAAAAAAGAGCTGTAGATTAAAAAAAGGAGAGAGAGGCCGGAAAAATGCAACGACTTATTTACAAAAAAATGTTTCGAAAAAATGTAGAGTCTGGAATCTGGTTGGCCTAGAGAATCTGGATCAGACATGTGACTCCACACAATACTCCCCCTTTCTCCCATACTTGTCGGAAAACAATGCCATCAATAAAGTTGGGAGAAGACAATAAAATGGGGAGACAACAGAACATCACAAATGCCGATTTCTTTTTTTTTTTGACTTCTCAAATCATTTTTTCGAAACACTTTTTTAAGCATTTTTTACGGCTTTTCCTTCCCTTTTTTGCTTTTTTACTTGCATACGACTTTTCTTCTTTTTTTGTACACGCTTATTTTTTAACACACACGACCCAATTGGGCTTGAAAACTGGGCCTCTTCCTCTTTTTTCTCGAGTGAGGCCAATTCATTTTTTAAGACATACGACCATTCATTTTTTTCTTTTGGCCTCTCTCTCTCTCTCTTTCACACACACACACACACACTTAACATCTCTCGGCCTATACATGCCCAAATCTGCAGCTACCTAATAGGGCTTTAAAATCGAGAACCCTATTTAGGGTTTCTTCAATCCTTGTACCGCCAAGTCGATGGGAGAAGGGTCTCGCACAGGGGAATTGCAGGCCCTGAATCAGGGATCTCCATGTCCAACACTACGAAGTCCACGGGGAATTGCAGGCCCTGAATAATGACGACAACGTCTCGCAACAACCCCTTCGGCCTCTTGACAGATCGATCAGCAAACTGAAGGACTGTCCTGCTCTGTCTAAGAGTGCCCAACTCAAAGCGGTCGAGAAGGGCTGCCGGAAGGAGGTTGATAGACGATCCGCTATCCAATAGAGTACGGTCGAACCTCTGCTCTCTAATGTGGCACCTGACATACGGGGCTCCTGCATCTGGCCTCTTGGCTGGCAAACGGTTCTGGATCGCGAAACACGTGGCTTTCGTCAGCACATGGATCTCTGAATGGTGGTTCCTCCTCTTCAGCATATACGGGACTGGTTTCTCTTCGCATTAGGGTTCTATCGCACATGTAGCAGCTTCCTCTGCTATGGAGAGCACACGCGCGGATGAGGAGACTGTCGAGGTGCGACGACACTTCTTGGCCGTGGAGCCGCCGCTGCCTGTAGCTGTAGGGCCTGCTGGGGGAGAGATTCCTTGGGGAGGAGCACTCCAGCTGGTGGGTGCACACAATGGTGTTGTAGAAGGGCGCGAGGTCACTAATTGGTGGTGTCGGCACTTGCGCCTACTGGGTTGTCGCCTGGAGGAGAGGCGGTGCAACAGCTTGGTGGCGCTGCTCGCATGCGCTTCCTCCTGGAATGAGGAGAACTAAGGTGGCATCGTTAGGGGCAGCCTGACGTCGCTGCTCGTGCGACCGATGGTGCCGCTGGGGGGTACGCTGCCTAGAGCTTGCAACTAAAAGGGGGCTACGCCAGGCACCGCCGTTGGAGCTTCACGAGGCCAAAAGAAGATGCAGCCCTTGTGTGAGCACCGCCTGAAGGGGATCGAGTCACTGCTGGAACTGGAGAAGCTGCTGAAGTCAAGATGGAGATGCCGCCTGGAGCAGGAGAACCCAAGCTTCAAGCGGCTAGAATTATTGTTATGGCGCGGTTGCTGTGATCAACACCTGGAGGAGGAAGGGCCCTCTCGCATAAAGGGCTATCGACACATGGATATGGATAGGGTGGCATCCAGTGCAAGGGCTGATGCTTATGGGCCGGAACATGGATTAAGGTTTCATGATAAAAACCCTAGAACTTCTTGAATAACCAAAATCGAACTTCTTTATAATCGAATCTTGAACCAAAATAAAGAACATAATGAAAAACCTCAAGAATCGAACCTGCTCTAATACCATGTTAGAAAATTGGAATGCGGAAGCAGAATGATAGACAGAGCATAAATATAGAAAGATAAAATTGATACAAAGAGAATTTTATGTGGAACCGTACTCTCTAAGGAGCGGGATGAAACCACGGGAAAACGCCTCAAAGGGCTGATAGTCTACTGCTTTTCTCTCTGGATAAGGGGTGAGGGGCTTCTTATATAGCCCTCACTGAGTCTCCATATCTCACAACTGGTAGATGTGGGACTAAACAACTGGATGTGGTAAATGGATCCTGGAGAGATCCATTTACCCATCTACATAAGTGACGCATAACCAAATACTCCAACAATAGTAGTACCTTATGCCATAATATTCGTGGCCAAGGACTTTGTCTCGATAGAAGGTGTCATGGTGGTCTTAAAATAAAAAGAAGATCTTGTGATCAACTAAGGATGCATATAGGGACTAGAAAATGCCCTAGAACTCACGTTTGCCCTTGAAGAAGGGCTGAAAAACCTCAACGGACAACAGATATGAAGTCCTGACAGTGGTTCGGGATGAATTTTGGATCTCCAAAGAGACCTACGGTACTCGTAGAGGATAACTGTGGGACTGACAACCTCCATAAGAGGTCCTGGAAGCGCTGGACAGCGCAAGCAGGAGGGTGGTGGCCCCCCTAGCTGCGTTAGCAGCCTCCGTGGGAGGTTCCAGCAGCATCGATAGGTACTGGAGATGCTCCTTTAGGGTCGAGCTGCTGCACTAGAGGCGATTGGAAGGCCTTGCACGGGGCCCTAGTTCGGGAAAGAGGGCCCGTGCAGGCTTTTGCGAGGTTTGAAGGTGGCGGTGGGAATTTTAGGTCAGAACCCCGATCTAGGACTGTTGTCCTGATACCATGTGGAGAAGTGAAACGAATGAGTTGTTTATGCCATAGGGCTAGGGTCTCTTATATAGAGAAAAAAACCCTAGATAATACAAGAGGAAAAATACATAAATACCCCCAGAGGGTTACAGAACCCGAAGGGTTACGAATATAAATGTAAATATAACAACTCTAACACGAGGGATGGGACCAGTCGTGACCCAGTAAAATGTTTCCTTTGTGAGTTGAATGAACACATGAGTTTCAGCTGTCATAGGAAGATGGAGAGGAATGCGGGTGGTGATGAAGGTGGTGGAGGGGTTGGCGCAGACGAGCTGAAGGTTGGCCAGGTGCTGGTTGGTGTTTGTTGATCGGAGGAGCGTTGCTTTGCAGATGCGATGGAGGACATCGACCATGCGGTCGACCGCGAGTTTGGGTGTGACGTTGTGAAATTGGAAGGGCCGATGATTTGCATACGTGATCTCTCAACAAAGGAGGTATGAAAGCTGTTGCTCTTCTCGCGTGGCACCGGGGGTAGGGTTCATTGGGGAACCCCGTTGATTCGAGATGGTTGGTGAGACTCATGATGGAGGGGGATGCACATCACAATTCGTGGCCTCCCTCTTGTGGGAGGAGCCTCGCTGCGGTGTGGGAAATGCTTGCGTCGGTGATCTAGGTAGGGGAGGTGGTTTCTGATGGACTCAAGTGCGACCAACTGCCATGGGTGGTCACGGTGGGCTCTGAGCTTAGGTACCCTCTGTCGGTTTCTTGCTTTGGAGAGAGTTTCAGGGGTTGCAAGTTTGTGGTGGAGGTGCTGGAAGAGGGGCTCGTTGGGGATGCGGTTGGGAGGTGGCCGGCGATGGATGGCAACATGTGGTCGGGGAAGAGCCTTTTGGAAGGGGCTCGTGCTTTTTTCCAGGAGATTTAAAACTCTTTTCCTTTTGCAGAAATGACTGGGGTTGCTTCAGGCACAAGCTTTGTCATGCTGCCCAAGGCACGTTCTGACGGCATTGGGAGTTGGGCTTCATATGCGGACATTTTGGCAGGTGGCGTGGGCAATCCGAATTGTGGTTTCGGATGCTCGTATGGAGTTCTTGGAGCTGAAGCTGCGGTGTCGATGGGCTCCCAACAGGTGGATCTGTTCTACAGCAATCAACTGGACTCGATCGGGGTTAGCGGATCATGCGGGGTCTCGGATATGCTTTTGGGCCTGGTATGCACTGGCACTCCTCTTCGGAGGGAGATCCGGGATCCGATGTTGTGCTCGGACCCGGTGCTGCGCTTGGACCCGATTTTGGACCCGATCCACACTGGCAATTTATTTCGGAAAATGGTCCAAGACACGATGTTGCTCTCTGATGAGCGTGCTTGGTCGGCCTCCACTTCAATCAGTGCTTGCGCTCGGTCAGGGCGGGGCAACGCTGGGGATGGTGGGTGCCTTCTCTCCCTTCTGTTGCGGAATCGTTCCTTCCGACCAAGAAAGATGTCATTCTCCTGGAACTGGTGCAGGCTGCTGTTGCGACGAGTTGGGTACGCTCCTCTATGGAGGCACCTTGGAGGGAACCTTGATGTTATGACTCTTTGTGGGGGATAAATTTCGAAAAATATACTCTCGTGTGGCTTGAAGGAGGCAAGGAGGCTGCGCCATCCGAAAATATATTGACGCTTGGAGAGGCCTAGGGGTGGTGGGGTTTCGGGTGGCGGTGGGGAGCTGGAGGTTGAGGCATGTTGGTTGTTTCGTCGAGCGGTGGACTGTGCCGTGGGACCGATAACAGGTGCTTCGCAGATGGTCATTGCTGCCCCCAACCGACTGCAGGCGGCATGGGGTGAGGGAGAAAGGCGGGAGGTGGTGGGGCCAGAGGAGGGTTTGGTGGAGGGGCTAGGAGAGGTGTTGGAGGAGGGGCCAACGGAGGGTTTGGAGGAGGGATCATGAGAGGTGCTGGAGGAGGGGGAGATGCAGTGGGGGTGGGGAAAGGTCTGTAGAGGGAGGTCCTGCTATGCCTCGGTCTAGTACCATCGTCGGTGATCTCGAAAGTTTCTGAATGAATCTTGTTACTTGGAATGTAAGGGGTCTCGGGTAGGCTGTGAAGCGGTTGGCGGTGGGTAAGTTGCTGTTGGAGCAGAGAGCGGAGGTCGCCATGTTGCAGGAAACTAAACTATCGGGGGTTTAGCTACGAAATGGTGGGAGATTGGGGGGCCTAGATTGGGAGAGTTCAAGTCTATAGAGGCGATCGGGGCAGCTGGGGCTCTGGTGATGTGTTGGGATGGAGCTAAGCTGGAGATGGTGGAGGAGGAGGTTCGTGGAGCGTTCTCGCTCTTGATCTTGCTACGCCGCACGGCGGATGGCACGATGATTCTGGCTACAAATGTATGGCCCTTGTAATGGGACCGGTATTGGCAGCTTGGTGGAGGAGCTGTGGATGGCCAGGGCGAGGTTCCCAGATGCAGCGTGGTTCATTGCCGAGGATTTTAATGTGACACTGCGACCGGAGGATCGACTAGGGGTCGCAGAGGGAGCGATTGTGGATCTTTAGAATTGACTGATATGGTGGATGGTTTGGGTCTCCTGGTGGTCGACGCTGTCGGATGTAGGTACACGTGGCGGAACTCGTATTCTCGCTCCTGCATTGATAGTTTCATGATGTCGGCTGAGGCTTTGATGGCGTTTCCATTGGCTGGGGCTCAGGCCCTTTCTTGGACGCTATCGGATCATACGTTGTTGCTTTGGTACTCAGGGGAGTCTGACGACCCACGTACATTCTTTAGATTTGAGAGGGTATGGCTCTTGGAGGAAGGTTTCAAGGAGGTGGTGGCAGAATTCTGAGGCGGTTGCTCGATGATAGGGTTGGTAACTTACATGCTCGCGAGCAAGCTAAATGGCATTCAGGAAATTCTTGATGAACTACAATAGGGAGAATAGGGTGCAATGCAGGGCTCGGAGGCAGTTGGCTCGAGAGGAGGTTCACTGTCTTAATAGACTGGAGAATGAGAGGGCACTGACAGTAGACGAGATGATCATGAGGGGAAGTCATCTGGAGGAGATTTTAGGGTAAAAAGGAGGAGGTTGCTTGGAGGCAGAGATCTAGACAGCGTTGGCCGAGGGAAGGGGATGCAAACGTGAGATTCTTTCATGCCATGGCCAACGGGAGAAGACACAAGAATTTTATTAACTCGGTATCAGCTGGTGAGGAGGTGGTAGAGGGAGACCAGGCAGTGGGGATGGTGTTGCGGTCACACTTTTAGGACTTCAGCAGGTGTCACGGGAGGGCTGGATGGGGATGGTAAGGGAATGGTGTCTTGCGAATTTCTGATTTGGATGTGGTTTTGTTGGTGAGGGATTTCACGGAGGAGGAGGCCAAGCGGGCGTTGTTCGAGCTGAATGTGGATGGGGCGCCTGGTCCAGATGGGTTCCCTATCTTTTTCTATCGGGAATTTTGGGCTGTAATCAAGCATGATTTGTTGGAGGTGCTTGTGGAATTTCGGGATGGTAACACTGGTTTTGAGAGATTGAACAAGGCCCTTATCTTTTTGCTTCCGAAGAAGGATATACCGAGCATGGTGGAGGCCTACATGCCGATTGCACTGTCTAATGTATGTATCTGATATTGCCAAGATCCTTACGAATCAGTTGAAGGGTGTGCTTGACCGGATCATTTCACTGGAGCATAAAACTTTTATGCCTGTGAGGGTTATGGAAGATGGCTTGGTTATGGCATCTGAGATGGCGGTGGATTGGGAAAGAGGCAAGATGATATGGTTGCTGTGGAAGGTGGACTTTTCCAAGGCATATAACAACGTGGATTGGAGATTCCTGTGGGTTTCCTCGGAGAAGTGGGGCTTGTCGGAGCTGTGGATTGCTTGGGTCAAGCATTGCGTGACGTTAGTTTCCCACTCAGTATTGGTCAATGACAGACCGGAGGGGGGATTTTTCCAACCTAGAGGGGCATTAAGCAGGGATGCCCTTTGGCGCAGCTCTTATTTGTCATAGTGGCAGACGTGATGGCTGTTTTGATATGAGGCTGGTGATAGGTGGAGGTTGGTGTGCTAGGTATGAGAAGGAGGAGATATCCATTCTGCTCCTACAATATGCGGATGACACTGTGATTTTCTTGGGCGTTGATGAGGAGTAGATGCGTCGGACATCACTTATTTTGGACATTTTTGGGGACCTATCTGACCTTCAGATTAATAGAGGAAAGTTGGCGATGGTTCCTTTTGGCCTCGATGAGCTGGAGGTGCATAGTACGCAGTGATCTTGGGCTGCCCTACGGCCACGCTGCCGATCTCATACCTCGGCCTGCTGTTGGTGGTGGGGTGGCCCAAATCTCGAGACTGACAGGTTCTGTTGGGGAGATCGGAGGTGAGGCTGGCAGGGTGGAAGGCGTCAATACACTAGAGAGGTAGGAAGTTGGTTCTTTTGAAGCACGTTCTTTCAGCCATTCCCATTTTTTCTGCTCCACGAGACTGCTTCCTGTGGGTGTTCATACGCGGATCGAGGTTTTGATGAGGAGATTCTTCTTGTCAGATGAGAGACAACTTAGGAAGGGGATGCACTTGCTAGACTGGAGCAAGGTGATGGCACCGAAGAAAAAGGGTGGCTTGGGGGTTCTTCAGATGGTAGAGATGAACAAAACATTCATAGCGAAATGGGTGGTCCGCATATGGGGAAAATCTGAGAACCGGGTATGTAGGCTGATGTGGAAGTTATTAGGGATGTCCATGTCTCTGACTGTCATTCAAGGGTATTTGCCATCGTCGTTATGGAAGGGGATTACTTAGGTGATCCCAGAGTTGTAGTTGAAGTTGAGACCGGTTCTTGGGGATGGGTCTGGATTTCGCTTTTGGCGTGATGACTGGACGTGCGATGGGGTGTTGGGTGAGCGGTACCTGCGCCTCATGTAGTTGGCTAATAACAAGGAGGTGGCAGTGTAAGATGCTTGGATGCATGGATCATGGTCTCTGACATTCTCCTCGGGATTATCAGATCAGAGGGTTGAAGAGTTCTTAACATTGCATGCAGATTTGGCACAGATGGAGGGACCGACAGTGGGCAGGGATCACTATATTTGGGGTGATGATAAGTTCTCAGTGAAAAAGGCATATCAATTTTTGGTGGAGGATGGGGATGTGGTGAATGGAGAGGTTGTTGTTGATAACAAGATCATTTGGAGAAGCAAGGTGCCTAACCGTATCGGGGGTTTTCTTTGGTTTCTCCGGCTTGGTAGGATTCTCATGCAGGCCTGCCGGAGGCAGATCTTGGTGGTGGAGATGGATCCTTGTGCCAAATGTGTAGCGGCGGTGGAGGACGCAAACCACCCTTTTTTCTCCTGTTCTTCCTCTTGTTAGATCTGGAGCATGGCCAACATATCTTGGATTAGTGGGTAGTATTGCGTCAGCTTTTGGGAAGCATTAGATTGGTTTGTGGTCATGGGCATGAGGATAGCGCATACCCTTTTGCACTCCTCTGGATAACCTGGTGCGTTAGGAATGGTGTCTGTCATCTTTGAGGGACAAAGTTGTTATACAGATAATGTAATTGAACACTGTAGGGCATTATGTTCATCATGGTCAATGTAAAATGTTGTAACACATAATATATTTATACATATATATACTTTTTGCTGTGGGTCACAGCGTGGGATGTCACCCTTCTCAAAAAAAATCTTACAAGTGGCTTGAGACATTTCCCTATATTCAATCTATGGCTTGTATCCAAGGGTATGTCACTGACGGACTGAGTAAACTAGCTAGTCTGTTCAAAGAAGGTGACATCAACATAAACAAAGTAGCGATGACTAGTAGGGTCATAGCACTTATACTCCTTTTGGGTCCAAGAGTAGTTGAGGAACTCACACTTGATTGCACGAGGAGATAATTTATCAATAGTATGAAAGTTATTAACAAATGCATCGCAACAGAAAATTCTCGATGGAAGAGGAAAGGATTCCTCATCAGGATGTAAAAGTGAAAAAGAAGTTACCTCGTTGAGAACTAAAGAGGGTATCATATTTATGAGGTAGGTGGCAGTGCGAATAGCAACCCCCAATAGGTTTTGGGAACCTTCATATGAGTAAGCAAGGTACGAGCAATGACCAGAAGGCGACAAAGATTCCGTTCCGCTACCCCATTTTGCTATGATATATATAGACCAAGCTTGTAAAAGTCGACCAACTAGTCGAGTCGAGGGGGTAGCCAACTAGACTAGGCCTAGTCGGCCATTAGTCGGTTAACCCGACTAATCGGGTCGAATCGGCCGACTAGTCAACCTAGTCGATCAACTACTTGGCCGACTTTTACATAAAGCTTTTTTATTTTTATTTTTTTTTGTTTTTTTAAAAGAAAACTTATTCTAATATGCTTAATGTTATATTTAAAGTCAATTACTATTTTTGTTTCATTATATAGTATAGAAAATGTACAAATCTATGTAAATATATACGAATATATGTATAAAAAATGATTTATACATTTAAAATAATTTTTTTAAAATTTCAAAACTGGCTAATGACCGACTAAATTCGATTAATCACCCGACTACCGATTAATCCTTAGTCAGTGACCCCAATGACTGAGTACCGGCTACCGATTTTTGCAACCTTGATATGGACAAAGGTTTGGTGAAGAGTTCCTTAAGTGACAAAGAAGATACCGCATCCTGTTGAGTGAGCTCAAGAGCATTGTCAGTTCTATTATTTTGAATACATGCATGGTTTGAAAAAATGCACCTCGAGGTGCTTGAGGCGTATGCCTCGAGGCGAGACGTGAAAAAACCATTCGCGTGGGTTAAGTATGTCACATGCTTCACATGTAACCGACTTATAACCCATTTCCTCCCCTCCGAGCCCTGACTCCTCCTCCAGTTTGTTGTGCAGAAAAACCCTAACCCCCCTCTTGAGCCTCCTTACCTCCAGATGCTGGAATGTTGTTGCCGCCAAGTCGCTCTTGCCTCTTCTCCAGCATCGCATTGCGCGCAGTTATAGCCTCATCTCCCAATTCCTGCTGCTTCTAAAAGCCCTCACGCAACTACTCCGCTTCCGCCCTGGTGCAAATCGGTAAGTATTTTTTTTTTAATTTTTGTTAGGCACTTCAGTATTTGGTTAGGAATTCCTTAACATTTTGCATGTTTTCAATTGTTTATGCGATAATAGTTTAACAAACATTTCAACCAACATGTTCAACTAACATATGTTAGATTCACCGTTATGTTCAACTAACGTTTCATTTATTTTATTATAAAACATTAAATTAAAAAAATATAGTTGAATATGAATGTTGGGGATTGATTGAAGTATGATGGTTGTTTAACCGTATGATGGTTGTCTATTTTTATTACTCAAAATTATAGAGATGCTGAAGTCAAGCAAATGCTCAAAAAATTCCGAAGGAGGTCGGAATGATCCCGCATGGAAATTTTGTGTTCAACTTAAGATGGACAAGGCTAAAAAAGTTGAAGGATATGTGTATGTTCAATGCAAATTTTGTGGTAAGAGGATTACCGGTGGAGTCGCTAGACTCAAGCATCATCTCGTGTAGATCGAAAAAAATGTAAAAGATTGTGCACACGTTCTTATTGAAGTGTTGACTGAAATGAAGGCTATATTATCCTTCAACGAAGAGAAAAATAGAAGAGTAATGATGGAGATGGAAGAACTGTGTAGAGCAGGTAGCTTTGAGATGCAAAGCCTATCTGGTGGTGAAAATCAAGTAGCCACTCCATCTGGATCGAGTAACATGAAGAGGGTAAGAGGTCCCTTGGACTTCTTTATTGTCGACATATCGCCATTGGGAAGTCCTACGATTGGGACGAGTGGTCATCAAACTACATTGAATGAGACATGGAAGAAAGAGAGAAATCATGTCTGTCGTAGCATTGGCGTATTCTTCTTTAAAAATGGGTTGGCATTCAACTGTGCAAGTAGTCCTTTCTTTTCGACCATGCTTCATGCTGTCTGCTCCTTTGGGAGGGGATTGAGGCCTCTATCGGCTTACGACCTAAGAAGGTGGATTTTAAAAGAAGTGAACAACATTGGAGATATTATGACCGAGTCAAGGGTTTTTAGGCAGAAAGTGGATGCAATATAATGTCAGATGGTTGGACAAACGTAAAGGGTTGTTCTTTAATCAACTTCTATGTGAACAATCTGAAAGGCACTTGGTTCTTGAAGTTTGTGGATACATCCGATAAAGTGAAGAATGCAACCTTGCTTTTTAACACGCAGGATGAGATTGTGAAGGAGGTTGGCGAAGGTAATGTTATGCAGGTTATTACAGGCAATGCCTCAAATTACAAGGCGGCTGGACCATGGTTTGAAAAAACGTGCCTCGAGGTGCAAAAGCGCTCGAGGCGAAACGAGGCGGTGGGAAATCGCCTTGAGGCGACCACCTCAGACCCCTTGATTGAGGCGCGCGCCTCGGATGCCTGAGGCGGTCGAGGCGAGGAGAGGCGGTGAGGCGAGGCGCTAGGTGAGGCGTTTTTGAATTTTTTCAAGCATTTTTTTAAATTAAATAATTAATCCTCTTTGTGTTTTCATATGTTTATAAAGGTCTAGTTGTCGAGTATATATTTATGCAAAATGAATGCTTAAATTTGACCTCTTTCATATTCATATTTACCATTAACATGTCCAATTATTGCAGCGAGACCCCCGTACTGGTAGGGTATGGTGGCACAGGGGGAACATCAAACCGTTCTTCATCTGGTTCAGTAGAACATATGATTAGGATTCAAATCGTATAGTTCATATCAACAACTTGGATATCTTTAATGACAACTATAGCCAATCCCTTTCTGATAAAATTATTTTAGTGATAGTTATAGCCAATGATTTCCTTTTGATCGGGTAGAAATTTAGTAGAAAGTTTTATGACATTGACATATCCTTTTTTTCGTGTTCTTATCTTCATAATATCATCATATATTAAATTGGTATATATTATATGCCATCAATAAATATATTTATTATTTTTTATATGCCATATATATTATATATCATCGATAAATATATTTATTATACATTTTCTAACTATTTCCCTATACAAACTGAGGCTTACGGCTCGACCGCCTCGAGGCTATGCCTCGCCTCGCCTCCAAGGAAAACGTCTCGTTCTGCCTTTTGTTTTTTCAAACCTTGGGCTGGACAAATGTTGATGGAGAAAGGGAATCACCTTTATTGGACTCCATGTGAAGCCCACTGCATAGACTTGTTGTTGGAAGATATCTTGAAATTGCCCCTACCCGACTCTATGTTCAAGAAAGCGAAAAGGATTATTAATTACATCTATGTGCATGGTTGGGTTTAGGTTATGGTAAGGAAGCATATAGGAGGAGATTTGGTATGACCAGTAGTCACATGTTTTGCTATAACTTTTCTCACATTACAGAAGTAGCTAAGCATGTAGGATCCTCAAGAGTCCTTTTTTACTTCCAGCAAATGGAAGAAGAGTCCCTATGCTTCTAAGCCTCAAGGGAAAAGCGCAAGCAAACAACTTTGAGAAGCATAACTTTTTGGCCTGGTGTTGCTTACGTGATACGAACGACGAAGCTGTTGATTATGTTTTGTGGATGGTGGATTCCAAAAAATATCGACCAATGGGTTTAATCTATGAGTCCATGGATAGAGGTAGTGATGAAATAACAAAAGCATTAGGCAATGATGAAACAAATTACCAAACATTATGGGATATTATGGGTGACAGATGGGATCACCAGCTCTATACTAATTTGCATGCGACATCATACTTTCTCAATCCCCAATGTCAATACGAGCCATCATTCTCCAAACATTTTGAGATAAACAAGGCTTGTTTGATTGCACAGTGAGGATGATAGATGATCGAACTGTAAGGGAGAAAATTGATCTATTGATTGATGCTTTTAAGCATGCAAGATGCTTTGTTGGATGGGAAAGTGCAATAAGTACGCACAAGAAAAGGAGTCCTGGTTAGTATTTATTTTGTTTTATTATTTTATTTCGTTCAATTGAACACTATCTAAGTGTAACCATGATTGTGAAATATAACATTTTCTACAGATTCGTGGTCTCAATTTGGGGATGAATGTCTTGAGGTGTAAAAAATTTGCCATCAGAGTTTTGAGTTTGACTTGTATTGCATCGAGATGCGAGCACAACTGGAGCTCTTTCAATCAGGTAATATTTTGATCATATTAACAACTATACTATATTAAGATTTGTGATTAACATATTTAATGATATAGGAAATCCTATCTAGGTCTACACAAAGAGAAGAAAACGATTCACACAAGCCAAATTGAATGATTTGATTTACGTGATGTTTAACCTAAAGTTGAAGCATACAGAGATAAGGAGAAAGACCATGGAGTATCCTCTATACTTGGATGACGTGGATTCTAGTGATGAATGGGTGCCGGAGATACAAGTTGTGACTTTGAAGCGTATCAAGAACTTGATGCAAACACTCCTATTGAAGATGAGGTTGTAGAAGTCGAGGATGAAGTCAATGAACAAGACAATTCACGTCGGAAGGGCACAGGTAATGGCTTATTATTATTATAATTCTTAAGCATATTTGGTTATGTTAAAAATAATAGAAGTAAGTTAAGTAACGTTACTATAATCTAATTTAGGTAAAGTATTGATGGACGTTGAGGAGTTTCGTGACGACGGCGATGAAGTTAGCAATGAAGGGGAAGATGAAGCAAACCTGGAATATATGGATGACTCATTGGATTATCCAACAAGCAATACTTCTTCGGATGCTGATATTTATGCAGATGTTGCAATTGGACTTGGAGGCAACGTTAATGAGCAGCCAGAAGGCCCGAAACCTTGATTAGGATATTGCGAAGCTACCTCTTTTAGTATTTCTTTGGAATTTTTAAACTATTGGACATGCACTAGAAGTAGAATATTCGGACTTATGTTAAGTTTTGTAATCATTGTAATCTTTTGTCTTGAATTTTTAGACTTTTACATTAGCATAAGCTATCTATCAGCCATATTTATTACCCTTCATATTAAAAAGTTTGAAAAGTTACTTGAAATATGCTTTAATTGCTTTAGAACATTGGAAATTTATTAGATAATATTGTCTTACTAATATCATTACAATATTATTTATTAAATCACATATTTTAGGTGGGAATACTGAGGCTTACGCATTGATCGCCTCAAGGCTATGCCTTGCCTCGATTCCACAATAAGCGCCTCATTCTGCTGTTCATTTTTCGAACCTTGAATACAAGTTGAGAAAGATGTTTTGATAAACTCAAAGGACTTGACAATTTTATTAATGTGACCATTCCTTTATTAAACAGACCCAAGAAGATACGTTATAATCATGTATAAAGACAACAAAATATTTGTGACTACCCATAATACAGACCGGACAAGGTTTCCAAATATCATAATGAACTAAAGCGAAAGGTGATGATCGACATGGCTCAGTCCTAGGTGGAAAAGAGGCTTGATGATGTTTATCGAACTGACAAGCTTCATACTCAAATGACTTCAGTGATGACTGTTGGGAAAGACATCTGGGTAAATTGCATACATTGGACAGAAGAACAGAAAATATATAAAAGCTACATGAATATGAAATATATCTCTTCACCACCCTCAAGATGGAGCATAAATATCTATCATGCTCAGCTTGAACGAATACTTCTGGAAAGACCCTCTAAGTAGGGCTTTGGTCAAAATATTTGCTCTTTGGTCTCATGAACTGACATGAGATGTAGCAATGAAGCCCTTCTGGGTCATGTCACGTATATAGTGACAATCAACCTCAATATGTTTTGTCCTCTCGTGGAATGCAGGATTATTTGCAATAAATAAGGCAACATGATTGTCACATTCTAGCGACATGGGGAGAGGTACATCTATGTGTAAATTAGTTTGGATTGCTCGAACCCACATCATTTCTTTACATGCTTGTGCCATAGCTTTATATTCAGATTCAGCACTGGATCTAGCAACAACAGTTTGCTTCTTACTTTTCCATGAGACTAGTGAGTCTCCAACAAATATAGCAAATCCAGAGGTGGACTTCCTATCCTTGGGGCATCCTACATAGTCTGCATCTGCGCACGCTGACATAGTAATAAAGCCACCCTTTTTGAATAATAGCCCTGCTCCTGGAGATGATTTAAGATACCTTAGTATCATTTGTATTGCATCCATATGAACCTTACGAGGTTGTTCCATGAATTGGCTCACTTGACTGACTGCAAACGAAATATCGGGTCTTGTAATGGTAATATAGAGAAGCTTTCCAACTAGCTCCCTGTATCTTCTCTTATCAATTACATCAGTATCGTCATCATAGAGCTTCATGCTAGTTGTAGGTCTACATCCTAGCATACCTGTGTCACTTAGCAGGTCAGTAACATATTTTCTCCGAGTCATCACAAGCCTCTGTTGATTTCTGGCAAACTCCAATCCTAGAAAATATCTGAGAGCTCCTAGATCCTTGTTAACAAATTCACGGCCTAGAAATTCTTTCGCCCTTTTTATTCCCTGCATATCATCTCCTTTAATAAGTATGTCATCTACATACACCATAATAACAGTCATACCTTTGGATGTTTTCTGTATAAAAAGGGAGTGATCTACATTCGATCATTTGAACCCATGTTTCTCAAACAAGTTTGAGAGCTTTTGGAACGAAGCTCTACGGCTCTGCTTAAGGCCATAGATTGCCTTATGAAGTCTACACACCTGTGAACACTCCCCCTCAACAGCAAATCCCGGTGGCTGTTGCATGTAGACTTCCTCTTGAAGATCACCATACAGAGATGCATTCTTGACATCCAACTGAAACAAGGGCCAATCCCGAACGACGACAACATAGAGAAGAGTCCGTAAGGTGGAATGACGAGCAACTGTTGAGTATGTGTCAAGATAATCCACTCCGTATGTCTGAGTAAAACCTCATGCAACCTGGCGTGCCTTGTACATGTCGATGCTACTGTCTGCATTTTGTTTGACTGTAAAAACCCATTTACAGCTTACTATAGACCATCCTATGGGAGCTGGGACGAGGCTCCAAGTACCTCTCGACTGAAGAGCAGCCATCTCTTCCTCCATAGCTAAACGCCACCGACCGTCCTTCAAAGCCTCCTGATAATTCCGTGGAATGGCCACGACAGATAGGTGTTGAGAAAAATAAAAGTTGTGTTTATTCCTTGAGCCCTAGACTCTCTTATATAGGGAGAGGCCTGTATGCAAATTACATACGGTAGATAAGCAAAAGAGAAATAGATAAAAGATACAAGAACATAAAATAAACTTCTACACTCCCCCTCAAGATGGAGCATAGATATCTATCATGCTCATCTTGGATAATCACTTCTGGAAGGGACCCCAAAGCAAAGCTTTGGTGAGAATGTCTGCCTTTTGGTCTCCTGAGCTGACGGGGTTGTAGAAATGAAACATTTTTGGATCATATCACGAATATAATGGCAATCAACATCGATGTGCTTTGTCCTCTCATGAAATGCAGGGTTATTTGCAATGAATAATGCAGCCTGATTGTCGCATTTCAGCGACATGGGAAGAGGAACATCTATATATAGATCTGTCAGAACTGCGCGAACCCACATCACTTCTGCACATGCTTGGGCCATAGCTCTATACTCCGATTCGGCACTGGATCTCGCAACTACTGTTTGCTTTTTACTCTTCCATGAGACAAGTGACTCCCCAACAAATAACAAAGCCTGATGTAGACTTCCTATCCTGTGGGCACCCTGCATAATCTGCATCTGCACATGCTGAGATATTAATAGTGCCCTCCTTCCTAAATAGCAATCCTGCACCTGAAGATGACTTAAGATACCTTAGTATCATATGTATAACATCCATATGTACCTGTCGAGGTTGCTCCATGAATTGACTTACTTTATTTACTGCAAATGAAATATCTGGTCTGGTAATAGTAACATAAAGAAGCCTCCCTACCAGTTCCCTGTATCTCCTCCTGTCAACCTCCTCAGTATCATCATCATACATCTTCATGCTTGGATCCATGGGTGTAGACGCAGGTCGACATCCAAGCATACCTGTGTCACTTAGCAAGTTAGCACATATTTTCTATGAGTCATCACAAGTCCTTGTTCATTTCTAGCAAACTCCAATCCCAAGAAATATCTAAGTACTCCTAGATCCTTGGTAATAAATTCTTGGCCCAGGAATTCTTTTACTCTTTTTATTCCTTGCATAATCGCCTGTAATAAGTATGTCGTTAACATACACCATAATGACAGTCGTACCTCTGGATGTCCTCTGTACAAAGAGAGAATGATCTGCATTCGACCTTTTGAACCCTTGGTTCTCAAACAAATCTGAGAGCTTCTGGAACCAAGCTCTCGGGCTCTGCTTTAGGCCATAGATTGCCTTATGAAGTCTGCATACTTGTACACACTCCCCCTCAGCAGTAAACCCAAAAGGCTGCTGCATGTAAACTTCCTCCTGAAGATCACCATATAAAAAAGTATTTTTGACATCCAATTGAAACAAGGGCCAATCTCGAATCACGGTAACAGATAAAAGAATCCGTAAGGTAGAATGACGAGCAACATGGGAAAACGTGCCAATATAATCTACCCCACACGTCTGAGTAAAACCACGAGCAATCAGTCGAGCCTTGTACCTATCAATACTGCCATCTGCATTTTGCTTCACCGTAAAAACCTACTTGCAACTCACAATAGATGCCCTAGTAGGAGCTGGAACAAGGCTCCAAGTACCTCTCGACTGAAGGGCAGCCATCTCTTCCTCCATAGCCAGACGCTATTGATTATCAACTAATGCCTCCTGATGAGTCCGTGGAATGGTAACAGCGGATAGAGCAACTACAAACCTCCTGAAATCTCCTGTACACTCAAAGGTAACATGAGAGGTAATCGGATATGAAGCACATGACCTCTTCTGCTTTCGTAGCACAATAGGAAAATCAAGTTCTGCACCAGCTGTACCTCCATCCGTGTCATCCCCTACCTGCTCCTATTGAGAAATACCATCAGTCTCATCATTAGAGATAATGTTATCAGAACAAACCTGGGGCATGCTTGATGATTGACCAAAATCATGAGCAGGGGTTGGCCGTCGACTGTAGTGATATGGTAGATGAGGAACCAAAGGAATAAAAGGTGGTGGAGGTGGTGAAGGTGGTGGCGGTGGTGGAGGTGTTGGTAGTGGTGATGGTGGAGGAATATAGATCTCATCAGTTATGGTTGATGGCACCAACCTGTCACCTATAGGAGAGAAAAACATGACTGACTCAAAAAACGTGACATCTGCACTGACATAATATCTTCGATGTAACAGATCATAGCAACGATACCCCTTTTGAGTCCTAGAATATCCGACAAAAACACATTTGACAGCTCTAGGAGAGAGCTTGTCAATCTTTGGAGACAATTGGTGGATGACTGCAACGGACCCAAAGCCACGAGGAGTAAGGGAAAACAACTCCTTGTCAGGAAAGACAAGGGAGAAAGGTATCTTCTTCCCCAACACAGACGAGGGCATGCGGTTGATGAGGTAACATGTAGTGAGAACCACATCGCCCCAGAACGAGTGCGGAGCACAACTCTGGATAAGAAGTTTACGGGCGACATCAAGAAGGTGGCGGTGTTTTCTCTCTGCGACACCATTCTGTTGGGAAGCGTAGGCGCAAGACGTTTAATGAGATCTATATTCCTCATGGATGAGTCCGTGGCAGTGGTGGAGGTGTTGGTGGTGGTGATGGTGGAGGAGGAATATAGATCTCATCAGTTATGGTTGATGGCACCAACCTGTCACCTATAGGAGAGAAAAACATGTCTGACTCAAAAAACGTGACATCTGCACTAACATAATATCTTCGACATAACGGATCATAGCAACGATACCCCTTTTGAGTCCTGGAATATCCGACAAAAACACATTTGACAGCTCTAGGAGAGAGCTTGTCAATCCCTGGAGACAATTGGTGAACGAATGCAATGGACCCAAAGGCATGAGGAGTAAGGGAAAACAACTCCTTGTCAGGAAAGACAAGGGAGAAAGGTATCTTCTCCCCTAACACAGACGATGGCATGCGGTTGATGAGGTAACATGCAGTGAGAACCGCATCGCCCCAGCACGAGTGTGGAGTACAACTCTAGATAAGAAGTGTACGAGTGACATCAAGAAGGTGTTTGTGTTTTCTATTTGCGACACCATTCTGTTATGGGACGAAAGAAATCGAGATTATGAGTACAGAATTCAAGGGCATTATTAGTTCGCACAACTTTGATAGACACCAAAAAAACATTCTGCACATCTTTAATAAAATTCATAATAGTGTTTCCTGCTTCAGATTTATTCTTTAACAAGAAGATACAAGACAAACAACTGAAATCATCCACAACAACTAAGTAGAACTTGTGTCCCTGATAATCGGAACACAACTTGGACCCCAAATATCAATATGAAAAAACTCAAATGGAGAGCTACTACTTCGACTCTGACGACTAGGGAAGACGGACCGATGATGCTTCCCTAACTGACAAGCTTCACAATTGAACGATGAGCAAGGTGAAATTTGAGGAAGGACTTGACGCAGTTTCTGGAACGGAAGATGACCGAAGAGCAGATGCCATAGATACTGTGAGACAGGTCCATTGCAATGAGATGATGCTCCAGCATAAGGTGTATTGACCAGTCGATACAACCCGCCTTTCTCACAGCTATGTCCAATCACGTTGCCCGTGAGAATGTCCTGAAACACAAGAGATGATGGGTCAAATATCGCTCGACAATGTAAATCCTTAGTAATGTGACTAATTGACAGTAAATTCATTGAGAAATTAGGAGCATGAAGCACATTCTGCAACTGCATAGAAGGTGTTAAGGCAATCTGTCCTTGTCCTGTGACTGGAGAATGAGTCCCGTCTGCTATGACGACAGTCCTTTCTGGGGAAACTTGCTTGTAGGATGTGAGTTGGTATCTATCTCCACACAAATGATGTGTGGCACCTGAATCCACAATCCGTCTGATGTACTTGAACCCTGGTAGAAAGTAGAAATATGAGCGCTACCTGAGGTACTAGCTTCTGCAGTAGCAGCAACATCCAAGCTGCTCTCTGAAACGGGTGAAGGAGTACTGGTTGGAGGCATAATATCTCGCAATCGAGACACAAGGTCATCATATCGTGGATCTATTGCATGTGTAGTGCCCTGATGCTGAATCTGTTCTGCTGCATGGGCAGATGCTGGGAAACCATGCTTGGAGTAGCATGTATCTTCTGTATGACCAGTCCGATGACAATAAGTACACTGTGATCCACGACCACGGCCACCCCTACCACGTGGTCCTCGTCCACGAAACTGAGATGGATTGCCTCTTCCGCGAGACGCCGCCATAGCAGACGAATTTGGCACAGTAGCAGGACTCGAGACATTAATTCGGCTCAATCTCCGAAAAGCCTCCTCCATGGGAGGAATGGTAGCATCCGCCAGAATCTGAGATGAAGTAGCCTCATCCTGTGAGTCAAGAGAGGCTAGAAAAACTCCTACCATCGTGGCATTCCGATATGTCTTCAATTGCTCTGGAGTAACTGTGAGAGGCATGAAGCCTCTCAACCATTACCCGCAATGCAGTGTAGTGAGCATGCAGGGGTCGACCATTTCGCTTTATCATGAAGATGCCATAATGGAGCTGTAGGATTTTGTCTCATTCTTGGCTTGAGAATACGTGGCAGCCAGGATATCCCGCATGGCTTTGGCAGTGGGTTGGTGCAAGACATCGTTAGCAATGACTGGAATCAGAGTACCAGACAACCAGACCTGAGCATAAGCGTCATCAGCCTCCCATGAGGCATACAACCCTGTCTTCTCCATTGGCTCGTCCTCGGTAAGAATACGTTTCTTACCCATCGACTTCACTCATAAACTGCATGGCCCATAACTCGTAGTTGGATCCATCCATCTTCACAATAGGCGCAGGACCTCTGAAGGCGCCTGTAATGGGGATCTCTACCTTGCTTTTTGACACTGTGACTAGAGATAACCAGGGTTGTAGAGAAGATAAACCTTGGTCTACACTGACATGATGAGGTTTGGTTGCATGTGTAGACATTACACAACCAAACCCATCAACCTCAAAGCGCGGGCGAGGAGCCCCTTAGGTAGACAACGACCGAACCCTAGGGGCGGTGGAACCCTAGGGACGGCGGCAACAACACAAAGACCAAGGGTGGTGTGTGGGGTGGCCGAACCCTAGGGCCAAAGGGCGCAGCCGAGGGGCGACGCATGGAGGAGGTGCAGCCGAAGGGCGTGGGGCCGAGGGGCGGCGCGTGGAGAGAGGGCGCGACCGAGGGGCGGTGCGTGGAGGAGGCACAACCGAAGGGCGGTGTAGGGTCGAGGGGAGGCGCGTGCGCGGGGCTTGAAGGTGGAGGGCTAGGTTTAGGGTTCTGTACGAGAGCTCCGGTCTAGGAATACCTCTTTGATATCATGTTGGGAAAAATAAGAGTTTTGCTTATTCCTTGAGCCCTAGACTCTCTTATATCGGGAGAGGCCTATGGACAAATTACATACGATAGACAAGCAAAAGAGAAATAGATAAATGATACAAGAATATAAAATAAACTTCTACAATAAGGCAACCACAAAGTTCCTGAAATCGCCAATCAAGTGATCAAAGGAAACCATAGATGCTATAGGATATGACGTACAGTTACGCTTCTGTTTTCAAAGTGCAATAAGTAAGTCCAAATCAACAACCTCCACATCTGGCTCCTGTAAAAAATCTTGCTTAGGTAGACCATTAGACCCATCATTAGAAACTGTGTTTTCAGAACATACCTCATGCATGCTAGATGATGAGCGGTGACCATGAGCAGGAGTAGGCCGGAGGGTATAGTGATGTGGCAATGGTGGAACTGGGACCGTGGGTGGTGGTGGTAGTGGTGGTGAGAGAGGTGTTGGTGGTAGAGGTGAAGGAGGTTATGATGGTGGTGGTGTCATGTATATGCCGTCATCCATGTCTGAAGAAGTCAACCAATCACCTATAGGAGAAAAGAACATCACGGACTCGTAAAAGGTGATATTGACACTAACATAATACTTCCTGCGCATTAGATCAAAACATCTGTACCTTCTTGTGTCCGGGAGTACCCAACAAAGATACACTTGACAACTCTAGGAGAGAGCTTGTCAATCCCTGGAGACAATTGTTGGACAAAGGCGACTGAGCCAAACACATGAGGAGTAAATGAGAATAATTCCTATTCAGGAAAAGCAAGGGAGAAGGGAATTTTCTTACCCAAAACCGACGAGGGCATGGGATTAATAAGATCGCATGCCGTACGGACAACATCACCCCCAAAAAGAATGCGGAGCACGACTCTGAAATCTGAATGAGAAGAGTCCTTGTAACATCAAGCAAATGACGATGCTTCCTCTCAGCAACACCATTTTGTTGGGAAGTATAGACACATGATGTCTGATGAATAATTACATTTTGTTGAAAATTAATTAGAAAGAGTATGGGTACAAAATTCCAAGGCATTATCGGTTCTCACATATTTCATAGAAGAAGAAAACACATTTTGTACTTCATTGAGAAAGCTTTTGATAACATCTTCGGCTTCAGATTCATTCTTTAATAAAAATACCCAAGACAGACGAGAGAAATCATCCATTGCAACAAGGTAAAACCTCTGTCCTTGATGACCAGGAACACGACTGGGACCCTAAATGTCTATATGAAACAACTAAAAAATGGAGCTACTGCTCTGACACTGACGACTGGGAAAGGTAGATCGATGATGCTTTCCCAATTGACAAATCTCACATTGAAAGGACGAGTGAGGAGAGATCTGAGGCTAAACACAACACATTTTTTGGAGCGGGGGATGACCAAAGCGCAGGCGCCACATGAAGGGAGAGACATGTCCAACAGAAAGGGAAGAAATGCCAACATACGGAGTTCTGGTTAAGCGATGGAGGCCACCTTGCTCATGGCCACACCCAATCACCTTGCCCGTAAGGATGTCCTGAAATACAAGAGAATATATGTCAAAAATAGCTCGACAATGTAAATCTTTCATAATCTTACTGATAGATAATAGGTTCATAGAGAAGTCAGGAGCATGCAACACATTTTGTAAATGCATGGAGGGTGTCAAACTAATCTCCCACTGTTCAGTGATTGGGGAATGAGTCCCATCTACGACAACCGCATTTCGTCATGGAGAAACCTGTCTGTATGTTGTAAGTTGACCCCTGTCACCACACAAGTGATGTGTGGCACCAGAGTCCATAATCCATTCTCTAACATCAGATCCACTACTGCTATTGAGTGCATAAATGCTACCTGATGTACTGGAAGAGGCTGAAGCAGCCACATCTGAGTGACTCCCAGAGACCGAGGAAGATATTACGGGACTCGCTGGAGGTATAATGCCCCTCAATCGTGCTACAAGGTCATCAAATCGTTGATCCATAGAGGAGGCATCCAGAGGCTCAATCTGCTCAGCCATTCGAGCAGAGGCAGGAAATCCATGCTTAGAGTAGCATGTATCTTCAGTATGTCCAAAACGATGGCAAAAGGCGCAGGATGGATGAACACGACCTCCTCTGCCACGAGGTTCTCGTCCATGAAACTGAGAAGAGCCTCCTCGACTTCGGGAGGCCGCCATCGTTGAAGAAGTCTGACTGGCAGTAGAGGATGGAACATTGATTCGACTAAGCCTACGGAAGGCTTCCTCCATAGGAGGAATAGTAGAGTCTACCAAAATCTGGGAACGGGCTGCCTCGTACTCAGGATCAAGGTCTGCCAGGAACACACCAACCATGGGCAGTCCTATAAGTCTTCTGCTGCTTAGGAGTAGATGTGAGAGGCATGAAGCTATAGAGCTTCTCGAACATCCCACGCAAGGATGTATATAGTGAGTGGAGAGACCGTCCATTCTGTTTGATAGTAAAGATATCATGCTGAAGTTGCAGAATCTTTGTCTCGTTCTTTGCATGTGAATAAGTGGCAGCAAGAATATCCCACATCGCCTTGGCTGTGGGCTGATGGAGTGTATCATTGGCGATCTCTATTACCAATGTACCTGAAAGCCAAACCTTGGTATATGCATCATCCGCCTCCCATGAGGCGTTAAACCCAGTCTTCTCAGCCGGTTCTTCCTTGGTAAGGATGTGTTTCTTATCAGTAGACTTCATCATGCTCATGAACTGCATAGCCTACAGTTCATAGTTTGACCCATCCATCTTTACTATAGGCGCATGACCTCTGAAGGTGCCTGTGGAAGGAATATCGACCTTGCTCTTTGACATGACAACTTGAGAAGACTAGGATTGAGGACTAGACAGGATCTTGTCTACACTAACATAGAGAGATTTGATTGCATGTGTAGACTCATGCAACCAATCTCATCAAGGAAAAGGACTTGATGGCGACGCTTCTAAAGGAGGGTGGAGACACTCCTTTTAAAGTTACAGGAGGGCCGCGACCACGCCGCTGCCGCGCGTTCCTTGTCGGAGGAAGGACGCGCGTGGAAGGGCTGCGGGGCCGGGTTGCGAGCCCGCGTGGAAGGGCTGCTGGACCGGGCTGCGAGCCCGCGTGGAGGGGCTACGACATGGCAGCAAGCTGGGGGCCCACGTGGAAGGGCAGCGACGTGCAGAAGAGCCGCAGGGCCAGGCTATGATGCCAGGCGGTGGTGCGCGGAAGGGCAACGATGCATGGAGGGGCGGGCCAGGTCGATGGGCGAGAGAGGACCGACGATGAGAGAGAGGGCTGACGATGCGAGAGAGAGGGCCAGGCGGCACACGTGGGAGAAGGTTGAGGTGGGGCTAGGGTTAGGGTTTCGGAGCTCCGGTCTAGGACCACCGCTCTGATACCATATTGGGAAAACGAAAGAGATGTTTATTCCTTGGGCCCTAGGCTCTCTTATATAGGGAGAGACCTATGGGTAAATTGCATACAGTGAGCAGAAGAACAGAAAATATATAAAAGATACATAAATATGAAACATATCTCTTCAATGACAGATCAGGAAACATCTAGGAAAGAGCTCTAGCAGAGAGTTGACCAAGCGTAGATGCCATAAAAATGGGTTAATAAAAATAGAGACAACATCAACAAAGATAGAGTCAACAACTATACCAAGGTAGTAGAGACCGTTCTTCTCATGTCCCTCGCCAAAACTTTGCATCGTCTGGATGTCCTGAAAATAGCAATAGAGTTCGTCAAAAATCACATGACTGTTTAGTTCAACATAGCTTATGAACAGATAATAAGCTCAAAGAATTATCAGGGGTACAATAAACTCCAATGAGCTTGAGCTTGGAGAACCTTATAGTCCCAACGGTGGTAATAGGAGAATGGACACCATTGGCAAGTCGAATTGACTTTATAGTAAAAGAGGGTCGAGAGGAAGTCAGCAGACTACCTTATCCCATCAAGTGAGTAGACACACCAGAGTCGATGATCCAGGTCGGTGTTGTGGCAGAAGCAGAGTTGGCTACAGTACCTGAGGTGGTAGCCAAATGTGCAGTATAAATAGTCTCACCAGGAGTAGAGTTCTACAGAAGCTACATCTGGAGAGACTAGTCCGTGGCGGAGAGTTGGACAGTCTGTCCAGCGGAGCGTTGATAAAAAAGAGTCTCTGTCCCAGTCGCATCATATTCAGATGGATATGCAGCATTGTCCTGATGTAGTAAACCAAACTTCGCCCAGCATTGTTTAGAGGATGATTTTATCTTTGACAAACACCGAGGATAGCTAGAGTTACGACCATTACCATGACTACGACTTTAATTACGAACATGACCATGACCAGAGTCGTGGCCCCATCCTTCACGAAAGTTGCGTTAACCACCTTTTTAAGAGGAGAGGAAGGTAGAGTTCTCCGCAAGATGTAGAGAAAAGCACGGTCAGTAAACGTCTTAGGCTCTTGAAGATAGACCAACGATGATCTTGATAAATGGCAGAGTATCAGATGTAAGGAATTACTCTTTCACATTCTGATGATGAGGGTGAAGGCCGATAAGAGTTATGTAAACCTGCCACTTTGATTTCTCTGTCACTTGTTCGGGACGAAAAATCGGTTGAAAGACGGTAAGGTCCTTGTAGAGGATGATGAGGTGGCGATATACTCCACAAGAATGGATTTGTCGTGAGATGTAGACTAGATCTACATATAGATGTCAGCAAGACAGGACTTGATCCCATCAAAACTCCGAAGTTAGGCGTTCTTCGACGAGAGTAGTACCAGGTTGGGTGACCACATGGGAAGTTCTTGTGTTGTGCCCATTTTTTTGATTCGAAGAGAGGCTGACTCCTACGGGACGTAGCATTAACGGATGCAAGATGCGAGCTGATATTCGGGCTGGGGAGGTTTGAAAAAACCCAAAATCGGCTCTTGGATTCAATAAAATCAGGCTCCATATGGGAGAGATACGCGTAAAATGTGTTATAGACTACACTAGAGACACTTAGCCAATGAGGAGGAGAATCCTAATGGGTGCGATCATACCAACATCAATGCATTGGATCCCATCAGAACTCCGAAGTTAAGCGTACTTCACCGAGAGTAGTACCAGGTTGGGTGACCACCTGCGAAGTCCTCGTGTTGCACGCCTATTTTTTTCATCCGGAGAGCCATAGTGATTCACAGATGCAAGGTGCGAGCTGATATTCGGGTTAGGGAGGTCCGAGAAACCTGGAATCATCTCCTGGATCATTGAAGTCGGACTACGGACAAGAGCGATACATGGAAAATGGGTTACAGTAGAGGTATTTAGCCCATGAGGAGGAGACGCCTAATGGGCTTCTATGTGGACCATATATTCAGTGTAGACTGCAAATACACTACATGGAGAATGTTGTTCGATCTGCATATGGTATAGGCATATGCATGTGGGGCATTCCTGAACACTGGGTGGTGATGATGTTACGTGGAGATGCAATATGGCGATGCACCTTTGAGCGATGATGCTGTACTTGACGGGAAATGCAGATTCCGCTAGGCAATGATGCTGCAAATACGATGATGCAAATGCAAAAATGCTATTCATGAAAGATGTTGTCGTGGATTCCATCGAGACGAGTCGACATGTGGCAACTACGAAGATATGCTCTATGCTCAAATCTAGGATTGCCGCTTTGATAGCATGTGAGACCTAGGATGAATGAGATGATGTCTATTGAAGGGATGCTATTTCTTATATAAAGTAAATCCTTAATATTTAAAAAATGGAATGTATAAAAGAGTCAATAAACCGTTACATATGGAAATGTTAAAAGTATATAAAACATTAGTGTCTATATAAACAAAATGTTAGTATTTTCGTATAATCACGTATACATATACAAGTTAAAATTTCAACATCATTTGAGTAGAAGTAAGCAAGCTTGGCCTTTACTTTAAAAGCTTGGAATTTGATATCTTTATCAATCTTGCAAGCTACAAAGATACAATAATGTGAATGCCTATCGATCATTGTACGCATCATTATTAAACAGAGGCTTGAGATGCAATTTACTAACATTTTCTCCCTTTTTAGTGACGATAAAACAAATTGATTAAAGAGTTTTTAAAAACATTTTGAAGTCAAGTTATTTAAGAAGAAAATAAAACCCCCTTTTAAAATAAAAAAGAAATAGTTTCTTGTTAATGAAAACCTTAGATGGCCTCATAGATTACACGGTGTCAAAGAGATAAGGGCTTTTTTATAATCAAAAGATTACTATTTGTTAGAAAATAAACATGCGGAAGCGAACATGGAAAAAAGATAAAGAAATATAAAGAAGACGGGATTTTTACGTGGAACCCTACTCCGTGAGGAGCGGGATGAAACCACGGGAGAAGCCCTCTAAGGGGCGGATATTGTATTAAACTTTCTCATCTGTTACAGGAGGCCTGGGGCTCCTTATATAGCTTCCACAGGGCCTCTGAGTCCCACCACTGGACGATGTGGGACTAAACAACTGGGTGGGGTAAATGGATCCTGGAGGGATCCATTTACCTACCTATTACATAAGTGACGCATGCTCCAAATACTCTAACACTCCCCCTCAAGCTGGAGCATGTAATGCTCAGCTTGGACAAACATGAAGAAACTCAACTCACAATACATGACACTACAGACAATATCAACCCAACGCGCACAACTGCTGCAGTCGAGGACGTTGCTTCTCATGGCGTGCATGTGAGGAGGACGAACGGGGCTGGAGTGTCTATCTGGCTCGGAGAATGGTACTCTACTGTGGAGTCCCTATGATACCACATGAAAACCCTTGCCGTCAATGGCATAGGGAATGGTCCTCTGCTTTGGAGTCCCTATGGCTCACATGAAAGCTCTGGCCGACCAATAAGAATGATGGGGACCTCGAAACCAACGATGGCAACTTATGCTCATCTGACAATGACCGCACACTCGTGCGTGTCTGAAACTGGAGACTCGGAAACAATGATCGTCGAGTCTGAATAACTGAATCTGTAGAGTCTGAACAATGTGCACTGGCCTGGAATATGAAGATCTGACATCTGGAGCATCTGAATAGACCCGTGACTCTACATATACTCCCCCTTTCTCCCGTACTTGTAGGAAAACATGGATGTCGATCAAGTTGGGAGAAGACAACAATGATGGGGAGACATGAAAATAAGCCGATCACACATTTGTCGGCTTTTCCAAAACACTCATCAATTTTTTATAAGCCGTTTGATTTTTTTTTATCGGCTTTTGCAACTCATTCATTTTTTTTAATATTTTGCGTACGACTTTTCTTTGTACGCGCCTCTTTCCTTTTTTTTGCTTTAATTTTTTTCAAAAATACTTGCGTACGGTTTTTGTTTTTTTACGTGTACGCACCTTTTCTTCTCTTTTTTTTAACTTCTCTCCCTTTTTTTTTGAAACTCGGCCCAAATATGGACCAAATTGCTCTCACATTTTTTTATGCGTACGGCTCTTTCTCTTGTACGCGCCTTTTTTTCGGATTTTTTTAACTTGTAATCTCCTTTTATTTAACCGTCGGCCCATTTGGGCTTAATCAGAACTCACACACTCACTTGTAATGAGGCCACCCTCTCTCTCTCTCTCTTTAAATGAACGTCGGCCCACCTCATACATTTACAATATATTTTTTTTAAATAGTGGGCCATCGGACCCTTCTTCTGGGCGTCACTTAGGGTTCCCTTGGGAACCCTCTCTATCTCAAAACCGCCGCCAAGGGGCTCGGGAGCCGCTTGGGTCGATGCAGAGGTAATCGCCTGAGCCGCTGGGCTGGCGAGGAGCGCACGACGCCGCATGGGAGATCATCTTCGGCTGAGGAGGGCTGCCATTGAGCCGCCTGATACCATGTTAGAAAATCGGAAGCGGAAGCGATAACATGGATAAAAGATAAACAACGAAAAGAACAGCGGGATTTTACGTGGAACCTTACTCCGTGAGGAGCGGGATGAAACCACGAGAGAAGCCCTCTAAGGGGCGGATATTGTATTGAACTTTCTCATCTGTTACAGGAGGCCTGGGGCTCCTTATATAGCTTCCACAGGGCCTCTGAGTCCCACCACTGGACGATGTGGGACTAAACAACTGGGTGGGGTAAATGGATCCTGGAGGGATTCATTTACCTACCTATTACATAAGTGATGCATGCTCCAAATACTCTAACACTCCCCCTCAAGCTGGAGCATGCAATGCTCAGCTTGGACAAACAGGAAGAAACTCAACTCACAATACATGACACTACAGACAATATCAACCCAACGCGCACAGCTGCTGCAGTCGAGGACGTTGCTTCTCATGGCGTGCATGTGAGGAGGAGGAGCCGCCTGCATAGAGGGGCGGCAGTTCCGCCTGGAGATGGAAGGGAGGAGCCGCCCCAAGAACGCGGGATCCTGGAGGAGATGATCACGCGGCTGTAGAGGGTGCGGACGGGGCGGCTACTCACGAGCAGATCGCGCGGTGCTTCGTGTGGAGCTATTGGAAGTAACGCGCGAGGTGTGGATGGACGAATCGCGCTTGGGGTCTGGAGTTCGGCGGGAGGTTGCGCCAAGCACTAGGGCTGCGAGTACAGCGGGCCTGGAGGATCGTGCGGGCAGCCCGACATCTGGATTGAGCGCCGCCTTCGACAGGAACTGGATGCCGGGCTGAGAAACGATAGGAGGAGCAGGAGGCTCCGCCTGTAGCATGCACTATGGAGAAACGACTGTATTGGAGCCGTAGGGCTCCGCCTTCGGCATGAGGAGGAGGCGCTAGCAATGATTTCTGAACAGTATATCTAGGGTTTCAAAAACGAAACCCTGGCAATGATAACATGATGACGTGCAGAACTTGAATAAACTCATACATAAATCTTCATCAAAATCTGACTCTCAAAAAATTACAAAATAATTCAAGAACGAATCTCCGGAAATCGAACCCGCTCTGATACCATGTTAGAAAATAAACATGCGGAAGCGAACATGGAAAAAAGATAAAGAAATATAAAGAAGACGGGATTTTTACGTGGAACCCTACTCCGTGAGGAGCGGGATGAAACCACGAGAGAAGCCCTTTAAGGGGCGGATATTGTATTGAACTTTCTCATCTGTTACAGGAGGCCTGGGGCTCCTTATATAGCTTCCACAGGGCATCTGAGTCCCACCACTGGACGATGTGGGACTAAACAACTGGGTGGGGTAAATGGATCCTGGAGTGATCCATTTACCTACCTATTACATAAGTGACGCATGCTCCAAATACTCTAACACTATTAGTAGTTGATAATCATCCACGAGTTATTTTAATAGATCAAGAGTAAGTTACAACGATCAAATTTATTACTCTCCTTTCCACGACCTCTACTGAATGTACAATATGCGAAGAATATGCTCTACATAAGGTTTAGTAGATCTAAGATTCTAAACACTATATCATTCCTCTACAATCATATTATTGTTGACTATTGAGTGCTTTGCACCTCATCTTTATGATATTTCATATGCGATCCTAAAATAATTGATATCACAAAAATGGTCTCTCTGTTACACACACCCACACTAACACGTATGCATGCGCACGCACACACACACACATATAGCGAGAAATTATCCAATGTTTCTTGTGCCCATTTGAGTCTTAGTGAGCATCAATTATAGGCCATACACATGTATTAGCAATTGCGTGGTTACCTATTTTGAATGATATTGTTTTTGGAAGGATATTAATAAGCTTGATGATTTAATGATAACTATATTTCCACTTATATCGTATCCTTAAAAAGGGAAGACCATTTTGGAAAGAAAATATCTAAATCAATGATTTCATGCAGAAGATTGAGATCCAAACATTCGGATAAATATATATACAATGGTCAAGTAAGTAGCTGCTGCGAGATCAATAATACGAAAACAATGGTCAGAAATTTACATCCCTAATAATATTTTATACACACTGGTCAAGCAAATGCTTGTTGTGAAATCAGTAATACCGTAACAACTGGTCAGTATTTTCCATCTGTAATATTACTGTCAACATAATTCAATAATTTAGGGTCAATATTCAAGTAATGTATACACAATTCCAAAGTAAATTATTGTTCTGAGATCAATAATGTAAATATTTGTCATATGTCACGGGTTCGGTAATATACATACACTTCTCAAATACATAATTGTACTAAGATCGGTAATAACAAATACAAAATAATGGTTACTAAGTCAGGGACATTACTCAAATAAAAGGTTAAATATAATCAATAAATATTCTCCTTATTTGCGATTAATATGTAAATGGTACTTTGAAAAAGAAGTTATTAAACACATGTAATTAAGGAAAAACAAATTAGTAAAATAAATGGAATGCTTCGTAAAAGAAAAAAGGGGAAAATTATCACAAAAATAAATGTAATGCTTATTACGTGCCCAATAGTATTAGTAACCATTTGTTATGATATTATTGATTTTGCATCAAGCATTTACTTGGGGCGGACACCACAGAGTTCCCCCTTTTTGGTCTCAAAAAAAATTATGAATGTAAATTACTGATCATTATTTCAGTATTATCGATCTCACAACAACATTTTACTTGACCGATGCATATATATTAACGATTCGAGTGTTCGGATCTCAATCTTTTGCACGAAATCATTAATTTGGCTATTTTATTTCCAAAACCGTCTTCCCTTTTTCTGAACGACACTGTATAATTGGAAATATCGTTATTGTTAAACACATGTATGGCCTATAATTGGAAATATAGTTGTTGCTTATACATGTGTAGGGCCTATAACTGGTGCTCAATAGGACTCTAATGGGATAAAACACATTCAAGGAAAACTAAGAGATATTACACATTCGAGTAAAACTAAGAGATGCATGTATGAAACTGAGATAAGTGGTTTTTAGAAGGCATAGGTGGTTGATTGTGGTTTGGCTTTTAGTACTGTTGTTGGCTCGTTGCCATTATAGTATCTAGGATTACCACTTAGATGTGTTAGATTATTGATGGTGGATTAGCTACTGGTTATTGAGAAGCTAAAAAGGAAGCTGTCAAGGTAGAAGGCATCATGTTTATCTCGGGATGACCATCTTGTACTTGTTAAGGTAGTCTTTGTGGCTATTCCCATATTCTTCACGTCCTTTAAACCGTTGGGGTTGAGATCCAACATCGTATTGAGATGATTATGAGGAGATTCTTCTAAGGTGCATCAAGCCGGAGCACTCGGGGGATTTCTTTGGTAGATTGGGACACTGGTCCAATTCAAAAGGAGGATGGGGGACTTGTTCTGTATTTAGAGACAATAAATAGATCACTATTGTTGAAATGGGTGACAAGAATCTGAGGTGATAATGAGGACTTGTGTTGTAGGTTGATCTGTAAGATTTATGGAGTGCTCAATGCTCACCGGTGCCTCATCCACATCACCTAGTTTCCGAGTTCTGGAAGGGGATCTATTCTGTCTTGCTGCAACTCCTCATGCATTTTTGTCCAGTTGTGGGTAATGAATATTCCTTTACCTTGTGAAAGGATGACTGGACTAATTATGGATCTTTGGCGGGAAGGTTTTCATGTCTGTATATGTTGGCCTCAGACTGAGACATGCTAGTCTCTGATGCGTAGTTGGATGAAACATGGCTCTCAATTTTCTGATCCGACTTTTCAGATCAATGCCTACAAGAGAGTCCTGAGATGATGTAATCTCTTAAGACTTTGGTGGCCCCATTAAAGGGTCAGGATCATTAGGGATGACAGGACGAGGAGTTCATGTTAAGGCATGCGTATCAAGGTTTAAGATATCACGATATATCGGTAATATATCATCATAGATTGCCATATCGCTAAAAAATGATAGTTTTTAGTACAAATTTCTTGGAAATCGATAGATATCGCTGATATTTTGCCGATACCTATGTATATCAATGATGTTATCCATGCAAGTTTGATTTTACTACTTAATTAGATACTCCTAGTATCAAAACACAATGATTTATATTTTTTGTTTCGATAGGGTATGATGTGACGGGGGTGCATACGAGTATTCTTCAACTAGTGGATTTTACCCCCTTTGGAATGGAGATGAAATAACTCTAACACTGATCAAGTTAGACTCGTATGTCCGGAATTATACTCCATTTGGCATTAGTAAGTTAGTAATTATTAGTAATATTTTTTTTGAAAGGGGGGGGGGGCACTCTCTTGGTGTACGCCCCAAGGTTTAAACCGTGGTTGTTTGAGTGGTAGGCACCCAACACTACCAATAGACCATTGAAGGGGTTCAACTATTAGTAATATAGTGATCCGTAAATGCTGTCTCATGACATATTCTAATTAATATTGATTTTCTTTACTTCAGTTAGAAAAATTTAGTATCCAATCAATTTCAATTCTTTTTCGTTCATTCCAAAATATTATTATTATAAAGGAAAAAATGAGGTTTCCCTTGTTGGCTGCCCTCGCCCCATTTTTCCGCAATTTTTTTATTTTATTTAAAGATATCACCATGTCTATTTATCTATATATCCCTCCAACATGCCATTCGAATTTCGTCAAAAACAGAGACTCCTATGCCCTCCATCTAGAACAAGTAATTTTTTTAACGGTCTAAAGATTACTGTAATCGACGTGTTCTAGATGGAGGGCATATGAGTCTCTGTTTCTGACGAAATTCGAATGACATATAGGAGGGATATATAGATGAATATACATGGTGATATTTTTCAAAAAAAATAAAAAATATCAAAAATAGGGCTGGGGCAGCCCCATTGAACTCTATTATAAATTATGTTCTTTAAGAACTATATGTTATTATGCTTATTTGCTTGTTTGTTTGATTTTTGATATAGCTCAATATTTTATTTATACATAATATGTAGATTTATATAATTTTAATGTGCTAAATATATGCCCTTTACATCTTTAAGTTGTTTTTGTTTGAATTTCATCATTTTCTTTCTAATACCTTTTAGCAGTCAACAATTAGCAATCAACTGTCAGCATTGGCAACCACTAATATGTGTGATATAATGTGTATTGGTTGCTAATTACACATCATTCTTGCATATACATGTGTATTTGTATGTTATATATTGTTTTAATAACTAAGATGATTTCAATTCATGAAAAAAAAATCACTTTTTACGTCATTTTTGAGATTTCCATTGATATCGTCGATACCCTCCGATGTAACTTTTTGGATGGGTACTCCGGGTATAACCAAGTGGCAATCGCCCCTGAAGATCAAGAGAAGACAACCTTCACTTGCCCGTTTGACACCTATGCTTTCAGAAGAATGCCCTTTGGATTGTGCAATGCACCAGCGACATTCCAGAGATGCATGCTTGTAATCTTCGTCGAGATGGTAGGCATTTTTCTCGAGGTGCTCATGGACGATTTCTCCGTCTATGGTGATAGTTTTGATTTGTGTCTTAAGCACCTGGACAGAGTACTTCAAAAATGCCATGAAGTCAATCTAGTGCTATCATGGGAAAAGAGCCACTTCATGGTCACCGAAGGATTGTGCTGGGCCATGTCATTTCCAAACGTGGCATGGAAGTTGACTCGACAAAGGTGGATGTGAGCTTGTGAGGTAAAGTGGTCCATTACTGTAGACTTATATGGGATATGCAACAAGTCAATGTTTTTTCATGGCTATTGAGCCATAGAAGATTGATGATTAAAGAGCATTGGATGAATATTTGCTCAGGCAACGATGATTACTGCTTCCTTTATGGGAGGGAGTTGGAAATAGTCGATCATGTCTTCTTTGAGTAAGGCAAAAACTATCAGGGCTAAAGTAAACATTTCATGGCTAGTCATTCGTAATCTTGAAGGTTGTTGGGAAGCCTTGTTTTTGGCTCACTCCTGTCCCTCCAATGGATATCTGAGGAAGGCTGCTTTCCTATGAGTGTATTGACTCGCTCAGAATGGTGTGATTTTATGGAAAAAGAGCATTTAGAGAGTGTACTTCATCATGCCAAGACTCTTTTCTAGTCCTGGCTTATGTAGCCCACAATATTTACTTAAATAACTTTGGGGAAAGCATCGTTGCGTGTTATACCTTTTTTCCTATAAAGGAAATATATGAGGGTGTCTAGTGTATCACTTTGTAAGAGCTATTCATCGGCCCATCCCCTCTCCTTACGTTGATACTACACTCTATATAAGGGTCTCCAGTGTTGTACACATAATATAGAAGAATATTTTACTCTCTTCCAATTCTTTGGTTGTGTTCTTAACATGTATCAAGAGCCTTTTTCTAGGAAATGCTCCGTGCTCCCCTCCAATGGTTGGGTCCATCATTTCCCAAGAGAGCGATTCTCCCATTGGAGCATCTCCTCCAATGATTCACAATAGTGCTCCGTTCAAATTAATATGCACCAACTACAACATCGAGAAGCTCCAGCTTCTTTTAGTTCTCAACTTCTCACAGCCTAGAATCTTCGTGGGTTCATCGACGGTACCGATCGTCCTCCTACCAAACATCTACCATATGATACATGAAAACTCTCTAGTTCAAATCCTGATTATCTCAAGTGCAGCATCGTGATCAACTTGTTTTCAGTTGGATGATCTCATATATGTATGAAAGTATTTGTGCTCAGCTTGCGTCGTTTTCCACTGCACACGAGATATGAACCTTTCTTAAAAGCTATTTTGGCACATAATCCCGTGCCCGTCTAGTTCAATACAGATATGAACTGCACAATATTAAGAAGGACGATCTACTCATTGAAGACTATGTTTCAAAGATCCGTAAATTTGCTACTAACCTTGCTATATGCGGCAAACCAATTAATGATGATGATCTACTGCTATCTCTTCTTAATGTCTTAGGCATGGATTATGATCCAATTGTTGTTGTGATAACAAGGCAATCTCCTTTACATTCCTTTGAGGAATCTGTTGGATTTCTTCTTGCTCATGAACAATGCATCAAGAAGAATAACTCGTTGATTACGATAAATCAAGCTTCCTTTGCTCCTCGTCCTCCTGTATCCGAATCTAAATATCCTGGCTCTGCTTCTCGTGGGTGCTTCTACATAATTCCTCGAGGCCAATCTGTAGCAAGGGGGCATAGTCATTTCACCCACGTAATTGTCAGATCTGTGGAAAGACCAATCATACCGTTTGTGGAAAACAAGAGAGAATGAATTGCATACTTTATTCTGGAGGTCCAGGGGTCCTTATATAGGATGAAACCTTAAAGAGTTCAATACTACGAAAAATACAAAAAATATTCCTGAAGGTATTAGAATGCATAAATAAGAACCGTAAGAATATATATTACTAACACTCCCCCTCAAGTTGGAGCATATCTATCAGTCATGCCCAACTTGGAAACTATCCACGAGAGGTGCTTCTTGGGTAAGGCCTTCGTGAATACATCTGCAAGTTGAAGATCTGTGGTGATATGAGGAGTAGTAATCTTCCCAATCCAGATGGCATCGCGAATAAAATGGCAGTCAATCTCTATATGTTTGGTTCGCTCGTGGAACACATGATTCGTGGCAATGTATGTAGCAGATATTTGTCACAGTATAGTGGTATAGGAATGGTGACAACAATGCCGAGTTCTTGTAAAAATGTCAATAGCCACGTGATCTCACAGGTAGCCTGGGCCATTGTCCTGTACTCTGCTTCTGCACTGGATCTAGATACAACAATCTATTTCTTGCTTCGCCAAGTAACAAGATTCCCTCCAACCATCATCACATATCCTGTACTTGAGCGACGATCCTCTGGTGAACTTGCATGATCCATATCAGCATCACCTATAACATCAGTGTAGCCATTTGCCCCATAAAAAAGGCCACATCTTATGGATGGCGAGCAGTACGAGTGCGAGGGCGAGCGGTGCGAGTGCGAATGGCGAGGGGAGTGCGAAGGGCGACCATCAGGGGAGGGCGAAGGGCGAGGGGAGCACGACTGGCGTTGCGCGAGAGGGGGCTGGGGATGCGAAGCTCGGAGGGAGTTCGTTGGGAGCGAAGGAGAAGGGGGTGGTCTTCCTAGACGAAGCTGTTGCTGGACATGGCGGTGCTACTGACGGGGAGTGGACGACTGTTTCGCATAAGAAGGTGGCGAAGCGTTGCTTCAGGTGTGGGGAGAGGGGACATCTCGCTTCTTGATGTCCCCTTCCTCCACGATGTTTGGCATGCGGGAATACGGGGCACCGTCGCGCCTCTTGTTGGGCGCTCCGTGATCGCCGCCCAATGCAGTCAGGGATGCCTTCCTCTTCTTCCAAGGTGCGTGCTTTGCATGGCTCTCGTCCCGGTCCTCTCGCTTGGCGGGAGGTCCCGGTTCGCTCTTACGCTCAGGTGGTGGATCCCCAGTCCCGTTCGTCGCACGAGGGATCCTTGGATGCGGGTCTTCTGGTTCGTGGTCTGGAGCTGCCTCGTCCCCCCCTGATGGTGAGTGCCTTCTGATGGCGGGTGGTGGCTCGGCTGTTGGTGCAACTTCAGCTGCGACTGGGGTGCAATCGGCAAGGGAGGTCATATTCGGTCAGGCTCTGCACGTCGAGGGATCGTATTCGCGCGGGAAGGAAGATTTTCACGTGTCCAGTCACTCGGTGCTCATCGGGGTCGCACAGCGGTGCGACGTCGGCTGGGAGGCTGTAAGGTCGCACATTCAGGTTTTACTGGGGCCTCTCTTCTATGGGGATCTTTGCATGTTGGACCCTTCTCATTGTTGCATTCGCGGCCTATCCCCGGAGCATCGGGATAGGCTGCTGTCTGATGGCTCTAACGATGACGTCTTTTGGAGGAGGTCTCGCGTGGCTGACGGTGCTTCTGCTGCCACCGAGGTTTGCCTCGCGGCAATTACCGTCGTCCCTTTCTTGTCTAGAACTGTCCCCGTTCTCAATAAGGCATTCCGCCGGTGGGGGGACATTCTCTCCATCATCGATGACGGCCTCGCTCCAGAGGCTGACTGGAAGTCTATTACGGTTCTCCTTGAGTGCAGCTCCGGCTTTCTCAAAGATGCGCCTGGAAGGACCTTTTTCGGGTCCCTCAAGATTGGCCGTTGGAGGTTCAAGCTTGAGCTTTCCATTATTCCCCCTACATCGGAGGTGTCCAACCAGGCGGAGCTGGTGGTGGGCCCGGTTCTTTCGGCGGTGGCGCTCGGTGATGGCGTGGGGCTAGAGAGCGACGCTTCGTCTCCGCAACGCCACGTGGGGTGTGTTGTTGATTCTTCCGAAGAGTCTCTTTGCATGCCTGACGTGGTGGGAACCTTCGAGCCGACTTTTCGGGCCCCGCAACAATCGATAGCAACTCCTGAACTCCCTGACGTAAGGGTTTCCGAGGACGATTCGACTTTTCTCTCTCCTCAGATTGGATCGGCACCGGCAATGTTGTTTGGTTTATCGGGTTCTTTGGCGGATCTCCAGACCTCGCGGGTAGGCGGACCCGTTCATTTCGGATCTTGGCCGCGGGCCTTTCACCAGAATATTCGGGCATCCTCGCCCGACTCTTTCGTGATTCAAGTTGACGCCTTACGCCTGAATGTTACCCCTCCTCAGGACTCTATGCGTGCTGATTCTCCTAGGACTCCGGTGCGGCCCTCCCCTGTTCTTCATGAGGTCTTCTCGCCTACTTTTCTTCCACCGGGAACCCAACTCTCAGGCGATGGGGAAGGCCATTCCATCAGACGCTTTGGGACAACGTACAGAAGGCGCGCTCTTGATGTCCATGTGCTCGGGTGATTCAATCATGTGCCTCCTTGCGGGAGGCCGTGGCGGAGGCTGCGGGCCTTCGAGGCCTTGGGGGAAGCGATGGAGGCCTGGGGGCGAACACCGGAGGTTTTTAATGAAGGTTCTCTCATGGAACGTCCGTGGTCTCGGGGATCTGGTAAAGCGTCGATCCTTGGGCTCAAGACTCTCTGAATGGTGTTGCGATGTTGCTTTTATTCAAGAAACCAAACTGGCAGCTATCGATGATTATACGTGGCGTTCGTTTGGTGCTGGTCCATTTGACGAATTTCGTGCGGTTAGTGCGGCTGGATCCGCCGGGGGATTCCTTGTGACTTGGCGATCTCATTCGTTCTCCTTTAGTTCCATGCTTGTCGGTCGCCACATGATCTCTGTTGCTTTGAACCGGGTCGATTCAACTGATCCGATGATTTTCTCGTGTATATACGCTCCTACGTGCCATATTTTGAGACGAGAACTATGGGAGGACATGCGGGAAGTGGCTAATTTATTTGGGGGATTACCCTGGATCCTGGGGGGTGATTTCAACGTCACCATCCATTCTTCCGATAGGCCTCGCGGCAGGGGTGGCCGCGACCCGGGATCTCAGGATTTTCTCGACGTGATTGATGGCCTGGCGCTATTTAATTTGATTCCAAGTGACATTTGCTACACATGGCGGAACAACTCCTCTCGTTTTAGAATTGACCGGTTCTTGGCTAATGGGAAGTCTTTGGACTCCTTTCCCCTTTGCTCAGTTTCCTCTCGCCCCCGATCATTCTCGGATCACTCTCCCATTATTTGGGACTTTGGCGACGGTATTCGTCCTCGGGGGCTATTTAGGTACGAAAAATGTTGGTTATTGGAACCTAATTTCATATCGGTCGTTCAGGCTCATTGGACTCATGTTCCCGTCTCTGGCTCCGCGGCGTCTAAACTTGATCAGAAGCTTGCTTCACTTCGGAGAGTTCTTGCTGAGCTCAAAAGAAATTCCAGGCAGGTGCGGCTTGCTGTGCGCGTCGAGGCGGAGGAGATTATCTTGCATTTGGATTCGACGGAGAATAAGCGTGAACTCTCACTTGACGAACTTCGGGACCGCAACTCTGCTCACGCACGGGTGCAGGAGGAGGACAAGAAAAGAACGGTCGAGTGGCGACAACGCTCGCGGTTAAAATGGCTTAAAGAAGGCGATGCGAATACGACCTTCTTCCACCGGGTGGCGAGCAATCGGAGGCGTTATAACATGATGCGGTCCCTCTCTATCAATGACGTCAATTTCACCGGGGATAGGGAGATGAGGTGTGCCATCGTCGACCACCTCAGGCATACCTCATCTTCCCTTTCCCCGCGTAGGTGGCGTTGGCTTGGTCTGGGCGCTTCCTTTATCTCTGACGCGGACTCCGCGACCCTTATTCGCCCCATCTCTTTGGAGGAGATTAAAGCGGCTGTATGGGCGTTAAATCAAGATTCTTCGCCGGGGCCGGATGGGTTCTCCGTCGCCTTCTATCACGATTTTTGGGAGACTGTGTCAGGGGATGTCATGGATGTCGTCTCAGAATTTTGTTCGGGTAACTTCGGCTTCGACCGCATCAATCGGGCTCATATTGTACTCATTCCAAAAAAAGAACCAGCGTTGCGCATAAAGGATTTCCGTCCTATTTCCGTCTCCGATGGTATATACCTTATCGTGGCGAAAATTTTAGCCACTCGCCTGTCTCGGGTTTTGGATGGACTTATCTCTCCGGTTCAAGCGGCGTTCATTAAAGGCAGGCATATCGCTGACTGCATCGTCGTGGCGTCCGAAATGGTGGCGGACTGGAAAAAAGAAAATAAGAAGGGGGTCCTATGGAAAATCGATTTTGCCAAGGCTTATGATTGCATCGATTGGTGCTTCCTTTGGTCTGCTTTGCGTCGACGGCGTTTCCCAAACTTATGGATTTCTTGGATGCGCAGATGCGTCTCCACGGTTTCGCTTTTTGTGCTGATTAATGGCCGGCCAGTTGGTGGATCATTTCAGCCACGCAGGGGGGTGCGTCAGGGCTGCCCTCTGGCGCCCCTCCTCTTCGTTTTGGCTTCTGATGTGCTGGCGCGAATGGTATCCCGCGTAGTTGATGCGGGCCTTACTAATGGGTTCCGCAAGGAGGATATTTGCGTGCCCTTGATCCAGTTCGCTGATGATACGATTTGCTTCATTGAGGGTGGTCCGGAGGAGGTGTCCGGTATGGCCAATACTCTTTCTCTTTTTTGTGAATTATCGGGGCTGTCGATTAATGGCTCCAAATCCAACGTGGTGCCTTTTGGCTTGTCGCATGCGGAGGCGGAGGAATGTGGCGGGATGCTCGGTTCTTCGCCTGGGGAGCTTCCTATTGCTTATCTTGGTATTCCTCTATCGGTGGGGCGGGCCAGATCTAAGGATTGGCGTGTTATCACGGAACGGGTGGAGTCGCGCCTTGCTGGTTGGCGGGCGACCTTGCTTTCTCGAGGTGGCCGCCTTATCCTTCTCAAATCCGTGCTCTCATCTATACCCGTTTATTTCCTCTCGGTTCGAAGAATGCCTGCTGGGGTCCGCTTGCGCCTGGAGCGGTGTATGTGGCGCTTCTTATGGGGACGAAAGGATGGGAACGGTAGGGGCATGCATCTGGTCGCTTGGGATGTGGTGTCCATGCCTAAGCGCTTCGGTGGGCTTGGTGTCCGGAGATTGGACTTGGTAAATGACGCCTTCCTACTCAAATGGGTGAGTAGACTTTGGGACAAGGATGATACCTTTTTCACCAACGTTCCTCGGGTGCTCTTGGGCAGCGACTGGTTCGGGCTGCAGCGGGGGGCCTTGCAGCTTCATTCTTCCCCTTTCTGGCGCAGCATCTCGACCACATTGCTGAGGAATGTGGCGCTCTTCACCCCGGTGCTTGGGACGGGGGAATCCTTCAAGTTTTGGCTGGATGACTGGTTGGGAGGGGGCCCTCTTCAGGTGCGTTTCCCGAGATTGTTCGCGCTTGCTTTGAATCGGCACGCGTTATCGCGGAGTGCTGGATTGACGGTTGTTGGTGCCCTCGGTTCTCTGGGAACTTCTCTGAGCAGCGGGTGGATGATTTCGTTTTGATGATGGAGGCTCTAAATTCTGCTGCTACGCCTACTATGCAGAGGGATCATTGGCGTTGGAAAGACGGGGCCTTCTCCACTCGGAAGGCCTACCGGGCACTGCTTCCTTCTCCGCCTCCTACGACATCTCCTCTAGTGTGTGACTGTGCCTTCATCTGGGGCTTGCGATTGCCGGAGCGCATTGCCATCTTCCTATGGTTACTTCGTCAGCGGAGATTGTTGACTCGCGATCTTTACGCCAGGTTCTTCCCTCAGACCAGCGCTTCGTGCCCTCTTTGCTGTGATGACGACGAGACCGCCGACCATCTTTTCTTTCGTTGCTCCTTGGTTGCGGGTGTCTGGGACGATGTGGCTTGGGATCGCGCGGACAATCTTGAAGACTTTTGCGATAACCTTTGGTCGAACAGGGACATGGCCAGGCCTGATGTTATGGCTCCTATCGCGCGGCTGTGGTGCATTTGGCGTGCCAGGAACGACGCTATTTTCTCGGGCCAACGCTTCTATCGTGAGAACGTCAACATTATGGGTATTAGACTTATTTCCGATTGGTGTACTTCATAGTTTAACGACCCATCTGTGGCGGCTACTTTTCTTGTATTCGCAATCATCTTCTGCTCCCTTCTACCCCACCTCCCCTATAAGTATCTCTCCTCTTTTTCCGTTTTAGTTATATATAATTTTGGGGCGAGCACCGGCGAGTGTATCCCCCTTTTTTGGAGCCTCAAAAAAAAATTCCTTCAAGTATTGTATTATATGGAGAACATCCTGCCGATGATTGTAACACGGTCGCTCCATGTGTTAGCTAGCTCTACTCACTGCATAAGAAATATCCAGTCTGGTGATAGTGAGATAAACAAGTTTGCCAACCATGCTTCTGTATCGAGTAACATCTTCGAAGACATGACCAGAGGATGTGGGGTGTTTCTTCGGATCTGCAGGAATATCTGATGGCTTGCATTCAAGTAATCTGACTTTTGTTAGGATATATCCAGACAGTATTTCCTCTGTGAGAGATGAAGTCCCTCTATAGTGCGTAGTACTTCTATGCCCAAGAAATAGCATAGTGGACCATGGTCCTTGGTGACGAACACCTTCTGGAGAAAGGTCTTGGTCTCTAATACCCCATTATCATCATCACTTGTGACAACCATATCATCCACATAAACATCAAGTATAACAATACCAGTTGTCCGTCTTCTTACAAACACAAAATAGTCAGAGGTTGTTCTCTGAAAGCCAAGAGTGTTGATTTCTGCAGTAAGTCTGTCAAATCATGCCCTTGGGCTCTGCTTCAGACCATATATTGCCTTGCGAAGTTGATATACACAATCCCTCCCGACTTCGTAACATGGAGGCTGCATCATGTACATCTCCTCATCGAGATCTCCATAAAGGAAAGCATTCTTCATATCTAGCTGAAAGATAGACCAGGCTTGATGGCTGCAACTGAAAGGACAGTCCTTACTCCTTATAGAGCCTATTCGTGCAACCATTGAGAATGTCTCGAAGTAATCTATTCCATATGTTTGCATAAACCTTGGGCCACAAGATGAGCTTTCAATCTGTCAATGGACCCATCTGGCGATTGCTTGGTTGTGAAGATCCATCTGCATGCCACAGGTCTAGTCCCCCTGGGACATTGCACCAGATCCCATGTTCTTCTGGAAGTAAGAGCATCCATCTCTTCATTCATGGTCTGTCGCCATCCTGAATCATGCATAACGCTATGGTGGTCTCTCGGAATAGAAATAGTCATGAAAGCATATGCATATCTTCTGTCAGCGGATGATAAACTAGCAGTAGAAGTGAAATGAGACATGTGATGAAAAGTACATTGCCTCTATGTTCTTTGTAGAGCAATGGAAAGCTCCTGAGGATCATCTATGACAACAGTGGAGAAGGGGACACTTAAAGAAGGCATATCGTCTTGCAACAAAGACACAAGTAAAGGAACATCTGATGGCGGAGACGTTCGCTTGTGCTTATAGACAATGGGTGGAGGAGGAAGATCTAGAGGAATATCTGTAACAGATTGAGTGAAGAAGCTGGTCTGCTAAAAAAGGTTACATCTACAGAGATATAATAGCGATGTCCAGTAGGATCATAGCACCTGTACCCTTTTTGAGTACGAACATAATATAAGAAAACACATTTGATTGTACAAGGAGATAGTTTGTCTGCAGTGTGAAAATTATGAACAAAAGCCACACATCCAAAGATCCTCAGAGGTAGAGGAAAGGACGACTCAGTTGGGTATAGTAGAGAGAACGGGGTGGAGCTATGTAGGGAAGTGGAGTGGACTCTATTGATAATATGGACATCGCTAAGAACAACATCCCCCTATAGGTTTTTGGAACTTTCATCCAGGTGAGGAGGGAACAAGCAATATTTAGTAGATGTCTAAGTTTTATTTCTGCTACCCCGTTTTGATGGGAAGTATAGGTATATGAGGTTTGATATATGGCGCCCAAGTATGCAAAGAAGTTTGCTAGATCATGCTGGGTAAATTCCAAGGCATTATTCAAACGTAAAATTTGAACACCAAAGGAGAAAATATTTTTGACATAATGAAATAAATTCTTGACAATATTATTAATCTCCGAACGCTCTTTTAATAAATAGACCCAAGATGACCTACTGTAATCATCAACAAAAACGACAAAATACTTATGTTCACTCAGAGTACGGACCGAACATGATCCCTAAATATCATAATGGACTAAAGAGAAGGAGCTCCGGGACATGGCTCAATTCGAGTAGGGAAAGACGCTCGATGATGTTTCGTGAACTGACATACCTCATACTCAAAAGGCTTGAGCGTAGAGAGTTCGAGTAACATTAAAGAGATGGCTTTGGCAGATGGGTGATCGTGGCGAAGGTGCCAGAGAAGAGGATATTCGGAGATCGACGCAACGCCAACAAAACTAGAGTCAGAGGGGATATCAAGATAATAGAGGTTGCTCTTCTCATGTTCCCCACCAAAAATCTATCTCGTTCAGATGTCATGAAAATAACAACATAACTTATCAAAAATAACTTAACAGTTAAGCTCCGTGCACAATTGATGAACATATAAAAAACTAAGTGGAAAGGCAGGAGCGTAGTGAACTCCAGTAAGGCAGAGTTTAGAGGAAAACTCCACAGTGCCTACATCCGTAACCGACGAATGAGCCCTATTGGCAACACGAACAATCTTCACAGAGGAAGACGATAGTGAAGAGATGAGAAGACTACCTTCTCCCGTCAGATGAGTTGATGCGCCAGAGTCAATAATCCATGCAGGGCTGGATGCAGAGGCAGAGTTGGCAATTGTACCTGAAGTAGTGGCCAGACTAGCAGGAGTAGAAGTACTAGTGTCACTAGCTGAGGAGTTCTGCAGTAGTTGACGTAGACGAGCATATTCAGATGTCGTGAATGGTGTTTGACTATCACCAGAAGATTGATCATGTGAGGCTTCAACAATATCATGTGTCCTCGTATGAAGCTGTCTCATAGGCATTGTTGGCATTAGGAGGCATGCCAAACTTTTCCCAACAACGTTCAGATGGATGATTTCAACGTCCACAATGTGTGCATGCTGGATAACAAGTAGTAGTAGGATCGTGTCCATGTCCGGGACCATAATCACGTCCATATCCAATCTCACGACCTCGACAATGGTCAAGATCACGGCCACGTCCTCCCTGGTAGTTGGGCTGTCCCCAAGCGTAGTGGGATGTAGTCTTCGTAGATGGAGTAGTAGTAAGATGCTCAGTTGGGGAATCAAGTTCCTGCAGGAGACCAAATATGGTCTCAAGTGTGAGCAGCGTATCAGCAGTCAGAAACTGATCCTTCACAGGCTTGTATTGTGGATGTAATCTAGACAGAAAGTGATACACCTGCCATTCTGCATGTCTCCTATCTGCTTGTCACAACAAGCGGGTTGAAAAATGAGTAGCTCCTCTCTACCAGGGTAGTATCTTCCTGATTAGCAGACCAAATCCGAGTGTAGATGTTTGAGAACTTGTACTTGGTTGTCTTCTGGGAGTATGTATGCTCCATGCTCTCCCACACTGCTTTTGATGTTTCCTTATAGAGAAGATTTGAAGCTATATTTGGATCGACACTGTTGGTCATCCAAGTAATGACCTGAAAGTTGTCGACATACTAGGTATCATAGTCCTTATCTGTCTGTTTGGACGGATCCTTAGTAAGAATGCAGTTCTTGAGCTGACCACCAATAAACACCTTGAACGATCGAGACCAGAGTACATAGTTCTCGGAGCCTTTCTATTTAATAGAAGTGCCTTGTACCATCAAAGAAGAAGCCGGGTACAGGGACTTGGGCTTTGCAGAGGCCATGATGGCTACGCAGGTCAAGAAAAAGTGGCATAGTATTAATTATTTGTCTTGATCAAGCATTAAAGTGACCTAATAACTCATCAACAAGTGAACCCGTTTCTGTAGAGATCCGCAGAAGGCCTACGAGCTTGTTGGAGGGATGTCTTGGCGAATCAATTACTGTAGAGGATCTGCAATGCAAGTGAAAGAAGCCTTCGAGGGCTAGGGCGGCAGTTCATCGACACCTTGGAGTACTGCAGGAGCCCTTAAGGGCTAGGCGGTAGTGTAGTGGAACCTTGGAGTATCCCAGTGATGACCGAGGGCTAGGGCAACGATCTTGGGGGTAGGGTGATGGCCTAGAAACCCTATTGGGTTGATGTGGCCCTATCGGGCTAATGGTATCGGTCTGAAAGAGGGACTCTAAGATGGCTCAGTGCCTATCAGGCAATGGCCTGGTGGGCAAAGGACCAAGCGATGGCATGGAATTTGGAAACCAAGCGATGGCAGGGCCCTAATGATTATGTTGGGACGACACTAATGAGCAGGCGTCGCCAGAGGATCCTATCGATCGCTGTAGAAGCCCGCTGGAGAAGTCCGTATTGATCGTTGGAGAAGATTGCTGGAGAAGGCCCTATTGATAGCTGGAGAATTCCCAAGAGCGCCTGGAGAAGGCGCTAAGGTGTCGGTGGCGCTTGGAAGAGGCCCTTCACGAGAGAGGTGCCTAGATTCGTCGAAGGCGGTGGCTTAGGGCAGGAGGTGGCGGTGGGATTTTGGGTCATAATACCGGTCTAGGACCACCTCTCTGATACCATGTGGAAAACAATGAGAGAGTGAATTGCATACTTTATTCTGGAGGTCTAGTGGTCCTTTAGTAGGATGAAACCCTAGAGAGCTCCATACTGTGAAAAATACAAAAATATCCCTGAAGGGATTACAATGAATAAATAAGAACCGTAAGAATATATATATATATATATATATAGAGAGAGAGAGAGAGGAGTGATCCTTCTCACAGATTTTGGCTCTCATAGGATCACTCCTCTCTCTCTATATATATTACTAACACTATTAACTACTATTTTCGATATAATGGATGCCCTCAACCACAAGCCAATATCTCTTCATATGGGGATGCTCCCCATCTTTGGCATCCTGACTCGGGGGCAACACATCATACCATAGATGTTACAATTCTATCGCATAGAGACGTGCAACCTTGTGATGCAAGTTCTATAAGGGTAATGCATGCCTGCACTAAATGAGTATGCCTTGCATCAATGAATAAGATGGACAGACATATGCAACTATGCAGGAGATTCTGTTGCTGCATAAGAAATTTCAATGATGTGTTTGATTATTTCAGGGGATTCCACATGTAGTTACTTGTGTGGATATGGAAAATATCAATTGACCATAGAAGGAAGTCGAATGGAAAAGTGGTTTTCTTTGAGGGAAAAAAGCTAAAAGCCTGTAGGCAACCCGCATTTGATGTGGTGTAGAATACGCAAATATTCTAGATAGAGGACCAAAAGGAAAATATAGAACATACACGCACAATAAATAAATAGTAAGTAAAGAGATGGTAGCAACTGTATTGTTTTAAATGAAGCAACTAACCACCGCTCTACCTCAAATAAAATAAACTGCTAAATTTACTGTGTAAAATTCCATTTTGTTTCCTTGTAGTTTCATTTTGAAAGCTGTCTATTCTTTGTTGATTGTAGTTTCATTTTGAAAGCTGTCTATTCTTTGTTGATTGGACAAATGATGAGCAATATGCTTGAATGTAAAATTAGAAAATGCAAAATAACAATTTTGAGTTTTTGGTAACTAAAGTTTCTCATTGTTGATTCTTGACAATAGGAAGTGGCAAAAAAGATTGGCGAACTTATTGCCAAGTCTTGCTTGGAGAAAGGGATCACGAAAGTAGCTTTTGATAGGGGTGGCTACCCCTACCATGGACGGATTGAAGCTCTTGCAGACGCCGCACGGGAGCATGGCCTTGAATTCTGATTTTTCATAATAATTGTGTCACTCCACTTGTGAGATTTTCTTGCATCTAAGTCTGATGTATGTGTATTGATTATATTACATTCTTCGTCATTTACGTCCATTATCTATTATAGTTTATGTTGGGGCCTTATATTTAATGTAGAAGGATTTGCATTAAATTTGTTCTCTCAAAGCATATTAGATTTTGCTTTCGGAATATTGACGGTGATTCTCGGTCGTTGTCCTGAAGTTAAATGCTTGCTCTGAATTGATAAGAAACTAGGATACTTATGTTTGCTCTATTTACATGTAGCATTATGATCTTATTCTATAAAAACCTTCAATTTTGCAGGAACTTTATTTGTATATACCACAATACATTCATTATACCCTGTAAACATGAGAATTCAGGTCCACTGCCTGCAATGATACCCTGAAATTGATTTGTGACAACAATATATATGCTAGGGTTAGCTGCCTGTGAATGGTAACCCTGCAGTTGCCCTACTATTTTTTGAAGCCAGCAAATCTGTTGGTTCTCAAGTTTTGGCCAAGCAAGATGGATTAATATTAAAATGCCTACTGAGGAGAAAGGTACTAGTGAGGGAGGTTGGTGTTGAAGCCAATAAGATGTGCTTGCTAACGCCTCTCCGCGTAAGAAGACATCACCAAGCACATGTTCTTGTATCCTTTTGCCTGGAAAATTTATACTTTTGAGGCACGACAAGTGCGCATCCTGTGGTTCTTCATTGTTGGGGACTTTTGACTTCACATAGGGAGGGCTGGTAACCAAGATGACACCTATCGACTCGGAGTGTAGGGACTTTCAAGTCAATATGTGGTTTGCGTGCATCCTTGCATGGTGAAAAGGGATGGTTGATATGATGTTTGGTTTGTAAGCTCAGTGCATACATACTAGTGTTCCTGACCTTTATTTGGGTCAGGCCAGCTATATAATGTCCTCAAGGCTAGTAAGTTGGCATTTGCAATAATTATATTGCAATGCAGTTCGAAACTTATTATATGCAATTTAGCCACATAATAGTCTGCTTTATGCAGTTACACTGCAAAACTTATTTGCGCATATAGGAATTCAATATAAGGTGTTTTGTGGCATTCGTCACATTTCTTTGTGCTATATTCCTTACTAGCCATGAATGCTAAGTTTCAGGTCTGCATTTATTTCAGGTAGAAAAATGTTGAAAATCGCCACATTTTTGTGAGGACTTCAAGATTATCATGCCATCTCAGTACCTGCTCCTCTTTCCTCATCACCTGCAAGCTCAACATCCATCCTCGTTGCTTCCCATTTTCGTTAGATAACCTCTACGGGACCCATTTATAAGCTTGATTAGAAATTCCTAAATCCCTAATCTACCATTATCCTCTGCTCAAGGTCCAGCTCCAGTGCACTTCGATGTGACAACCCTTGTCTTGTTGTCGATCAACGATGATCACAGGAAGGTGGTGACTAGTGCGATTCAAGGGAGGCTTGCTTCTCTTGTTGTAACATCTCCTAGCTCCTTTGAGCTTCAACTCATGTCACTGGAGCTTGGAGGCGATGCCTGTGGTGTTCTAGACACCACAACAAGTGGTATCCATTTCCCTATTACAAGTAACCATGGTATGAAAAAACACGCCTTAAGGCACACGAGGTGTATGCCTGGAGGCGAAGCGACCCTAAACTGTTCCAAGGCAGGTGCCTTAGTTGGGAACTGTGAGGCGACTGCCTCAGCTACTCAAGGCGGTTTGAGGCAGACGAGGCGTGAGGTGGAGGCGAGGCGTTTCTTGAGGTGTTAATGATTTTCTGAGCATTTTTTAATGTAAATCATATGTCTTGTTGGTAGTTTCAGATCTTTATAAAGGTCTAATTGTCTAGGATATAATTATACAAGACCGATACTTAAATTTGGCGGCTTTCATCTTCATATCTACCATTAATCATGTCCAATTATGTCAATAAACTCTTAACATTATACCCTTAAACATAGAATCCACAAATATCATAGAAAATATTATCCGTAAACTTATTTTTTGAAGAGTGATCACATTATGAGTTATGTAATATACCGAGCAGAACTAGAAAGAAGGAATTTAAGTTATCTCAGTATTTCTCATAATTATATATTAGTTGCGTAACATATACATTCAATCGAAGTATATTTCGTCATATTTTTTATATAACTATATAATTTAGTGACACATGTAATCTCGGATACACTAATGAATATTATAGCCAATAACCCCCTTTTTGACAAATACTTTAGTGATGACTATTTAATCTTGGAAACTTTAATGACAATTATAGCAAACTACTCCATCTTTGATTGGATGAAAATTTAGTAAACATGCATATAGAGTTGTATATCTTTTTTGGCAGTTCCTATATTTATAATTTCATCATATGATGTAGTTCTATATATTTTATATTGGTCATAGTATATATAATTTCATTAATATATATTTTATTGTAAATTTTGTGGGTATTTATCTTTATAAATTGAAGTTATGCCTCGATTGTCTCGAGGCTATGCCTCGCCTCGATTCTGCGGGTACTACCTCGTTGTGTTTTTCATTTTTTTAAACCTTGTAACACTTTTTCCATTCTCTTCTTCTACTACTATCACTCTTCCTCTCCATTCTTCTTCCATTCGTATCTATGGTATGAAAAATCTAGCCTCGAGGTAGCCAGGACATACACCTCGAAGCGAGGCAGACTCATTTAGCCTCGAGGCATGCGTCTCGGTCCAATCTAGTGAGGCATGCACCTCAGGTGGCTAAGGCATAACCTCGAGGTGGTCGAGGCTTTTTGTGAGGTATTTTTGTTTTTTGAAGCATTTTGCTAATGATTTTAATAGTTTATGCGGTAGTTTGAGAAGCTTATAGATGCAACTTGTTTAGGATAATAATTATACAACACGAATGCATATGTGTGTGTGTGTGTGTGTATGATGTTTTTTCGTGTCCATAATGTCAATTTGCTATTAAGAGTGTCCAACTATTTTAGCAAACTCTCACCATTTTACTCTTAATGAATGAATGGATAAATATTAAATCTAACAATACTTGTAAGCTTAACATGACAAGCTTTGTAATGTATCGAGTAAAATGAAATGGATATGATTCACGGTTTCTTGGACATATATTTAATCGTACTTTTGATTATAATATTTCAAAGATAGATATGTATTGTTTAATTCTTTTGCAACATTTATAGAAAATGAATTCATCTCTGATTGGATGAAAATGTGTAGAAAGGGATACAAAATTGTTTTATCTTCTCTTCTGGTGTTCTTATCTCTATTATTTCATCATATCATATAGTGTGAGGCCCGCTCCTTCTCGGATCCGGGAAACCCGTTTACATATCATTTGTAGTATTATGTTCTCTAGAAATCGCGTTAGGGAACTGGAAATTAGGAAAAAAACATTTTTTTTTAACGATGACATTCACAAATTAACTAACAGGCCACAGAACTATAACATGTCACACTTATATTGCATAAATTCCATAGCAGTTAACATGTAGCAACAGAAATTGCATTATGTACATGCGTCCCAATTTTATTAACTGTGAGGCCCGCTCTTTCTCGGATCTGGGAAACCCGTTTACACATCATCCGTAATATCATGTTCTCTAGAAATCGCATTAGGGAACTGGAAATTAGGGAATTTTTTTTATACGGATGACATTCACGTTAACAACAGGCCACAGAACTATAACATGTCACACTTATATTGCATAAATTTCCATATCAGTTTATATGTAACAACAGAAATTGCATTATATACATGTATCCCAATTTTATCAGAAGAGAAATAAAAGCATAAATATCTTGAACAAACTATAACATACATACCTGCTATGTTTTGCTTCAGAAACTGACATTCAACTCTCCCAATACAACGGTGCAGGTATTTTGCCTGCAATCCATGGAATAGGGAGAAAAGAACATCAACAAATGTTGAGTAAATCTTAATTAATTAAAAATAACAGGAAATTTTGTGGTTCCAAAAGAAAGCAAGTAATTTGGCCTTGACAATTAAAATTTAAAGCTACTTGCAATGAAACATGCTTTCAAGCTGTTTGGTATGTAAAACCCCATTCTACTCATCCTACACTAATTACCCACATTAATCATTTATATACCAATATCATGTGGTCCATATTTAAGTCATTGTCTTTCTATTAATTATAATACAAGTTTGACTGGTCTTGAGAATATGAATGATGAGACTCTGATATAATCATTATCTCTATAATGCTTATAAAGATGTTTAAGAATCTTGTGGATTGATCATAGTAAGAGTATATGATAGATATGGGGTTTTGATTCTTTTCTTGTTGTTTTTCTCAAGCCTAGTAGATAGTCTGATAAGGATGATTTTCATGATATGGTCTTTTCTCTTTGCCAGGAATTATTGGCAGAAAAGTAACTAATTCAACGGAAACCAACTCAACTGTAATTCAACTTTAGCCAACTCAATTGTGACTCAATCCAATTTCAATGTATCTTTTTCAGATTCAACTGTAATTGATTTAGAGGTAGCCATAGAGGATTCAGATGTATACATGTATGATTCAGATGTAGTATCGCCAAGTCTGTTGGCGAAAAATAAATAAAACTCAAGCGGTGAAGTAGCCTATAAAAGAGGCTCTTCCGTCTCGCCCTCTAATTGGAAGGGCGGTCCAATAGAGGGATAGGTCTACTCCAAAACTACGCCACTGAGACGGGTGAGAGAGACTCTCTAGAAAAGTTGCTCTAAAAGAAAAACCGGCCCGACCGGTACGGGCTAACGAGCTCAAAAAACTAAAACCAAGGGTCCTCCAGCCTAGGTACCCTAAAGAACAAGGGTCAACGGAACTGGTCTTTAAAAGAAAACCTGTGGATCCCAGAGAGGCGTAAAAACTGCGAGCGCTCGCGAAAAACCGAGAAAAAGACTGGGATCCTAGACCCGCGCACGAAGCGGCCACTGCCCTAACTGGGCTTCCTAATCTTCCGCCCAGCTGAGGGTCACCGCCCCCTCGCACAGTCAGGCGTAAAGGTTACCATGACTGGCACTTTTAATTACTAGTCATAATTGCATCATCATCACTAACTTAATTTCTCATCCTCTCTTGAACTCTGATGTAGTCAACTTACAGAACTAGGTATCTTGTTGATAATTATATTGAATAGTGATTCATACTTTAGTAATTTTGAATGATTGACTACAAAGATCTTCAGTCATTGATCATAGATGATCTCATCAATTGGCGGCTTGCTTATTAATCTAGATTTATGAAAATATCTCAGTGAACTCCTTTTTCAAACCACGAGATCATAAGTTGTTTATTGGAACTGAATTTAAAATTTAATTTAATGTAGAAATTTTACTTTTTTTATTTAACTCGTAATTTAGTGGCAAGACTCTTGATCTAATTTTTATAAGTCTCTTGTATGAAAATACCCTAATATAATGAACAAAAGATGAAAAGATGGTCGATGCAATCCTCCTGGCACTGCAAAATTGCACCCTGAATCTTCTCTTCTACTAGATCTCAAGTCATTCTAATAATGCTAACATATTGAGATTATTATTTACTTATCCACCGTAGCCATCTTTCGATTCTTTATCACTATTACTAAGAGATATTGAGAAACCCTCCCAATTGGATGTATCAAACTCCCAACCAATAGTTATACCCCTTTAGCTAATTTGTATCTTCCTACCCTTGCTAAAAAAAATATGTCAGGTTAATTACGCGATCTTGATATCATTAAGCTGGATCATAGTTAAATTCTTTATCTTTCGTCATTTTCAATAGGTTGAAATAGACTTTCTGTGATTGTTCTCGAGATTAAGAATCCAAATACGTTGATAACAATATATTTAACAAATTTCAGAATACTTAATATTGAAAATAATCTCCTGATTATGTCATAAAATGGAATATGCTCCATTGAAAATAATCTCCTGATTATGTCATAAAATGGAATATGCTCCAGCGGTATAGATATTGTGCATCAAAAATAATGAAAAAAAAGTGGCAGATTCTTAAGTTGACTATATTCTGAAGAGAAGAATTTTGCTTGCATTATGCAGATTTGTCTAATGTTTAAAATGAAGCAGAATACCCAACCTTTAGTTGAATACTGCTATGCTAGGAATTCTAGTTTTAAAAGGCTAAATTCTTACACACATGTCTGTATATGTGCAACACATGGACTGTTCAGATATCCATTGATTGTTGATCTTTTTCTTCCGGATCTGGAACCTCCATATGAGGTCGTGTTGTCACAAAGGATTACCATATCAAAGATTTCTTCTAGTTAGGAGGTACATATTAAGTTGAGTATATTATCTATATTATTTCATACACCTAAGAAAGGTGAGACCACCTCTGCCATGGTTGCTTCTTCTAGGAGGGACAGATTAGGTCCACTAATGCCCACAACCGTGATTGTTTTACATCGAGATGAGCCACATATTATTTTACTTTTCTAGATGTAGTGGCCATAGAGAAGATTGTTGCTGGTTAAAGCATAATAAACTTGTAGCTCATCAAACAGTCTTTTGAGATGTTGATGATATCATGATTCTATGTATACCATCTCAAGAGATAAGTATGATGACCTTCTTTATAGGCTTCATTAGTGTTGTATATCCTTACATTAAACTCTAGTTCCAATGACCCTTGTGCAGAACATGATATCACTGCCTTTACCGACCCTCATGTATATCTCACAATGGTTTAAATGTTCTTGGGAATCATTTATACTTCTATTATTAGTATTGAGATGTTATTTATGTATTCACATCATATTAACCGGGAATATACAATTAGAATTTAGATGAAAGTGCAATCTATCTTCTGCCACATGCAATACACAAGTATTATAGAGTCAAATTTCCATTGCTTTAGATTACTACAAGACCCTTGTTCCCAACATGTTATAATATATGGTAACCCAGTTATAGCATATCTAGAATATACAACACTCAAGCAACTTATTACTATCAAAATGTGTAAAGACCATGCATGGAAAGCAACAAGAGAGGGGAAAAGATTGTACCTTTGATCCTTTAAGTTTGGAAGGATTTTGTGGCTTTATCTAACATACAACAATAGATAAAATACCTGATGGATAGCAACAAAAAAAAACTGAATTAGAAACTTCAACATTGACTTTAATGAGAACAAAGAGGAGAGAGATATGTACCTTTGAATATCTCCACTTTGGAGATCCAAACTTGCTTGCAACATCCTTTTCTTGATAGGAGCTTCAGTTCATTCAGATCCGGATGTTACATATAGTGTTAAGTATTATATGTCGGGAAGAAAATATATAATTACATTGACATATACATATATATAATTTTATGCATATTTTTCTCTATAAATTGAGGCTTACGAGGCTACGCACCACCTTGATTCGGAAGAATACGCCGTGTAACTCCTTTCTTTTTTTTTCCAAACCTTGATTGGATCCCACTTTACTGTTATTCCTTCCTCTTAGTTGTTACTCCTGTCTCATCTCCTCCTCTTCTTCATCCACGCTTCCTTCTATCTCACACAAGTCTCCCACCTTTGACCACACACGGTGGCCGATGTGCTGCTCCGTTCCTCCCCATCAGCGGAGCTCCCACTCACATACCAACAATCCCTCCAGCCGAGCCCGTGTCCTCGAGCCGTAGTTCTCTTTTCAGGACAATTGGGTTGCGGGTTACCATGACATCTATTGCCGGAGACGGGAGGAGGACTGAGGCCAAAGCCTCATCGGAAAGCCTCCCCTCTGCTACTCATGCTTAAAGAAAGAACGAATGTGAGAGGATTCCTAACCGTCTATCACTTCTAACTTCCCTTGATCTACACAGTCGAAGGCCCTTCATCTCCAACCGACGCCGTCTGATCCTCACAGGAAACCTATTACTACAGTGGAGACGAAAGGAATCTCCATGCCGATCGTTGCTGATCCATCGCAAGGGTTTCACCATGTGGAAGCCTCCACGACATTCGATTGGAGTTGCCATCAATGCTCCCTCCCGCCCCTCCACCTCTGGTTAACACTCGCTGCTGCATCCTAGCCTTCATCCGGCGAAGAGAGGGTCACGTGCTCATCCCATGTGACATGAGTCTGCGAGGAGCATTCGAGGCTTTCATATATCGCAGAAAGGCCCACCATAGACCATAGCTGATACCACCTCCTGCGCACGTGAGGTGGTGACAATTTTCACTCAAGCCCCTCCGCGCCCTGGAATGGTAAATTAGACCCTTTTAGTCCATTTTTAAAGTTTTTCCTTTGGTAGAAATTACAGTTATGCTCCCGGCTTAGTGCTTGATTATCTTGTAAACTAGTGCTTGCATATTAATGCTTCAATGTTTCCTTGTAATGCTTACATTGTGATATTTCATTTGACATCTCTAGGTTCATGAATTTTGGAGTTGAAATGCATGATCTATGAAATTTTGAACTTAAAGAGAACTTTTGGCATGTCAATTCATTATAAAATAATATCCATGTTGTTTTGTTGGATATTTTGTGCCATATGAGTGTACTAAACTCTTGGAAAAGGAATTTTTGAAAATGTTTAATATTTGAGACATGGAGAAATTATTTTGCTTGTTGTTTGCGTGATTTTTCTAGGATACATTTTTTATTATTTCAAAAATCTTAAATTTTCTTAGGAAAATCCTCTTTTTCCACTTCATTTCATGATTTTTTAGTAATTTTTGGGGTGATAATATTTTTCATAAAAAAATAAGTTTATTAAATGTTTTTACATCTAATTTATTCATATTATTGTTAAAAAATAAAAAATTAATTGTTTATAGTATTATCAAATAAACTTTTGCCCAAAATAAATTTTCACTTACAGCCTTGAAATATAAAAGCATTAAAAAATTATTAAAATCCAAAAAAATTTATATATTTAATCCAAAATACAAAAATGTTCTAGAGAGGGTTTTGTATCATATTTTAGGAAAAATATAGCCGCATTTTTAGGGGTGAAGCTGACACATATTTCTTATTTTTTGAAATCCCCCCTACATTTCCATTATTTTATTTTTAAATATTTTCTATTTATTTTTATTTTTATATTTTCCTATTTTAGGAAAATATAAAAAATCATTGTAAAACACAAAATCACAAAAAAACATTTTAATTTTGTTTATTTAGCACTTTATTTATATTAAAATACTTATTTCCCCCTTATATATAAAGTAAATCTTTTTCCTTTTTAAGTCATTTAAAATTAATTAAAATTTTGGAAAAGAAAATAAAAATACTAAAATCTTAGAATTAAATATAAAATATAATACATATATTTATCACTACTTATATGTATTTAAATCCCAAAACATTTAAAAGCCAAAAACATAATACACAAATTAAAAATTCAATAAAAATACAAAATACAACAAAAATACAATAAGAATATAACATAGACATATCACCTACACAAACTTGATTAAGTACACTATGACTTAAATAACTGTCATCCACTATTAGCTGCCTGCCTCCTTGAGTCAACGCAGGACTTCTGCCCAGTTAAAAAAAATAAAACACACTTTTCGCTAATTAATTGGAGTAGAGGGAGTGTACTTCAATATATAGATCGCTCAATTTCTAATAATCATTTACTTGCATCCCCTTAGGAAGTCATTTCAAACTTTCAAAAAGACAAGAAGTTACTATAAAGGAGGAGCATGAGTACATGTCTAAAATGACATAGCGGTCCACTATTTGTAGTTTGATGTATGCAATGTGCAATGCTTTGCACTAGTTTATACATCTCCCATCTATTGAGAGTTATGAACTATTCATGGCAAGTCCTAGCAAGGAACATTACAAATTCATGCAACATATATTAGGATTTTAACCACTTATTCCTCTCTTAACTTCTACAATATAAATCATGCCCATTTTTTTGTTGAAATATCAGTTATGCCCCTAACTACTTGTGTTTGTTTCACTTGTGCTCCTTGGGTTAGCTACCATTTATCCACATCACAAACATAAGTTAATTTTTGGGACATAAGGGCCATTAGATTGAATATCTAGAGCAGCTAAGGTTGATTGGTCCTAGCCCTCCAGCCCTCTCCTCCGTCGATCTCCGCCCCAAGCCCTACAACCCCCTCCTCCACCCTACCTCCTCCCCCCATCTCCTCCACACCCTCCTCCACCCTACCTCCTCCCCCCATCTCCTCCACCCCCTCCTCTTCTGCCCCACCTCCTATGATCAGAGCTCCAACGATATCAGAGATTAGCTCCATGTGTACTTGATTAGAGATCAGTAATATCAATTAAGACTTGATTGGTTAGAAATTAGATCCAAAAGGGTGGGAAATAACGGACAAAGATCCTGGATAGGTGGAAGATGAAGATCCAATGGAGATTGTGCATGTTCGCTCTGCATCAATAAACTATTTATATGCCCAAATATGAGACTTTGGCATGGATTCTATATATTGTCTCATATATTGAATTACATCGAAATAGGGAACAAGCGAGCAACAAGCTGTACCGCTATACGTATCAGAGGCAAAGAAGCATTCACGAGTAGCAATGACCATTCGGTCGAGACCTGATCTCATCTGCACCGTAATATCAAAGAAAATTTTTAGAAAGGCATTGGGAGGCATAAGGTGTAGGAGAAGGAGATGAGTTAATCGGTGTTTGGGTATTGGATGCTAGTGGGTACTCAGATCTGAGATTGGCTCGCTAGAGTTTGGGTTCGTGATTGGGCACGAGATGACGGGGGACAAAGATGCTCTAAGGGAATCATTTGGAGGTTGGTTACATAGGGGGGAGGTAGAGGGGGAAGGAGCTGGAGGGCGGAGGTGCAAGGCGAAGGAGGTGGGAGGGCTTTGTTCCCTATCTTCTGATCGACAACATCTGTATATTTGGAGAATGGGGTTCTTCTTCTCCATTTGAGCTTCGTCTCCAGGCAATGATCTTTGAATCAAATATCTATCTTCGATGAATACTCTAGTAGTGGCATATCTATCTTCGGTTCCTAAGTAATGGAAGCTTCTCTTGTCCAGTTCAGTTGCATCTTAGAAAAAAAATGGACAAACCTCTTTAGGCGTTCTCGACTCCAGGTATTCTGATCGGATCGAGGGAGAAGCACCTCTTGTCCTTGTCACATCCGATGGAGGAGTCAATTTTGGTGCCTACTATATATGATGGCAAAAATTCACTCACATAGGTTGCAGGGTTGGGCAAGATTGGGTTGGGCAGGGGTACCCCACTGAATAGTAAACTGTGAGGAGGATTAGGTCGTTTGGTTGGAGGGGTAACCCGGGTTGGGCCAACCCAACCCTGCCCAACCTTGCAACCAAACATGCCCATAGTGGTTGCCTTCCCAAGAACGGCCTTGAGTATAAGCCTCCACCGCATGTAAAGTATGCTAATGCCTCTCGGTGCTTAAAAGCAAGAAGAATAGAAGCCCTAGCTCTATCTTGCATCAGATTTTCACACGTGTCCCATCAAGACGGTTCAGATTATCATCTCTATTCTTGATTGTCAGATGAACTGTTAATTTTTTTTCAAAGAAACATTGGCTAGATTCACATATCCAAAAAATTTCACCCTAACCATTATGACTCTCTTACACCATACCATGGTTTGAATAAACCACGATTTAGTTCAACTCATTAACGGTCAAAATAATGGAAATGCACAAGTAATAATGGAGCAAGAAACGTGGGGCATAACTGATATTCCAAAAAGTGAGGGGCATAATTTATTATTCAAAAGTTAAGAGAGACACAAGTGATAAAAACCCTAGATATTACAATATCTACAAGGTATCTTTAACTGGAATTGTGTTATGGAAACACTAACATTTGTGTTCAAGGTAATCTAGATTCCTATTTTTATAGGAGATATTGATGTCAAAAAAAACACAATAAGATATGCCTTTACCTTGGAGAGTGGATCACTTAGTTGGATTCCCATTTTACAAAAGATGATTACCATCTAACCACAAAGTTAGAATATGCAACAGTTTTTGAAGCATGAAAGGAAATGATAAGGTTGGAGGGTCCGGTGAAGGAACTGAGTAAGAGACTGAAGGGTGTCAACTATTTTGTGCTAATCAAAGTGCAATTCATCTTTTGATTAATTCCATTTTCACTCTAGGTTTAAGCCTATAATGTAACATATTATATCCAGTTGAAGAATAGTCAGTATGACATGAAGAAGATCCACACATTAGAAAATTCTACGGATATGCTCACCAAGTCTATTATGGTGGAGAAACTGAAGGCATGTTCAGCTTCAACATGTCTTCAAGCACACCATTGATGATAATAAATCAAGAAGCCAATTCGAATAGCGTACTACAAATCAACCTTAAAGTGAGAGATTGTTAACCTTAAAGTGAGAGATTGTTAGGATTTGTCTCGAATTTGGTGATGTGCATGAACGGATCAACCTCGTCGATCCAGCTGCAACTCTTACCCCGTAGTTGGTAATTTCACGTGAGTATGTTTGTAAATTCACATGATGATTTCTGTAACCACAACGGTGTAGCTGTGGTATATATAAACCCTTCGGAGAAGCATCTCATTGTACTCCTATACATTATTATTTGAGAAAGAAGAAGAAGATGAAGGTATGGTGTAATTAGTGGAAGCAGGCACATGCCGAAGCAATATAATCCTTATCTTGTGCGATTATGAATGCTTACTCTATTCGATCGAGTTTTGCTGGTTGTTCCGAACAAAATATAATTTACCAATCGGGAAGAGGTGAATCTTCAAAGTGGCCACCTTGTTGGAAAGCCCTTAAACTCAAAAGGGTGTTGGAAGAAGTTGCATGATAACCATCTTGTTCGAAACTTTGCAAAGAAATCAGGCTAAATCTTTTCAATTATCAATATAAAACAATATGGCATCAATTACAATCGCATGAACGCTCTTAAAGGAATTTTGCAGAATGCCAATGCATGTTTCTTTCCAGCAAAACAATAAAATGGAGAAATTCCATATAAAAGACCGCATTTTAAAAGGAGAAAGGATGGAAATATTTAAATTAGGGAGAATAATAATAGTGCAGAAAAAAAGATACCAAGAAATATGAAATAAATACCTCTAATATTTAGGTGGAGATTGAGATTGAAGATTAAAAAAAGAGGCAAAATTTCAAAGACGGTCAATTGAATCGTTGAGGAAAAACACACATATGTTGGGTGCAGTGGCCAGTCTCCCACCTTTTTGCATGCAAGCAGATCCTGATCTTTTTTCAAGGCATGTTTTCTCCTCTTTTTTGTTTTTGCAAAATCCATTAGAAAAATTCAACCTTACATATTCGATATGTGAATTATTGTTCTACCCACCTATCAAATTTCGAATCTGTCATCATCATGGAAGGGGGATGGTGTCCGTGGTGATACTGACAGGAATAATATTGTGGAAAAGAGAGGCAGAGAGGATCCTTCGCTGTAGGGTTTGCTGCAGTAGACTTTGCTGTAGACCTACAGCCATCTGATCACCTATTTCTGACCTTGAGATGCACGCCCACTATCCCAGACCCTTTAGGAGGGCTGTTCGTTTCTCATCCGACGCTCCCCACCCTTTACAACACCTGTTGTAATTTTCCTTTACGGTAGACGATAGGCTTCCAAGGAGAGGCATGTATAACTTTTTACGTGGTTTCCAATGGGATTGCGGAAAGGTGCGCTAGAGTGCACAATGGAAGGCATGCGCATAATCGGCTCCATGTGTGTCTAAGGCAAATCTAAAGATAATAATCAAGAAACATCACCTACGTACGTCCATAATGTAAATATCAATATATCTATAACATCTATTACGCTATACATAAACATGTATAAATATATTATTAGAGGAAAGTAAATCTCTGTGTCCTATAAAAAATTATTGAAAGCTTTGTTAATAATAAAAAACTAAAACGGCACAAATCCTCCCATTATTCTCACCCTTTCTCTTAATCATTCCTGTGTGGATGAGAATGCATACTGCATTTAATGGTTGATTGTTTTATTTTATTTGCAGGTATTTCAGGAATGGTGCACGCACAAAGAACGAAACCCTCTGTCTTCTTCATTCAGATCTGCTGCATATTCTCCTCCCGTTACCAACAACCGCCCGTGGCTGACTTCACAGCACTAATCGCCGGATCGCGTACCGCAGCTAGGCAACGATCTATTTTAGGGGAGATCAGACCCCACCGCAAAGGTAAGATCTGATTCCCGGAGCTTGAGCTCTAGGAACCCATCTTAGCCCCAGCCGCGATCCTCGCCACCACCTCTCCAGCCTTTCGTCTCAAGCCTCTTTTGATGGGACACGACCCGAATTTAACTTAGCTCTAATACCATATGTTGGGACATGATCCACCAGTTGCGCCTCTACTCAGATATCAAATAAACTTTCGGATATGGATGTGCAATCGACCACCACCACGGAAGCCATGAAAGAAAGAACAATCAGATATAACGATGGTTGATCAAATCTCACGATCATTTGAGAAAAAAGATCACTAAAAGAAGAACGAGTACAACTCTCTCTATTCCCTCGCACTCTTCCTCTCTTCTCTCTCTCCCCTTCCTCTAGAGGTTAAATTGTTCTTAGTGGTGATGTTGAGGCAATGCCTCCAGCCACCTCTATATGTAGCACAAATACAACCCAGAGTCTTATTCTCAATATGGCTATAAATAGAATACGACTCAACTACTATTATGATTAGGAGTGCAATCCCATTAGGATTCCTAATTCTAATTTGACTCTAATCCTAATAATCTCCTCATTGAGTTGAATTCCATCATTATCTCCTCATCGTATTGAGTCTGCACTTGGCCATCTTCGTCATCTGCAGGTCTCGTTAGCAGGAAGTCACTGCCTCTGGGTGACGCACTCATCGTTGGGAGCCTCAACGTGCAACCTTGCACGATCTTCTTCCAGTCGCCGCTAGGAGTACTCTTTAACGCATTTGGTTGATTTCTCCAAGAGACCACCATATCATGGCTTCTGAGGATTGCGCATCTGTTGTATCACGTCTTCTCGTCAACTTCGAACCTCGTTATGATCCGTCGCATCGTCATGTCCCTTCAACAATGCTGAACTCGATTCTGATTCCAGTTTTTTAGAATGAACCAAACGAGATGCGGATATGCAATCGACCACCACCATGGAAGCACGTGAAAGAGATGAACAACCATATATAACGGTGGTCAGTCACCTCTCGCAACCACAGAAGAAGAAAGATCACTATAACAACTTTCTCCGTTCACTCGCTCTCTCATCTCTATCTTCTCTCTCTTTCTTTAGAGATTACATTGTTCTTGTGGTTGTATTCTCTCTTGCTGTAATATAGAGGCAATGCCTCCTACACCCTATTTATATAAACCAAATACAACCCTATAGTCCTATTCTCAATATGACTATAAATAGAATACAACTTAACTACTATTAGGATTAGGAGTCCAATCCCATTAGAATTCATATTCCTAATTTAACTCTATTCCTAACATCTTTGACACGGGTTACAACCGTGTCACCATCCCACCTCGAGTTACCACGAGGCCTCCGCGTCGTCGACCTCTCCTTCCAATTCTCCTGCATCGTCATCACCTTCCCTCGCTGACCGTCGCACCTACTCACGCATTGTTGTGAGCTGCTCCTCAGTCTGTCGTGCTCCCGCCAAGCATGGCTTCGTCACCAACCCTTGATTTTGAAGATTAGGGGCTCTTTTGCATTATTATTTTTTATTTAGTTTTTTATATTTGTTATACATTTATGCAATTAGTTAGAGTTCTTATTTAAATTCAAAAATTTCCCAAATTCAGTTATTTATTCTTGCGGAATTTATATTTTATATTCATCTTTTGTTAAGTTACATTTTTAGTTCTCTAGGAACATTTTTCACAGTTTCATGAAGTTTGTTCATTCTGTCCACAAGTTGTCCACTCTTTATTTAATTTTAAAATTTGAAAAATTTCACTTTTATCCTTCACTTTTACAGTATTGCAATCATGCCCAGTTTTATTTACATTCAAATCCTTGGACTTTTCAGAAAATCACACAAATGTTCTTGACAATTCCAAAAATCACTAAAAAGAGCACAAAAATCCGAAAAATTCCTCGAAAATTCCTGAATGATATGGATGATATCTAGAATCTAGTGACATAGATTTTAATATATTTTGAGGTTCGAGAACAAAAAAAAAGGATTTAATTTGAAACAATAAAGTCAAAAATGCTGGTGGTGCAGAAAATCAGACCCCTTATGAGACCGGTGGTTGGCGATGGTATGAGCTTTCAATTCTTGTCAGATGATTGGAATGAGGAAGGTGTTTTAGCTGCGAGATTTCCGCGACTGAGAGCTTTAATGATGCATTCGGAGTGCTCGGTGGCAGAGGTATGGAATGTGTACTATTTTTTTCACACAATTTAGAGCTGAGCTCTCAGATCAACGTCAAGAGGAGCTCATGGATATGTTCAAGGTTCTGGAAAGGGGGTTTGGGCCAATCGATGGTCGAGACTGTTGGACGTGGGGAGATGGGTCATACTCTGTAGGGAAGGCTTACAGAGCACTCATGGGATCTACAATTACTTATGGAGGGTATGTGAGAAATACCGACCATTGTAGATACCGACCATTTGTTCTTCTAGCGGACTGTTACAGAGCACTCAGGCGGACGCGGAAGATACCGATCATTTGTTCTTCTCATGCCCTAGGTCGTTGGAGATATGGAATCGGGTCAGTATTCAGGGGGGTGACGAAGAGCGGCAGGCTTGACTTTTGGGGTTCAATTGGTTCGGACTGGAGGGGCACTGAGGAGGGAAGATCAAGAGCAATCGTGATCCTTTGGGCTATCTAGCTGGTTCGGAATGGGTTGATCTTTTGGCAGACTCGATTTATGTGTGATAATGTGGTGATGCACGTGAATGTATTGTATGAGAGCTAGATTTTAATTTGAGTATTGGTGGTTGTAATAGGTGTAATTTTTTTGTGGTGAAAAAAAGGTGAAGTTTTTTGGGCTTAATCTATACGGTGTACATCCTTTTTTCCTTTAAAAAAACAATAAGATCAAAATACCTTTGTAAATACAATAAAAAATTTCACATAAAATATCCGATCCCCAGTGTTCAACTCTCAAACTTACCATTATGCAGTATTAATCCATCTTTAGATTTGTTTGTTGTAATATTATCTGAAATCCATTGATATTCGCAAGGCCTACCCCAACCTGAAAATCCTAACCCATTTCAAAGATTTGGTTGAGTATTTGGGTTGATCCAAACTGTAATGCCTCGGAAATTTTGGCTTTTTTCGAAATTCTAAAACATATACAATATCATACTCATTAGAAGCGTCTCGTCGCAAGCTTTCCAACGAGCCAAGATTGCGTAAATCCGAGTTTGTATGAGGAAGTTATGCATATTTTAATGAACTATGGTCTGGGACAATTTTGAAAGGCAGACCCGCGGATTTGGACTTTATTACATGCGTTGGAGATATTTTGAGGCATAATTTCACCTCAAAATTGACAACCTTATTTCCTATTCTTCACCTTTGAATGATCTTTAAAACCACATTAATCTCTTTCTATTCTCACACTTCTCCAATTTGATTCTTCGTTCTTCTTCCCTAGAGAGACGAGAGGAAGAAACTCTTCCCGTTGGCGAGGCATGAGGCTCCGGAGTTTCGTTACGAGGAGAGGAGGAAGAGCGTCGTCGCAAGGGGAAGACGTCGCTGCACTCAGATCGTTGATCGTGTGCTCGGATCAAAGGTTCACGTGAAGGTAACGGATCTTGACTCTCTCTCCTTCATTTTTCGCATACCTTTCGATTTGGAGATTGTCAATGTTTGGGGTTGAATATCCGATTTTGATCCTATCCCATGGATCACCTTTTGCTGTTGGTCTACTATTTTCCTTTAAGCAAATCTTGTTTCCTTAGTTTTCGTGTATAAATTTTGATTAGCAACGGATCCTGATGCAAGGTATGTTATCACATTTAAGGCATATTAAATCATGACGTGATCAAATGGTAAATAGAGCGTTGTTCTCTGATCTCTGAAATTCTGTGGTTGATTAGCAACGGATCCTGATGCAAGGTATGTTATCACATATTAAGGCATATTGGATCATGACGTGATCAAATGGTAAATAGATCGTTGTTCTCTGATCTCTGAAATTCTGTGGAACCAATTTTTTTCCTTAGTGTTGTATATTATGTCATACAAACGTTGTCCTGTTAATATCAAAATACCATGTCAGGGTCGGAATACTTAACACATTCATGAAATCCTTATTTACTCCAATGAAGACGTGATTGAAGCCTTCCATACACGAGCTTATATCGCCAAATATATACTGCAACATCTTTTCCAACACAATCAATGGGCACTCATAAATATGAAAATTACACGTATGCTGAAATTAATGGAAATAAGCACTATGGGATGTCCTGGTGCTTTAATAATCTATAGGCGTTGAAGGAGATCATAAAGAACGTTATATATATGTACCATGATGTAGATAATTATTGTTATATGCCAAGTATTGATGTAAGTATGCATATAGAGTGGGTTATGTTCCTAAATACATATAATGCAAGCCAAATTGGGCAGTGCAATGCAAGGATTCTTGACCACTGATTAATATAAGTAATTGCCTGCTACTTCTCTTTATTAGATTTTTGGCTATAGGCTATAGAGTAATATACGTAGTGGTCCACTATCTTTCTGTATCATTCGTTGCAATAGGAATCTTCGATCTGCAGAGTTTGGTTAATATGGAACAGGGTGCTCAACGATATACTCTAATGACCAAAATGCGAGGAATCCCTAATATTAAGGTATACCATGAAATACTTGTGGACTTTTGTTATCAGTAGAAACTTAGATTTTTCTTCCCTATTTCCTTATTTTGTATAAATGGTATATCATGCATGTTGTTTATGATTGTTGTTGGGTAATATTGAGAATGGATGTTGAGATGCGCTCTCGTCGAGGCGGGCGTTTCACAAACAGTGCTCACCCCTAGATGGATGTATTCCTATAGCAGAGGATCCACTCCCTTCACCTTGTAGCGATCCTTCGAAAACTCCAGTTCATTCTCCACTCTACTTTACTCTTCTTGGATGGCACACATGCGGAATCATAGATAATCCTATACAAGCTACGATGTTCTTTGGAAGGATCGTGAAGGCTTTGAGTTATCACCATCTTGATCTCCTCCGGGAGATTGGGTCTCGTTGTAATGCGCCCGACAATGGATCTATCAGAGACAGTGCAAGAATCTCCGCGAGGAGTGGCTCGGTCCTAAATTATCTTGGATAAGCCCGGGGTCAAACTCAGGGACAAACCAGGTCATTGTATTTAATCAGGACCTAAAGTGGGTGATGAGCTACTCTAAGGGGCTATCTAGGTCAAGTTATACACAATACAACACAATGCATGAATGTATTTTTATGAGGAATTTTTTCAGTGCAAGTTACTTAATACCATAAAGTGGTCACAAATGCAAGCACAAATACAGACAAAAAAGACACAAAATTCAAATTTATCTCCTGAACTAATCGGAGGTGGTCTGCGAACTCCGGCTAATCAAAGGGGAATTGAGTACCTACAAGAGTTAACACATAGCTGAGGCGAAGGGGGATCTACGGATGTCAGCTAGGGTCAAATGGAGGATCGGTGGAGATGGATGATTGCAACCCTAATGGGTCCAGAACTTTACAAGGTCTGGAAGGAAGCGTAGTGGTGGCGATGATGGAGAAATGGAGAGAAGAAGGGGATGGCTGCATGAAGATTATTGACGAACGGTGAAGGTGAGGTGGTACTTAGATGGAGAGGTCACGATATGTGTGAAACAAAATAAATTGAGAAATGAAGAGAAGAAGAAGACACTTTCATGAAGAGGATGATGGAGAACAAAGGAGGAACTAGAGAGTGGACACAGGCGTAGGGAGCAGAGCTTGGAGCTCTAGATCATTTCTCGAAGCTTGGGAAAGGGCTGAGCTCAAGTATCTCATGGATGGAGCTGTAACAAGGTGGTTGCACCTTGGATTATGCCCGACGAGGGTAGCTTCGTCGTGGCTTTCTCTCATTCACTCTTTCTGTCACAAAGAGAAGGAAGTGGGCTTGGATCTCTCGCACACACAGGCGGATAGGGCTGAATTACGGGAGGAGATGGTGTATTTGAAGGAGGAAGGATCTTGTCTCCAGGTGGCAGGAGACGTGGGTTCAACCACTGATCCTTGATGATAGATAGAGGGATCGTCGAGATGGTGGTCTATGTGTGGAAGAAGAAGGAGAGGTCATTGATGGAGAGCAGACGGTTGGTGGAGAGGTAGTGGGAAGCGGTTGGAAGAAATGGGTGAAGATTGGCGGTTGGTGGAGTGATCGTGCGGGAGAGGGAGTCGACAGAGGTAGACGATGCTGGATGGCCGTTGGATCAGATGATCCAATGGCGGAGGATGGGGCACAAATGGAGGGCGATGACGAGCCTGAACAGATGCGTTCTAAAGGCTGAGAGCATGGTGGGAAGGAGCGGCTGTGATTGAATCCATCATGCGCAGATGGATGGTGGGCGAGCGAGGCACATGGGATAAAAGGGGAGTGCCGCACGACTGCTCCAGAAAGCGCCACATAGCCCAATGAAGAAAAAGAATAATACAAAAAGTAAAGAAAAATCGAAATAAAATACTTACAGCTTTCATATGAAAAATGAAAATATGAAAGTTGTAGATCTCGATGAGATCTACAAGTTTCATGTTGAGCTCAAAATAAAAATAAGCAATTTGTATACAATAATTTTTTTGTAAGTATTTTTAAATAATTAAAAATACTTGATTTTAATTCTTTTATGATTTTTTGTATTTTTAATTTATATTTAAGTTCAAAACAAATATATATTAATTTTCTATTTTTAGGATTTTAAATAGATAAGAAAATAAAGAACAAAATTAAAGTTAAATATATACAATAATTAGGGTTAGTTATTGATGAATCTACATTTCATCATCTTTATCCTATCATTTTGGCTTTAAAAACCCTAGTAAATGCGTGTAAATAGGCTTAATTTAGGCATTTAAGCATTCATGCATCACTGTGTAAATATTGTATAAAATACGGTTTTTAAAGACAAAATTATAGAATAAAGAAAAGAAAAGAAAAAGAATAAAATATTGTAAATATTTTATGACCCGAAACCCGAGACCTAGGCATCTTGATGAATAGGTTGACAAGGAATAAAGTAGGGGGAGATAAGGGCCAAAATACCAATAAAATCCCTTTTATTTTATTTATTCTTTATTCATTTTGGGACCTATTTTTGGATCCACTTTTTATACCTCAAATAAAGAAACTTTATACATGAAAGTTGTAGATAATTAAATAAAGAAAAATACAAAATTGATTTCACTCAAAAATAATATACAGATAAAAATTATGATCTGAATAAAATCCCAGAATCCCAACTTCCCAGACCTGTATCTCCCTAATAAAAATCGAAATGTGTCAAACTCACCTTTAATTGTATATAATTTAAATAAGCCATTTAATGACAGTGGTTTCGCATTTGGCGGAGCTACGGTTTGAAAGTTGAGTTTTGGACCCCTATTGTATACTTGTACAAATTAAAATATTCAATTTATTATTTATTCATTATTTTTATAATTTTATATTTTTATAAATTTGTAAATATTATTTGTAATAAATATGTGTATTAAAATCAGAATAAAACCTAAGGAAAATACAAAATAAAATACTTGTATATAATATTACCTAGGTCTAATACCTATAATTATACCTATATTATTAATACTCCTATTTTATTAAATATACAAAACACTTAAGAAAAATAAAATAAAAATATTTTTAAATTTATAAAAATATTTTATAAATTTATAAAATAATAAACAAAAATAAATAAATTAAAAACACAAAATAAAAATTAAATAATCAAAGATATAGATATATATACCTATAAAGGCTATAATTGGTAACTTGTAATTATTAATCTCGAAAAAATAAATAAAATTCATCATAAAATAATTTACAAAATAATAAACATTTTTTTATTTTATAACCTAAAATTAATAAAAACATTTAATATTTTTTTTATTGATTTCTTAATCTTTTCTAGGACGCTTTTTCCTAGTTGGTCCATGTGGAGCAACCAGGTGGTTTCGGACATTGACCTTGGGTCAACTCCCTGGTCCTACTCCTGTAGCCCTGTCAGACATGGTTTTTGTCTGCTTTTGCGGATTTTTCGAGGCCGTCTCTTTCACCATTTGGTGTCGACGTCTTCATGACTTTTCATGCCCACATATCAAGGATTCACGCCCTTGGCTTAGCTTGGTCTCTAGACCCGTGATTCGCTTGATCCACCTCAATCTTCGAGCCGCTCCAACACCCATTCAAAACCAAACCCGCCACCTCCGTCCTCCTTTGACCCCTTCTTCTATCTAGCTTGGAGTCTTGCCGCCATGCTCCGGACTGGAGGTGTGACAGACCTCCTCCAGCACTTGCGCGGAGCTCAGGCGAGGGCCGAGGAGTGGTCTCCAACCTCATCTCCGGCCATGGTCGTTGAGGTCAAATCTCGGGTGCATTTCACCCTTGAGGTACTATTTTCATTTATTTTTCATGCATTTTTAGATTTGCAGTAGTTGTAGGATCACTCCCCTACATTCCGCTTCGCCTTCCATCCATCGAATCATCTTATTCTGCCCTCACCAGAGCTTGCTCCGACAGGTCTTTAGACCACCACCAGTCCACTGCTGTCGCCACCAGGGGGGTCGTGGCAATTTTCCCGTGACCCCCTGTAACCATCTATTTTGCAGGCCGAGCATCCCAATGTGCCTGGAGCAGTTTTGAGGGCACGCCGGAAATCTTTGGAGGCGCCGTGCTCTTCCACCTCCGCCGGCGTGCGCAGGTGACCACCACCCCTTTTTGAAGCCCCAGGCATATTGATGATGCCAGCAGGAACGAGCCCAACCATTTTGGAAGCCTGAATAGCGTTGGAGAAGGAAGGATGGGGCCGGGGAAGCTCGCCTCTTAGCGAGTTCCTCCCTATTCGTCGTCATCTTCTTCCCGCCGTCGGATCTGGCCGGATCTTCCCAGAGTGCAGTTGCTGTCGGATCTTGGCAGGCTCTACACGTTGATCTATCTTGCACGATCTAATCAAGGCTGTTCGTGTCGAACCGGTATTGCACGCTCCTGTGCTGACACACGGACTAGTGGGGCGCGTTGCACTGTCTGATATGCGCCTGAGGGTATTTTGCGAAGTTTACCCTCACATTTTCTGTATTTTAAAATTAAACCTTAAACTTTCCTCTGCCATTGAGATATTTTGTAACATTTGCGTAGAGACTCCTGAGATTTTGTGATATTCCTTTTTGACCCCTGCCAAGTCACGTGCTCCACGCACGTGACTTGGCATTTTTGCAGGGAAGCCCTCGGCTATTTGGGTATCGTGTTTTGGTCAACAAACTTTTAATTACAGTTATATATTTCAGA